>RQTK01000075.1:323735-361137 GCA_003991915.1 Elysia chlorotica
ACTACTACTACTACTACTACTACTACTACTACTACTACTACTACTACTACTACTACTACTACTACTACTAATGCTGCTGCTGCTGTTGCTGCTACTGCTGCTGCTACTACTACTACTACCACTAACCATAATTGTTGGCATGTAAAAAATCAAAGTCTTTTATAAAAATTTTAAAAAAATTAATGATGCTAAAAATCCAATAGGACTAAACAAAAAAGAAAGAAACAAACAAACAAAAAGTCCACACAATTTCGCATAACTAGATGACCCAGAGGCTGTGAGAGGCACCTCTTCCACGCAGTGTAGATACAGTTTCCATATCTACAGATACCATATCCCCCCCTAGATGGTTGAACAAGACGTGATGAAAAAAACTGGGACTCTTTGAGAAAATGTTCTTATCTCAACTGAGTAAAACTTGATGTTTATAAAGTCTATTTAATATTCTTGATCTTATAGTTGGGTACCCTCATAGTGGTTAAGAACAGCAACACTTTCAACGTCGTACCAACAAAGTTATATAGAGCCTTCACTAATATCGCATCCTTATCAAACCAATAAAATTACTTGAGTGCTAAAACTACTTGAGTGCTAAAGCATTTTTTTGGAAATGATGTACCCATACAGCATGACTGGCTATAAATTTGACATATCTTTTAGATTAAACTGTAATGAATTATGTTCTGAAAGTGGCAGAGTCGAAAATGGTTTGAACCAGAGAATGAAAATGGACAGTATTCACAGTAATAGACATAGAAACTTGTACTGTAGTTGAGGTCGAATCTGACCCCTAAGCACTGCAATGGTTAAACATGGCAACTACATAACTGTATATGAACTCACCTGGGCAGGCCAGGCATGAGAGAGGGGTGGGTCCTATAATGAGGGACCCCAGAGCACAGCTCACAAGGCCGACAATTACACAGGTGTCTGGCTGCTCTACATGTGTTTGAGATGGAGTGAAACAACAAAAATAATTTATCGGACTGTAATATCAGGTATAAAAAATAACCAAAGAATACAATTGCTTTAATCATAAAACATATTAATTGCTTATTGAAGTGTAATTTTGTTCATTATATATAACATAAAGCAATACATGTAGAACTACGTGTAAACTTATGTGGATGGTGAAGGGAACTATGTCCACAAACGAACCAATCAGATTTTACAAAATGTGGAAGAAAAACATTTTAAAAAAATGAAATCAAGTAGCTAAATTAGTGTTCTGCTCGGGCTCGGACGAATGGCATCTCTATAATGCTAACATCCCAATACCAAGCTGGTGGTTAGCCTTCAAACTTCATTGAAATTGGTAATGAGACGCTCCCCAATGCTAAGAGTAAAGTAGAGATCTTCCACTTGATCCGAACAAAATCAACGAAGAAGAAGGTTGTCTTCTTTGGCATGCGCTTTAACAAATTATATTCCCAAATGAGAAAATATAAATAAAGGTCTTAATATTGGTATTATATGCAATATTACAACTTCCATTGTTCTAAAGAGGAAATGAGATGTATACATTAGCACTAGGAGATGCAACATATTACAATGTCTGCTTCTAGTCTCGGTGTTACATAACACCAGATGAGTCTATAAAGCAACTGACCTTCTTGTCGCTGAAATATCCATAGATCATAATTCATATAACATCTGCCTCAGTGTCTGCCTCTAGTCACAGTGTTAAGTCACACCAACCGACATTCCTGGCGCTGAGATATCCCCAGAGCGGGGACAGAGGGGCGTGCATCAGTGGGACAATCACGAAGAACAGGCTCACCTAGAATTCTGTCAGGTGGAACTGTGTCAGAGAACTAGTGATACAATTTAACATTGAATGAGAAACATGTGTTTCTCGGATTCAGTTAAACAGGTCGCTTTAACTGGTGAGAGGTACACGTGTATCCCTCAGGCATGTTCTTGAGTCCTGTGGAGATGTTCTCACAAATGTGAGAAACGCAAATTGAGGTGATATGCTCAGATAGCAAGATCAAACAGGACTTGCAAAGATAATCTTACAGGGCACGGTACAAGGAGGGAAAAGGAAAGACAGACAGAAAAAGATATGGGAAGATAACATTACAGAACAGACAGGTTAAAAGCTGGGTGAAGCCCTTCGAAAGTCTGAAACCAGAGATGGGTGGAGAAAAGTGGATTCCCGATCATCCTTGGTGCCCCAACGGTCATCTAGACCTAGGAATAAGCGAGTGAAGTCAAGTGATCCATCGGGTGAAGAAGATGACAAGATGAAACAGGTTAACTATGGTATCCATGAAATCAGAGGAAACGGATTAACTTGATCTGAGCCCGAAGATTAGGCGGAGAAACAGGCCAGGCTGTTGGATTAAATATGTACTGTGTATGATCAATGAATAAATGTATTTTTAAAGACTACATTAATACATACTATATTAATTTAAGAGAGCCAATCAATTATGGGTTCTAGGTAATAAAAAAAAAAAACTTGATCCTCGGCTAACACCTCACTTTGGATATGGCAAGCCACCGAAATGGCGGAAAAAATGAATATGATTATGTTTGCACAATGCAGGTGGCGGTGACCAGCGACTTAATTATTCCCAAATTTAGAGCAGTTTGATGCTCAGAGATTATTATATTTCTTGGTCAGTTTACTCAGCCCATGCAATAGCAAGTGTCCTAACTGTGCTAGTGGCTTTAATGATGAAGCTCATTTTAACTTTTAATTTTTCTTGTTTTTGTTGTTGTTGTTGTTGTTGTTGTTGTTGCTGCTGTTGTTTTTGTTGTGTTTGTTTAAGGGAGGGGGGGGCAGATTTTTTTCTCATTTTTTTCACAATTCTTTCACATGTTGATTACCGATATAAACGCTTTAGATTAGGAGATTTTCGTCTGCCTTATCGTTATGTCTTGACCTTGCTGTTGTTGTTGTCGTCGTTGTTTAAGGTTGTTCTTCCTTTTATAACATAAATTTAACGTCGATTGCCTGAAGTTGATAGTAATAGTATACCCCGTACCCATGCATACACGTTTTCGATTCAGTCGAATCAGTTTTGACGTAGATTCGTTCGACCTGCGCTGTAATGAAAGAGGCTAGGAAATTAAAAACTGTCCTCATCTGCTTTTTACCAGGTCATCATGAAGATTATGAGACTTTCTGACGTCACGGCAAGGCCAAACGTAAGCAGTTGCGTCCCTTTTTAATATTCCTCCGCCGATCTAATTATAAAATAAATAAAATTTCGCTGAGGAGTGGAGCTTACATTGGCAAGCAAGGGGTGATGGCTAACTCGGCAGAATGGTGGAAATGAGTGGAAAGGTTAGAGGGAGAGGTTGGGGCAAGAGCGCTCTAGATTTAAAATAAACGTTTGGCCCAGAGGCGATTGTCCGTGGTCCGTGCGAGCTTGTTCGCTGGACATGATGTCCAGTCTAATCGGCTCTGATTGATCAGTTGACGGGGTCCGGGGAGTGGCGGGTTCTGGACACACGGGAGGCTCAGAGGCCCTCTTTCCTTAGCGTTAGTGGTCAAGTGATTAATTTGCTAGGTATAAGCTGGTTACATTAGCACGAACAGCACGAATTCTCCAATCTAAGTAGATTTAAACTCAATTATTGAAAAGCGGACGTCACTAGAAATCAGAGATATCATTATCTGTGTTGCGACACCGGCAGTTGGCAGTAATCGTGTCCGAGACTGTTCATTGTGGGGCTAATACGCTATTGTCCGCCTTTCTGGACTGACATGGTTTGCGGACTCTGAGCGCGGGAGGGGGTGGTATCACCAACATCACGCATCTCTGCTACAGCCACAGCGACGTTCACTTAGTTAGAACTAATAGTGATACGGGGAGTCCGAAATCTACGCCTGAACAGTGCAAGTGTTTTGAAAATGAAAAGTGTCCGACAGGAGAAAAATCGAGAATTATTCTGATTGAAATCAATCTAATGTGTTACATAATATTATTTTTTGTACAAAAAAATTTACATAGCACAGTACATGGATTCAAGTACTTTTAAAAGTTTTTGACATAATCTATCAGGTTTGCGTAAGTTGGTTTACGTGTGTGATAAAAACGTTACCGAGATTGGACGATTCTATGATTTCTGGTGTTTATACATACCTAACGTGAGTCCTATTTACCTTACAAACGGAATCTTCAAAAACTACTCTGTTGGAATTCCAGAAACCTCACAACTTGGTTGGTTTTTTTTTTTCCTTCAAAAAAAACAGACATACAACAGTTACTGAATTCCCCGTTTGGTGCGGCCTGACACTGTGAAAGTTCTTGATACACAATTAAACCCTTCACGACTTACGTAACTTTTGTTTCCATGATGAAGATTTTGAGATGCATCAGCAAAACCTGGCCTAGAGACCCCCAGAACTCAGTGACCATCGTGTTGTCAGCGATCACGGCGCTCTGCTGTCTCGCCACCCACACGGCCCTCGGCTTCGGCCAGGGCTCCATGATCGAGGAGAGTTTCGAGTCGACGTACTGCAGGGACGGGGTGAGCGCGCTATCCCGCGGCCCTGTCCACTACGACCTGAGGCGGTGCGGCGGTCAGTGCTCGCCAGCCCGGGCCCCGAGAGAACTCTACCGCATGTTGGTCAACGCGTCCACCTACTCGGTGGACAGTGTCCAAGGTGCGGGCCACAATAACTGCGGGGGGTGGCTTTGTTTGTTTTGTTGTTGTTTTTTTGTTTATTTTGTTTTGTTTGTATTGTTGTTGTTGTTGTTGTTGTTGTTGTTGTTGTTGTTGTTGTTGTTGTTGTTTTGTTGTTGTTGTTGTTGTTGTTGTTGTTGTTGTTGTTGTTGTTGTTGTTGTTGTTGTTACTGTTTGTTTTAATTGGGGGATCTGGTTTAAGTGGAAGAGTGCTGTGCTTCTTTCCGGTTTCATCCCACCATCAGTCAAATTTGTGTGTCTACTTTCATCCCTTATTTTGTTTATAATGGGACGGGTTGAGACAGCTTTGGTCAAATTTTCTTTGGGCCCGTCCGCGATACAAATGTATAGCGTTGTTGCTGACTTTGGACGTTGGGAAGTAAACCTTTACCTTTCACCTTTTCTTTTATTTGGTGGGTCGAGAAATGGGTAGCACGCTCTGACAAGGGAATAAAGAGGCGCTCTTTCCCTCCGCTAGCCCATGCAAGCCTCTTTAGTATTGTTGTTGTTGTTATTATTATTATTATTATTATTATTATTATTATTATTATTATTATTATTATTATTATTATTATTATTATTATTATTATTATTATTATTATTATTATTTTACTTATACCACCCACCCAGTTGAACTGCGGGCGAACGCGCGACGTGGCGGGAACCTGCGGGGCTTCGCGGTGGTCGCCATCACAGACAGCGGCGGGACGGCCGGACGTTGGGTCGTGGACGAGGACGCGCAGGAGCCGGAAGTGCTCAGGGCGACCTGTGATTCGCTGCTGGAGGGTCAGGTGATATTCCAGGCCCAGCCGTCCAATGAGAGAACGAGCGTCACGGTCGTTTGGAACCCCAGAAAAACCAACTATGGAAGCGTCATATTCAGGTGTTTGTTGTATGTTTGTGGTTTTGGTTGTGGTTTGTGTGTGTGTGTGTGTGTGTGAGTGTGCGTTTTCTTTTGTTGTTGTTGTTTGTTTTGTTTTTTATAAAAGGTCTTTGTGTTTTTGTTCAGTGGTGGACTTGAATACTGGAAGTGCCTCATTAGAACATTAAAATTTAATTTCTTATCTTTTTTTTTAGTCGTCTGCAGCTCTGCGTTCCATTTATTTTTCTGAGAAAACATTTTAATTCATAAAAATGCGTCAATTGGATAATAGAACCAGGGGCAGAGCGTACTGCACATTTTAGGGTAAAAACTTTTTTTTTTAATAATAATAAAAGTAGAGGAGAGCGGTTGTTGTTCTTTAACGAGGCCTTTAGAGATGTTCTCTCCTAGCGACGTTAGTCAGGTAATTCTTATCACATTAGTTGAAATATTTGATATAGTTCAAGAAAAGACAAAGCAACCCCTGAACAGTTCAGTACAGATCGGATAACCTTTTGGCAATTCCTGCATCTTTCCGTACAATCTTATTTAAACATATCGCATAAACCTGAAAAAAATATAATAAGTATTATCATTTGGTGGGTGTCGCATTAGTCATTCAAAATGAAACTACATGCATGCGATAAATGTTGGTGATCATTTTGGTAATGGTAAATGGTGGTGGTGTGTTGCTTCAAATCTTGTTCCTCCTCCTTCATCCTCTTTTCCTCCTCCTGCACCTATTTACGTTACGTGTATTTACCTATCTCGGCAGTTTTCTAAATAATGCCATGATTCTATGTAACTTTCAGAGCGTGGATCGTACAAAGCATGGACGCCATATTTGTCGTGGACTCTCCACCGTTGACTAATCCGCTGGATGGTGAGTGTCACGTGATCTGAAGCTCTCGGTCTAGGAACAAGGATTCCGATTTGAGTTTATTTTTTTTATTTCCATTACTGCTTTTTATGTTTGTAAGGGGAAGGGGGTGAAGAAGGCGGGTTGAGGTTGAGTTGGCTATACTGTGGACGGGCCCCAAGACTAACGTATGGCAACGTTATGTGCTGCCACGCGCGAGACATGGCGGGGATACCATGACTCCTGTCTCAGCCGATCAGCTTAAACTGACACCGACCCAACCAGTAGGGAGTGAAATCGCCAGGCCTCGAACCACGGACCTTTTGCGTCTGAGTTCTACTCCAGGGCCACCGCGTCCTCCGTGAAGAATAATCCGTGCATTGTTCTATGGTAAACTGATCACTAGATTAAATATTATGGGTCGGGAAATGTAGGTGTACACGAACCAGTGCAACTTGAAGCGTTTTTAAACACAGTAGGGCAATTTGATTGTGAGTGGGGAAACGCTTACTTTTGGATCCACATGTTTTTCTTACCATTTTGGATCCATATTTTTTCTTACCATTTTGATTTTGAATTGAGGAATATTCCTTATATATTCTCAGTGTAAATATATATTTATATTATAACAGCATTATATTTATTATTGTACATATAAAAAAAATGCCACAAAACAAGAATTCATATATTTTCTCAGGTTTTATTCAGACATAATACCTTAAGCAAAAATATAGCAATAAGGAAAAACAAAATTAAAAATGTTTATTGTAAATTTATCGCTGTAGCAAATACATGTACTTTTATCACTGTTGTAACTATTGCAATGAACCAAATACTGAAGTCCTGTTTCATTTATATTGAAATAAACTTCTTCCGTCAAGTGTGCATGGCTCAGAAACACATATAAATCAGTTCAATTGTCATTAATAATACGTAAGAAAAGGAAAAACAAAATTCGACTGCTCAATTACTCTATCCAAACTCAATTGAAAACTACTTGTAAAATTGAGTTAATTTTACATAATTTCAATCAACAAAATGCAATTCATCAGAATGAAATTTTGTTATTAGTATGCGTTTGCTATATTTTTTTAATTAAGAAATTGCAAATAGCAGAACAATTATAAGATCCATCGAAACTTTATCCCGCTTAAACAGTCAAAAGGTGAAACAGTGTTGCTGCCAAGTGATATACGGTGCACAACAACAACAATAATATTACCATACACACAATAACTGTACAACATTAACTTTCCTTCGCCAACATTCCCAGGCAGAGAATTCATGGAGGTTGAGAACCACTTCCGCAGCCTGCTGGACGGACTTGGCTCTGACTCTGAGGGCCCGGCCGGGCGTGTATCCCAGACAGCTCGGCGGCCGCCTGACGCCTCCGGGACTGTGGCCGTGAGAGGCGCCAGGCCGGACACCGACCGAGACAACAGGAACCCCGCACAGATAAACACACAAAGCCGGAGAGAAGAAAACGATGGGAGGAATTTCACCATGGAGCATTTCGAAGACGCGTTTTTGGCCCGCATGGCGTCCGGGTTTGATCTCAGCGCAGCAGATCCGTTCTCAGACTTCAATGACGAGGTTCTTGAGATCTCTGACCTTGTCCCAGATCGGCGGTCAAGTCTAAACTCGAGGAATCCAAACTTGAGTTCCGGAGCTCGTCGTGAAAACTCCACCTCAAGCTCCAGTACGTCAAACCCAACTGCTGCGCGTGAGGCTGGGGGTGAGCGTGCACACACGCCTGGCACTAGCCCCTCTGACCAAAGACTCCCCGGGCAGTTCCCGCAGTTCCCGCAGTTCCCGCAGCGCGAGGAGCTCAGACCTCTGCCTGGCATGGCCAGCCCTGGAGCGTCACAGCCAACTTTACCGGGAACTCCCACAGGATCCCTGACCTCCCAGTTCCCAGGGCACAATGCAAACATGATGAACCCCATCAGACTTTCGCCAGGAAACCCATTTACCCGATTCCAAACTATACCGGGGCAAAATCAATTTCAAAACGCTTTCAATTCACCGTTTGGAAACTCAGCGCTAATACCTCCTGGCGTTCAAGATCCAGGTTTGACTGGCCAGCCCGTGACGGGTCCAGGTGGACAGACTGGCAACTTTGGCAGCAGAAACCCGTTCTCAGGGATGAGCATGTTGCCAGGTCTGAATTCACGCTTTGTGCCCCAAAGACCCTTCCAGTTCCAGCCAAACTTTAACTACTGGCTGCCAAATTGGAACGCTGGTTCAAACTGGAACTTTCAAAATCGAGGCGGCAGACAAGTTTACCCGGTTTGGAATTCTGGTCAAAATCTGGCTGCTTGGAATCCAAATTTAGTAGGCCCTGCTGCAAATCCATTCACGTCGAATTTGAACACGGGACCAAATCACATCTCTCCTGTTACTAGCAATACTATTACAAGTCCTGTAGGTGCGATAAGTGGGAACAGGTTCGGACAAAGTCCGGTGAGAACAAACAGCGACACAGAAAACCCAGGTGCCAGGTGGCAACAAGCGCGTGGTAGAACTGGTCCTCTCCCCAACACGAACAATGCTGAGACTCCTGCTCACAGAAGCGGCAACTCGGCTAGTTTGGGTTCATTCTCTGACCTCCTTCAAGCATCAGGGGGATGGGGCAACCAGTAAATATGTATACGTGTAATTATTTCGTCAATTGCATGAACTCCATTCAGTGTAGTAGTTTTATTCGGTTCCGTTTATTATGTCCATGTTTTCTATTGTGATTGGTGTTGTTTGGCGCCAGGTAGAGTGTTTGATACATATACAGTGTATTCTCGAACCAGAAGATAAATGACTATAATGCTATGTGTAATACTAATGAATAACTCATTGGCATCTAATTATAGAGAGAGTGAAATTTCGCAAGCCGGGTGTCCGACTCAACTATTGCAAGGGAAATCGCTCTACGTTTAGGTACAGATTTTATAATTATACCGTTATTCCCTTTGTTTGTCTTTGAAATAGTTTATAGAAAAATGTGTAGTATAGTACCATCTAATTACGAGCTGAAATTGCTGTCTGTAGTACTAGCTAGCAGAGCTTGAGTGAGTTTCGTTTAGAAGCCATGTTATGACGTGAACTAAAATGTATACTCAGTTTTTGCGGAGATAGATTTTTAGCTGCTCTGCTCTTGCGGTAGTGAAAACTTGTACATAATAATGAGAATATACCAAATGTACCTAATGCATAGTCCAACTCCAATTCATTCTTTTTGAGAAAAAAAAATAATGAAAATAAGTCACAACGTTCGTACAGTCATTATCTCTGGAACTACTTTCTCAGTCGCTTTGAATCTCAGCTGGTAGCACCTCTTCCTTAATACTTTACTTTTTTAGGGCTTTTTTTATATGTAATGTAATAAAAGGTTACTTTTTGTTTTCTTTTTTTAAACTTCATCCGTGGTACTGCTGGGAGTCAATAATTACATGTCTACATGTCCTTAGTTCACAGTTCAGCGTCCCCAAGGTTTGCGGCATGAAACTAGCAACACTTCAAAATCAAATGTAGTTCATCATTCATGTGTCATGTTGAAATTCAAAATGTTTGATTTATTTTAAGGTTTATAAAAGGCCAAGCTCCAGGACCCGTTGCGTCTGTAAATTTGAAACTTGCAAGTTATCATTGTAACTGATGCCCGAATTATTAATTAGTACATGTATATGCATTTCGAATTTTAATACACTTGTTTAGAGTTGTTCATGTAGTTTGAATGAAAACTGTTCCCAGAACATTGAGGGGGTTTACGTTTGTGTAAACAAAAACTGTTACAATGAATAACTCTAACTATAAAGTATATTGTACAATACATTGTAGAGGCAAGCCCAGAAACTAGTGCTTTTTAGTGCTTACAGAGTTAATACAATCACAAGCTTATAGTTATACATTAGCTATTCCTCTTGAGATCAAGTATCAGGAATGACTTTCGACTTGCTGAGTTTTTTTGTTTTTTTTTTTTTGTTTTTTTTTTTCCTTTCCTGAGAATGACTAGTCTGTGAAGTGGAAAGAAAAAATAATACACAATACATTGTAGATTGTGCAGATTCAATGACCTTTAATTTAGCCATGTCTATCAATCTGGCAATAAGTTCACCCCACTTTTCGTTTGTAAACAAAAAAACATAATGCTGAATCACTTTACTGAGGCAGATATATTCATTATTGGAATCCTGGGCCCGAGGAAAATCATTGACCATTTAATATTTGGTCGGTCCAGAGAAAATCTAGGATACCTTATTTTATTTTGAATTATTATAATAATAGTTTTAATACATATTTAACCCTATCAGTACGCCCTGTTTTACTACTCAGTACGTGGGGGTGACTTTGTGCCCCCACCTGTTAAATAATAGGCAGCCAATGTAAGAAGAGTACAAAGAATTAACGGAGTAGGGCCAGCAGGCGGTGGAACAGGAGCGGGGGATTCAAAAGGTGCAGGTGCATGATGACATGCAGAATGCAAGAGGAGCAGTAGAAAGAGATGCAGGCGGAAACCGAGTGGGTGTCCGTGGGTGTCCGAGGAGCGGGGGATTCAAAAGGTGCAGGTGCATGATGACATGCAGAATGAGCTGGAGGAAGAGCGGGGGATTCAAAAGGTGCAGGTGCATGATGACATGCAGAATGAGCTGGAGGAAGAGCGGGGGAGGGGGGTGAATGGTAAAACTGAAAAAGTAGGAGGGAGCAAGAGCAGAAGGGAGGAAATTAAGGAGGGAGGAAGGGCAGGGATAGCACAAGGAGGAGGAAGAAAGAGTAGCAGGTAAGAGCAGGAGGTAGGAAAAGGAGGAGGGAGAAAGAGTAGGAGGGAGCAAGAGCAGAAGGCAGGAAATGAAGGAGGGAGGAAGGGCAGGGGTAGCACAAGGAGGAGGAAGAAAGAGTAGCAGGTAAGAGCAGGAGGTAGGAAAAGGAGGAGGGAGGAAGAGCAGAAGGCAGGAAATGAAGGAGAGAGGAAGAGCAGGAGTAGCACAAGGAGGAAGAAAAAAGAGCAGCAGGTAAGAGCAGGAGGGGGGAAGAAAGGGGGAAGTCCTAAGTGATTAATTAAGAGCAAGGAGGAGCAGGAGCATATACATGTAATTGGAAATAAACAGCTAGTAGCCTACTACATCATACACTTTGAAGGAGAGAGGGGGGAAGGGCAGGAGAAAAGGAGAGAGGTAGAAAGAGTACATAATTATTACATCTACAATTGCCGACGCTTATTTACAAGTATACCGGGTTGTTGTTTTTTCACCTAGGAATGGATTAGTTTCAAGGAAACCATATGACTCCGAAAAAAATTTCACTAACAAATCAAATTATCGTTTTCAGATACCAAAACAAATTGAGGAATATTTGTTTTTTAAAAAGGCACCTTTAAAAAGGTTAAACTGACACCGATCCGACCAGTACTATTCTACTAAGGGACAAATTCGAAGAAATAGATCTTAGGCCAAAATTTCAACAAGCAATTTTTGGCCAAATTGTAACTTTTCACAATTTTCAGAAAACACAATAATTTCTTGTGTATATATCACTCCCAGACAGCTGTAGAAAGTCTGTAGCTAGTTCAAAACATTTAATTTTATATTAAATAATATGAGCCTTTCGTGTGCTTCAATATTAAAGTTAAAATTTCCTTGGAAATGGATCAAACCAGTGCACATAAGTTCTCCTTATAACTACAAGGACCAGTTTTACTGTCTTCCTCTCCCTAGAAAGAAAATGAAACACATCCACAATATGGGTTGTAAAGAAACGGTGTTCGACAAAAGGGATACCAACAAGGTTGACGAGATGGGCGAGACCAAAAATGTTGCATGCCCACACAAACTGTAGGATTAATTTCTATAATTTGTATGCTGAGTATTTCTGTCGTTTTTAATGAGGTACTAGGTCTACTATTTACACATTCCGAAAGCTTTTTGTTCCACGGAGACTAATTTTCAATCTAGCTTGATCCACTGATTAAATTTCTGCTTTATTGATTATCTATTTAAACTACAATACTGTAATAGCGATGCAGTGTATTCTTCATAAATAGTTCCTACCCCACCATCCCAATATATATATTTTTTTCATTTATATGCATTTACGTTGATTATATACTATTTGTTACAAGAACAAGAAAGTCATGAATTGAAATGTTATCCAATCAGTTAATACCTTTATCAAATGCTGCTGTGCACTGAATTTTTTATGTACAGTTTATGACAGGTAAAACTAAAAGAAGTAAAAAAAAATTTCACATGTTTTACAGAAATTTAAATATCTTTTAATTTTATCCAATAGAAAATGTATGTGAAGATATACCGATATGAATACTAATATACGTATACTTTACACATATGTATTGAGATAAAACTAAATTAATGTATACCCTCCTCTACGATTGAAAGAGCTCTATTTAACTGTTTTCACCATTTCGTGTTGTAGATGTTCACAAAATAAAAACTGATTTGTAAAGTAGTTTTATAAACAGTGCAATTTATCTTCATTTTTAACGTAGTACTTTGTGATTGACCAGTATTTTGTAGTTGTCAAGGAGCTTAACGCAGGGCATGATTTTAATTAAAAAAAAAATTTTCCAAAATAAAGATTTCTTTTATAATTTGTAAATGGAGGCGAACTAATTGGACAGAGGAAAATACACATTGAAAGTAGATAGTCTACACAAAAAAATATATATGAAATTCATATGCGTATTTATTTATTTTTCATCACACCTCTTCTGCTCATGTGATAACAAAATCCTTTTTAGCAAGCACATTCAGTCAACATGCTTGTGTTACAGCTAAAACAATGCATTCAAACACAGAACAAAATCATGAAAGGATATAAATCTGTTATTTTTATCTCAAATTACATTGCATAAAATAAAACAAATCATGATTCCAATGTACATCCAAACAATTGAAATGGTACATCAAATTAAAATTAAGGAAACCGTACATATACAACTACAAGGATAGTAAAAAGAGACATCAGAATGCACCCAAGCACAAATCTTTCATAAATGATCATTCAAAGAACATTTAACACAATATAAAAAGTTTTGATTGCTTTGATTTTTTGTAAGAGTGGAACAAGGCAGTGTGAAAAATGTCTTTCTTTCCTTCCCGACTCAGCATGATGCAAATAATTTTCAACTTCTGCAGTCTTTAGATGGTGAATATTTCTTTTCTTAAAACTGCAAATAAAAAAGGCCAATCAGGAAAAACCTTCAATTTAATGCAACAGCCGGGCAGACAAGCTCACCTATTGCCTTTTTTTTTTAATCTCAAATGCAAAAAAAAGGGACAAAACTGCCCCTTTGGCAGAAACAATTTAACAAATTGGTGATGAAGCAATGACACAACAGCCTACACAAGTAAGCTATGAGGATACATCCTTAGCCTAATTTCCAAAGATGAGAAAGAGGTCCACATAAAAATGTCTTTAAGCAAAAAAAATTACACACATAAAAAAATAAAAATAGGATCAAAAGGAGGAAGATTCACAACCTTGGCATGTACAGGTAGGAATGTCAAGACTAGACATGGGTAAAAAAAATAAGTCTACCTTGGGGGCAAATATGATCTCAATATCAGGATGGATTAAAACATAATGTATGGAATCATTGTGTAGACATAGAAACATAGTAATGTACTGTATCAATAGCATGCAACTATCAGGTGTATTAAATGCTGAAATTTGTACTGGTCAATAAAATCTGCACCTCTTCCAAATGAGTTGGAAATCATGATTGCGTTCTTTACACTAATAACACTATACAGGGTTTGGTTGATACTTTTAATGAGTATCATAGCACAAAAATTACAACCAAAAGCTTTGAATTTGTTACCCAACATCCAACATCAGCACTATATAGGCCATATTGCGGAAGGGTCCCAAGACTTATATCTGACAATTTTACATGCTGTCACACAGAAAGAGGATACATGGACTCGTTATACTGACAGTGACACCGACTCTAGCGGGGGAAGAAATCAACAAATACACTTTTTTTTAACCAATTGTAGCTTTTTAACTGCAGACGGTTCACTTGGGCAACTAACACTCCAATATTTGCTCAAGTTCTTCCATCAAAAACAAAAAAAAATAATTTAAAAAATTGACTCAAGTGTAAAAACCAGAAGAGAAAGCAAATTTTTTTTATGTTTTCTTTCTTTTTTCTCACTTCAGTTGAAGGATTTTTTACAAGGATCAAACCAAATGCCCATTGTTTCATTTCTAAGTTCTACTTTTTATAATATACATATAATAATGTGTCCATGCTTTTCAAAAGTATATATGTAAAATTAAGACAACATGAAGCCACTCTACACCATTACAACAATGGGTGGCTGTTGGTTTTTTTTCCAATGCAGCTTATACTCAGGGAAAATATAATTTCATGCTGTCTTTCTTTTTTAATTTAACATCCCCCAATACTTAACTGTCCCATTGAACAGAACACAGTTAAGGTTTCAATTTAAAATGAAATATATGGCGTTTTTTCACAAGGTACTAGGAGGTGATGCTAGCCAAGTTTCATTTCAGCTAATGTGTTGTGTTTTTAAGCATTATTTGTCTAAATGAGATACTATAGAAAAGCGTGAGCTTTAGGGTACTTTTCCTTTCATTTTTTTTCCTTCCTTAAATGTGACCCCCTCGTCAATTTACGGATGAAACGGAACCAATTTAGTATACCACACTGTAGATAACAAATGTAAGAACTAAATTAGACAACCTTTCTTTCTTCATACATTTTGCATTAAAAACAAGTATTACGCTTTTTAAAATGTCTTACTTCAGTACTTTTTATAAATCGTGACGAATCTGCTCCTATCTTCTACTCTAGATCAAGGCTTCTATTTTAAGGAAAGACGTCATAAGAACTCTTCTCGTTTAGAAAACAGAATGATGTATATAAATATTATGCACAGAAGTCCAGAAATCGGGTGTTTGCGTTGAAGACAAAGATATAACATTCCGAGAATGTGTGCTTCCAGCAAAATTCGATAGGGACCACGGATTTTCGGACTTTCAGTTTTGTTATTCGGTGACTTTGTGCCCTGGGACTAGCAATAAATACAATCGTTTTGTATAAAACTTCCTTGTATACATCGAAGCTCTTCTTGTTTTGGGGTATGCAGAGTACTATTAGATATGCTAAACCTGTGCATCGACAGGGATGGCGACAGAGGCCTTAGATCTATGGAATAATCAAATTCCCCTTTTGACTCCTTAGAACATTAAGTAACTTCCAGAAAAATGCTGAATAAAAGGAAAAATAAATTGTAACAACAAAATATACCTGATTAACATGGAGTCGCAGAACAACAATAAAATATTTTGAAAGAACTCCAATTTCAGGGGGTCAAGGGAAATAACGTGTAAAGATATAGTTTTTAGGTCTAAAATGACGTTTTGATGTTTTAAACATATTTATTTATGTTAACAGCATGTAATCTTAAAATCAAAATTATTCATTAGAAATAATTTCATATGTGTTGTTTTTTTTTAAAACAAATTTTGATCATATAAAACAACGCGTCCTTAACTTTATGAAACCCAAGACTAAAATCATTGATGTTATATAGCAAACTCCAAATGTAAATTTTGCTAAAAGAAAACATTTGTACCTAAAGTTAAAAACAGTAAAATGACTAGCTTATCAAGAGACTTAATTTCATGTATGATGTAACTATACTGGTGCTCTTATTCCCCAATAAAAAATTGGGACAAATTTTAATCATATAAAACAACGCGTCCTTAACTTTATGAAACCCAAGACTAAAATCATTGATGTTATATAGCAAACTCCAAATGTAAATTTTGCTAAAAGAAAACATTTGTACCTAAAGTTAAAAACAGTAAAATGACTAGCTTATCAAGAGACTTAATTTCATGTATGATGTAACTATACTGGTGCTCTTATTCCCCAATAAAAAATTGGGATTTCTCCGAGTTCATTTTTGGAAAACTAGCCATAATTATTATTACATTTCTCAGTGATGATGATAAGTGAAAACGAAGGAAAATTTTAGCGATTCACCAAGTAACTTTGCATGTAAGCCGTGTAAAAGACATTTCAATTGAAAGACAAAAAGCTGAAGTTTGCAAACCTGCAACAGTTTTTATTTTATGATTTTATCTTTAGTGGTAAAAGATTAATTTTGGAAAAACCATGATTTCATGGGCTAAATACTGTGATTCCTTTCAGCTTTAGGATTAAAAACAGTCTAAAGCTAGCTATAGTTCTATTAATCAGTGATGATGGTGACAAAATGTGAAAAAGGAGGAAAACTTTTCGCGGATCCGCGGAAAAACCATCATCACTGATTAATAGTACGTTATAATTTTATAGGCCAACAATTTTAGTATTCCTATGCTAACATATCTTATTGGGGGACCTATTTCTAATTCACTGAGCTTCTTTGGTTTTAGTTTCACTGAATCTATTTTTCACCGTAGCGTCGATTTCCTTTGCACGCCCAAGTTCACTCTTATTCATTCTTCATGGCGATACCAGCTGTAACATTAGTAGCGCTGTATCTAGTTACTGTTAGAGAATAGCACTTTACTAGTCTAGATCTAAACAGATAGATCTTGACATAGAATCGAGTGTGAATTTGAATGGAAGTAAAGGGATCGACGATCGATACAAGTCTAGTATCTAGTGTAGAATGCACAAGCATGACGTAGCTAACATCTCATCGTAAGCCTTTTAATTCATGTATTGTTAAAACTAAATGTAAACTACGTCTTGTTTGTGCACTTTACCCCAAATCTAAACTCTAGAAAAGGGATCATGGAGAAAAAAAATCTAAAATATTGATTAGCCAAAAGGACATCTGCTTCTGTTTTCTTTTCAGTTTTGCTTTCACAAGTTTCAGCATAAATTTTCCTGACCATTTGGATTATCGCGTTTGGAAAGGGTAAACAGTACATGTAAACATTGAGATCAGTTGGTCGATAAAACGATTGTCACATCGATATATAAATCATAACATCTGGAAAGAAGAAAGAAATACAAAATAAACTTAACACTACCGATAATTTAATAAATATTATATAGCCATTTTGTTTATGCATGTTACGGGCGATTATCAAAAAGGAAACAGTACGGCTCAGTCTTTATAATAGATCTATAATATAACCACGAGCCAGACGTTCACCTAGCCCAACCGTTGTGGTATCATAATCTTGCACATTTACACGGGTTACAAAGCTGGTGATTGTAAACTCGGGTGGGACATGAGGGAAAAACGTGGAAAGGCAGGAAATATCCAGGGAAGGAGGAAAATTCCCCTTTCAAATGAAAAAATGAAGATTCCTGCAGATCCGCAGAAAACCATCATCACTGATTCCTGAGTATTAGCTTTAGATCTTTGATTTGTAGGGTAAATGTCTTAAGTTAAATATATTGAAATTCCACAAAAATTTAAGGCATATTTCAAGCAAAAGATACCATAGTGTATGTATAAAAAACTGTGTAACATGATAATGAGCTTTTCTGACATTAAGTGTTGTGTAAACAACCTATTAATAATTATATTCACTGCCGTTATGAGATTATCCATATATCATAAATTCTCTCATACATATCTAGCTTGTGCATTAAAAAATTTTCAGCAGCAGATGTCTACGTTGAGAAATGGATATGCATGAAACATGTAGGAATGGCTGAAAGGTGAATGCATACATTTTATCCTATTTAGTTCTTTGCCCCATTAAATAATATAAGCAATTACTAATTTTCTGATAAAAGGTAAATTCAAATACAGCAAAGAATACAAAATTGTACCCAAAAAAAAAAGAGATAATTTCTTTATTGCATGAATCCCTACCGACCCATAAGTTTTAAGAGAGGCAACACGATTTTTTCCATACTGAGCATAAATGAAAGCGCTAATAAATAAATTTTTTAAGTATGTACAGGATAGGATCAAGGTATGGTCACGGCAAAACAATGGTCAAGGCATACTAAACGACTTGGCAAACAGGGAGGCAAGTGCTTGGTCTGCGTTTCCGTTAGCTCGCCGCAACTCTTCTAATACTGCATTTCGTGAGAAGCCATTCTCCATCAAGCGGCTCACTATTGCTTCAGAAAACTGTCGAGCAGACGCTCCGCCGGCTGGAGATGAGGCTGGTCCAGATCTTTGAGAAGCACCACCTGCAGAGGCACACAGATTTTTTTTAGCATCAATTAATCCATTTCCTAACAGTCTCCTTCAGCTTTTACTTTATAAACCTGGCATATAATGATATATGATAATGTGCATGACATTTTCATATATATGAGTGTCAAATATAATGAATCCTTGACTACTCATATTATAATTATGATACAGTGATCTCTATGTAAGAACTCTCCACTTACAAACCCCATCTCTCTCTCCCTCTCTAACAGTGGCGTGGATGTCTAAAGGATCCCAATATCCAATCATATGGCTGTATGTTCGATTTAATTTAATTTACTCAAACTAAATTTTGATCTCTTAACAAGAGTGTTGACAGTATCAAAAGTTCTTAGGTCGTGAAAAAATGTGTACACTGCTGAAAAAGTGAGGTAACGCTGGTAAGCCATCTGGTCGAAATCATACAAATATCTTTCCCAATCTCCAACTGCCTGCACTTGTTAGTCTATGCGCAGGGAATTCAAAGAGTTTGGCATGCGGTGTGAACATTCGGCTGCTCTAGTCATGGTTATTGCACTGGCCAGAAAGAAGGAAATGATCATTCACCCCAGGTGAATTCATACATTCACACACACAGTGACCCAAGGGTAGAGCGCACAACCTCTATTAGTACAGCTACGGGTTGGATCTCAGCTTTAACCACTGCTCGGTATACTGGCCCTAGATTCCGTGTTTGTTTGTTTTTTACAGAAACTAAGAGAAATTAGTTTTCTCCTAACAAAGAATTCTAAAGACTGATGTCACGAATGTGAGTGCCTTGATCTCAATATTTTAATTTTTAGAAATAGCTAACTAAAGATCAAGTTAAAATCAAAAGTGAGAAAAAAGTCAGGGAACCTATGAACATGAAAATTAATCCCCTTCACATATTACTACGTCTGTAAATCCATGTATGTGGCAAAGCCTAAATCATCATCATCATCATCATCATAGGTATTTTGATTAACGTACAGGTACTGGGGCAACAACCACATCAGTGGACCCCTTCCAGGTAGCTGGCTTGCTGCACGCATGGCTGATCTCACACCAGATCTCCAGGTGTTTTTGTCATGAGGGTCAGTTGTTAAGAGTTTCCAGTCTTTTCGATCCCTCTCTGTCACCTGCTTCCATGTCATTCTGGGTCTCCCTTTTCCACGACTTCCTGTTACCTGCATGTCCAATGCTGTCTTGATAGCTCCGCTTGACCGTTCCACGTGGCCATACCACCGGAGTCTTCTCTCCTTCAGAATGAGGTTCAGGTCCTCAAGGCCAAGAAGCGTCAATAGCTCATTTGACCTAGTGGTGGCCACATCTTCTGGCTTCACATTGCAGATCTGTCTTATCATTGCCCTGTCGTTTCTCTGCAGGCGTTGAAGGTTTGGCTTGGTCAAGGACCATGTCTCGCTAGCATGGAGCATTGCACTCCGCACACAAGTGCTGTACACATGACCCCGCGTCTTGTATGAGAGGTGGCGAGACAAAAGAACTGGTAGTAGTTCTTTAAACTTCTTCCAAGCTGTCTTCACACGTGTTGTGGTTGCAAGGTCACAGCCACCAGCTGCCGAGAGCATATCTCCCAGGTAGCAGAAAGAAGCTACTATTCCAGCTTGTCGGATCCCACCTGGACTTAACTCTGTGGTCTGCCATCGATTGGTCTCGCAGTTCCCTGGCATCGACTGCACTTGAAATCTGAGTCCTTCGTCAGGCGTTTCAGCCCGCTGCATTTCTTGTGTACCCACTTCTTGCAGCCTTTGCAGAAAATGCTGTTGCTACCTACACCAGTGCAGCAGACAGCACAGGGGAACTCGCCTGAGTTCTGGAGAAGATCCAGGTTATTACCGCAGATAGGCTTCATAACGAGCATGATGCACTACGTGTCTGGCGGTGCGCTTGGCCGCGTCGTATTCTGCCCTTGTGCCTTTACCAGTCTTCCATGCCTTGAAAGCTTGACGCTTATGATCCAGTTAAATCAAAAGTGAGAAAAAAGTCAGGGAACCTATGAACATGAAAATTAATCCCCTTCACATATTACTATGTTTTGAGGGCTGATCATTTGTTTGACAGCTCCAAGGCACGTTTTCTTTTCCTGACGTAAGAACTCACAACCTCTAAGAACCTGATTTTCTCGTCTCCCAAATTAGCGCGTTCTTTGGATCCCACCCCCACCCCCCATTTGTACCCATTAAAATTAAATTTTAAAGCATTTCTATGAAGTGAAATGTAAAACTAGATTTTGTTTTCTGTCAAAAAATAAATCCACAAGAAAAAACTCAAGTGTATAGTCTATGTAACAAATATAGAGAAGGAAAGGTGTCCAGCCTGCACCATCTAAAATTGACGGTTTAAGTAGTATCTCAGGTCCAATTTAAATTGCATACTGTTCTCATAGTGTTGATAAAATTATCAAGATACTACTGACGGAAAATTCATTTAACTTAGCCTTTCAAACAAAATAAAAATGATCAATATTAACTCTTAAACAAATGGAAAAAGATTTGTGTCTGTCTTTCTAGCCCTTTCAAAATTATTCTTTGAATTCCCTAACTAATTGATAGATTATTACATGAAACAATTTTTTTCAAAACGCTAAAACAAGTATCTTTAAATCATATACTTTCACACACACACACAAATAACTTTGGGGAAAAAATTGGAAACAGTTTAAAACTAAAGTGCTCTCATAAAATTATACCCCTCTTTGAATTGAGAATCAGTTAGTTAATGATCTGCTTCAGCATAAAGTTCTGTGAGGGTAGATATTTGTTTTCACTATTTGAGTAATAGGCAAAATACTTACTGGATTCTTGGGCTGAACGAGAAAGAGCCTCTGCAAGATCCCTGTCCTCGTCCTGGCTCGCTGAGCTGGATGGCTGATTCAACCTTGCATGTTCTGGAAGATCTGCCTCACCTAGAAATGGTGTGAAGATTTTCTCATCTCCTATCTCTAGACGATTCTGCCGCAAGTCAATGATGCACTGCCGAATAATAGTTTAAATTAGCATTAAAATAAAATTAAAAAAACAAGGTCCATCCTGACAAAAAAATAAGCTTACACTCCATTAAGTAAGATATTGACTCAGCTATACCATTCACTATGAAAGTTGAACGTGCGAACGATTTGAAAACAGCAATATTTGTAAGAAGAAGTCAAAAACATACAAATAACAACCCTTGTGTAAACCAAATATATTTTCCGAACATTTGGCTAAAGAGCCTTTCTTGTCTTGCATCGATATGTCATAACATTTTAAGCTTTCTAGTTTTTATTCTGTAGTCCTATGTGGGTTTGAAATTCGACCCCCTAAATTTTCGGTTTAAACGTTTTCCACTGCAGAGGAACACACTTAAACCGAAAACGGCTGAACCGGAAAAACGGCTAAACCGTAAAGAAATCGAAATAATTGCGGGTTTCCTTCTTTTTTCCTTATATGAAACCTACGGTAAACCGAAATCGTCGGCCAGCATACTATCGCTAAACCGAAAAGAAATGACTAACTTCATCATAGTTCATGCCGCTGGGTGGTAGAGTTTCTCGAAAAATCAGCGTATTCGGACATACCTTTCCCTCCCTTATGCAATGCCATACCCCTGCCAGTCATGAGTCATCAAATCTATCACTAACAAGGCCCACCATCACCCCTCTCTTGCTTATCAGCGCCACCAATAGGCTTACATTTACACGCTGATCATCGCCTAGGCCCATGCAGTCTAACACTAAAAATTAATGTGTGTAGCCAAGCTAACATTGTTGCATCGCTTTTTGCAGTACACACTGATCAGCGCGTGCCATCTAGACCTAGCCTAACACAGTCTCTAACACCGAATGTGCGAAGCCAAGCAAACATTGTTGCATCACTCATCACTGTCTGTGCGCATGTGATCATAGACGGGGTTGGCTGAGTCGATGCTAAATTGTTTGCAGTGGTACAGGCTCGCACACGCATTGTTATGGTTACTAGATCTAGGACGAGGGGTCAAGGGGTGCCTTGAAATTGAAAGGGGAGAGAGAGGGAGAGACAGAGAGAGAGAGAGGTGGGGGGAGCTCATTAAAAAGATGGAGAGAGAGAATGAAAAAGAGGGATTAATGCATTAGACTAGTAGCAACAGTGACTCCTTTATGATTTATCTCTCTGAGTATAATTTTGATACTAAACGTAGACAATTAGAATAGATGACATGTTCTTAGATATCTTGGTTTAGGTTGTTTTTATTGGTTTCTATAAGTGCAACATCTTCATTTAGGTTATATATCAAAGGTTACAGAGATGATGAAACTAACCAGAGAAAGAGAGATATGGAGGGACATGATCACCAACGCTATGAGGCATGGTACTTGATGATGATGATGATGATCGGGTGAATACCAAGACTGACAATTCGCTTGCTGCACAGACTCAGTGACTGGGGGGATTTCAGCTCAGCTGATCAAAAACTGATACCATTTTCATTGAATGAACCAACCATTTGCGGATATATAACGCAATCAAAGGCACAAGAAAGAAAGCTCGCCAGCAGTGGAAGCATGATGTCAATATCAACCCCAATCGCCGAAATGAGCTGCAAGAAAACAATTTCATTATGCAGGGATGCATAAGACCTGAATTCTTTAGCAGAATTTAAAAACTTATAATGGGGCTAATAAATGCCTGGGCTGACCACGTGGAAATGTCAAAAATGGCTGCAAGCAATGAGCCGTCAACCCACACATGTACTTTTATGCCCAATAAAATGCTGCCAAATACTTATTTTTCTGCCCCCACACGACAGGCGTACTCAGAAACTAAATTTAAACTACACATGGTCGGCAGCTATACCACATGACTGCTCTGATTTAGTCATGTTGATCAGTAAGGCTTTGAAGTATTGCTAGTGAAACTTGGGTTGAGTTGAATGTCCAGCAACAGCACGATATTGTGGACGGACTCCAAGACTGACGCTTGACAATTAAATTTTATGTACTGCCACTCATGAGACAGGGCAGGAATACCATGATGCCGATCACATTTAACTGACCCAACCAGTAGGGAGTGAAATCACCCTGGGCCGCATTCAACTTTATATTAGCTAAGTTTGATGCAACCGGCGCCTTGACTTGCTGAGTTTGTCATTATCGTTAATTTACAAAAACACCGCCGTACAGCCGTTAAGACAAGAACGTAGCCAATCATCTCATTTCTTTTTCTTACAGCTCAACGCGCCACGATGCCAATTGACGCGCCAATTTGGCCGCCATCTTGGAAACCTTTTACATAAACTCTGAGCTGCTAACAGGGGTTTTAACGTCTTTTAATTGTAGACGCTTTAAAAAATGTATATAATTATATATATCTTTTAAATTCGGAAAGGTCCATATTACCTGATGTCTTTTCAGCATGTCCAGACCCAATAACATATCCATAGGCTGATTTTCCAATATAGAAAATGATGACTGCAAAAACACATTGGCTATTTCAATTTGACCTGCAAAATAAAAATTATCGAGTTGTAGGGCAGTCGTAAAAAATGTCAATAAAAATAAAATATTAACAGAGGAGAACAAAGGAAAGTATTCATTAAAAAAAGGGCAAAGATTTAAGTCATTTTTTGTTATAATTTAATATAGCAAATATCATTCGGAAAATGATAGTAGTTAAATCAAGTGAACAAAATCAAATTTGCAATCTTTTTACTTAAATCAATGGACATTAGATGTGAAATTAAATCCCTTTGCTAAAAGCATAAATACATATTTTCAAGGACATAAAAAAATTATAACAGTGAAACCTGCCTAATATGGTTTATTAACTCACATAAATGCACTCTGCCAAGAATTTTCTGTGTGCCAACACCTTTAGCAACCCCCTCCCAGCGCTTGTCCACCAGTCGCATTATGTGGCATCTCTCTGCACATTGCTGGCTCATAATGGTCATCTGAGCACCTAAATTGAAAGAAAAAAAGGCCAGAAACATGACTTTCAGTGAACAACAGTGAACTTAAAAAAATTATGTTAATTTCTCCCCTTATCACATTTTCATTCAGTTGACTAGTCACCTTAAAGGGTAGAGAATTAAAGGATCTTTATCTCATATTGCTAAGTCATGATTCTTGAAATAGTTTTGAGATCAATTCCTATCTAAATTTTCTTTTTAATTACATTCAAATCAAAGATTTAGTACACTATACGTACCAGTTATAGTGTGACTAATTGGGACAAGTTTTATGCCATTTAAAGCTCTTGGGAGTGTGAACAAGAATCTGTTTGAATTATGTTGGTTATCTTTAATACTTGAAAAGCTATGAACAACCCCTGAACTTTGCCATATAACAAATTTACAACAGCTCATCAAATTGCCGTCCTGGTAAACCTAAACCAATGTTCTAATAAGATTTTTTTTAAGCAGTAAACATAAACAATGAAGCATGCCAAGAGACACTTTTTTAATCCTTTGGCTAAAGTGAAAACTAAATGTTATCCCCCTTCGCCTTAATTTGTGGTGTGTTACAAGTTCAGTGAATACAGAATTCCCAGCAGGACGCCATCAGAGTCCAGTCGAGAAACTTTTAGAGGTAGATCTAGGACATGGCTACTTTAAGGTTGTTACAACTCCGTTATGACAGGTTCAAATTTGGGATGAAACTGATTAAGGTTAACAGTATAATTTAAAGGAATGGCAAGTTTAAATAAAGATTGGTCAGTAGATTTTTCAATCTGTTGGGTTAAAAAATATCTTATTTCCAGGCCTGCCTACTTAAAAAAGTCCCATTTAGGTACTTCCATAGCGAAAAATAGGTATTTTTCAAGAAAAATAGGTACAAACGCAGTTTTTGTCTATTATTTGGATCAGTGTTAGTCATGATACATGTAACATCAAAACCAAAAAAAAAGGAAAGGAAAAAAAAATTAAATAAAACCAAAAACCTATTGTCAATTATATAAATGCTTTGGGGGTAATTTTGTGGCCCCATTAGTCTTTTAAACTCTTACGCACTGTAACAAAATTGATTAACTACACTATTCTCAAAAATCCACAGAGAGAGAGAGAGAGAGAGAGACAGACAGACAGACAGACAGACAGACATGCAGACAGAAATAAGAACGAGAGAGCAAGTGAGAGAAGATGAAGATGAGTTTAAAAGACCGTGAGAGAATGAAATAGAAAAAGAATGTGAAAAGACACTGAGAGACACACACACACAGATAAGTTTAAAATCCACGAAGGAGACAGAGAGAGATAAGTTAAAGAGCGAAGAGAGGCAGAGAGGCTACATCGAGAGAGAGAGAGAGAGAGAGAGAGAGAGAGGAAGAGAGGAGATCGAGAGTCAGAAAGACAGGAGATCTAGAGAGAGGAGATTGAGAGAAAGAGAGAAGGAGATCGAGAGTCAGAAAGAGAGAAGGAGATCGAAAGAGAGCAAGAGAGGAGCTCGAGAGACAGAGAGCGAGAGAGGTCCAAAATAAGGAGAAAAGTCCGATAGTTTTGGTCATTTCCTTATAATTTATAGTGTGTATAAAAAAATTTGGCCAGAAACACTATTATAAATTATGTCTTTAGTGCCTATAGACTCAGCCTTGTGTTTAATGTGATCGACAAAGTCGCAGTAATCACGCTTTGTAATCCCGTCGCCGTATAGGATCTTCCGTGTGACCCATTATCTAGATTACGCACGTAGGTGCACTGTTAAAATATAAATATAAATTTGATCTAGTTTTGTTCCAGAGTTCCATCCCAAATGTGCTGGGCATTTGAATACAGTTTAGCTCCTCAAATACAAATCGCCTTAGTAAAACCAGGTTTCTATAATTATCAGGATCGTGATGCTAGTTTGAATTAGATCTATATTAATTTTCTTGGTTGCAAAAATACATGAGCGCATGTTTCGCAAAAGTATGTCAAACCGTTAACACCGAGAGCCACCTCAAGTTAGACGGGAAAAAAAGGCTGATAAACTTTAAGAACAATCAGAATGATAAGCTGGAAATAACGCCAAGCCCCGAGGGCTGGATGTGAAGATTGAAAGATCGGTATTAATTGAATGAATAAAAGATAAGATTTTAAACCCGTTTTCCTCGCGGAAGATTCGTGCACGGGAAGGAGTTGTAAATAGGGCGAAAGTCAAGGGCTGGATGTTAAGATGGTATTAATCGCACGATTAAACGATTAACTAGATCTACGTTATGGTACTTGTTTGTAAACGTATATTGAGCTCATGGTAACCCAAATCAGAATCATTACTAGCTTGACTGGGAACTGAAAGTCCAAGATAGAGAGATTGGTATGATTCGGACGCATGAATGCAAGAGAAAACAACGAGTTGGGACTGGTCGATATCAATTAAGTTGTTGACTAACCCAATCTCGATAGCAATGTATAACAAGTATAGAAAAAAAGAGAAAAATATTACCTACCGATACAATAAATGAATCGTTCATAAATTTTATTTCGCCCACGCGCAAAACACTGGAAACTATTTATTCATCTATGGTGTCGGTGTGCGTGATTGAGAGGAAAATCGTAGCCGTGCCTCAAATACATGTACCTAAAGTAACCTTTAATGCGAAAAACGGGTGTTGCACGGATGGTTGTACATTTTCATTTATTTTTTTTAAGTATCGGCGTATTTGGGTAGGACATTTTAACGAAAATAGCGAAGCGTACGGGTTGGCAGCTTGGGGAGGTGTACTTTCAGTACTTTGATAAAGAGCGCATGACCCTAGGCCTATGACAAAATATGTCGCCAAGACGGACTCGGCTGAAATGTAATACTAATAGGCGCGGGTCATGAGCTTTCTGCCGCCGCGGAAACGGGTTAGTTTTGGGTCTCTTGATGAGCGGCGAACAAATCCAGATATTGAATTAAAAAAATCAGCGATCGCGCTGCTATGCTGAATATATTCACACTAACAGTTTGAAAAATCGGTACATTTTCGTGGAAATCAGGAAATCATGATTGACGACGAAAATCGGTACGTACCGATCAAATCGGTACAAGTAGGCAGGTCTGTATTTCCAAAGTAAAATATCTCCGAATCGGAGACTTTGACATGGACAGGAATGCCACCATTTTGAAGATGGCGTGAGGAAAGGGGGAGTAGGTTTGAAGACAGAGTTTGTAAGGGGAGAGTTCCTAGACAGAGACCACTGTAGTAGTTAGGAATCTTACAATGACAAAAACACGACCAGTCTAAATTGTTAAGTTTGTTTTAAATCTTACCAGAATCAACAAAGGCTTTAACAGGGTGACCATTCACTTTGCAGTCAACATACAGCATGTGGACCTGGCCAAAACTTTCAGGGGCATATTCCATTGCAGTCTCCATGTTGGTTTCAATATTTTTCATCCTAGATATTTAGGAAAATGTGAAAATTTTTAAATTCTGTGCTCCATAATAAATAAGCATTTCTTAAAAATAAAATACTAGTGTGAGAATATATTTTTGTATGACATAAGCTGATAAGCATTAGATCGAACTGCATGTGAGCCCTATCCAAACTGTATGAACTTCTTCGAGCCCATCACCATGCCCAATCTTGACTTTATCTCAACATTAACTCTTTAAATGCAGGCCAGGTCTAAAATGTCAGATGGTCAGCTGCCTAGCAGTTTTGTTTATGAAAATTGTAGATGGCTGACAGAGCAGGACATTTTGTAAAGGTGTTGCTTTGTTCACTTTCACTCTAACTTTGTTAATTCTTTGTTGGTTGGTTGGTTTGTTGGGCTGGTTTAACGTCCAACAGCAGCACTATATAGGCTATATTGTGGAGGGGCCCCAAGACGGACGTCTGACAATTTTATGTGCTGCCACACACGAGACAAGGCGGGGATACCATGACTCCTGTCTCAGCTGGTCACATCTTAATTCTTTGTAAATACACCAGAAAGTTTAATTCTTTGGAAACTTCCTATCTTCATTGACCAATACACATATCGATCCAAGACCACACTCTTATTATTCCTTCCCCCTTTCAGTCCTTAACACAGAGGCATGACTCAACAAAGTCCCCTCATCTCTCACCCCTTGGTCCTGCACAAAAATTCTTCTGCTTCATCTATTGACAGAGGCATCATATATACCTTCTCACTTATGTCTATTTAAGTCATAGTAGACCGAGACAAGTAATTGCATAGGGGCATACCAATATGCTAGATGGTTTTAAAACTATCAGTACGTAATACTCAGGCACTTAGCAGTAGTAAAACAAGTCTCAGCGCAAGCCCAGAAACTTCTGCAGCTGATGGTTTTAAAAAAATGTGGCATATTGGCACGCACCTATGCAATCACTTGTAGGTTAGGTCTTCTATAACTTAAGAATGACATAAGTGAGAGAGAAGATCTTGAAGGGTGGAATGTATGATGCCTGTGTCAATGATGCAATAGATGAAGCAGAAGACTTGAATGTTTTGTGCAAGACCAAGGGGTGAGAGATGAAGGGACTTCGTTGAGTCAATAAACTTGACTACGATATCAGCAATCCCATGGTACACTGTCTGCAATTCGTGGACCACTGTCGATAAAATTTAGCCGTCCTGCCATGATTTTCAGAAATCCAAACAATTGCTAGCACACATGCAGGTCTATAGCATAGCTTATTAAAGCAGTGATTGAGATATATGTTTTTTACTGTTTTTTATGTATAACTTGATTGCTAAGTATTTTATTAATTTGCGGCTTTCTTAATGTGATAATAACGGAAGACAAAACTTGCCAAGATGCATGACACTACACCATGAAATTATAAGGATACAAAATCATTTGAATTTAATGTGCAAAGCAAACAAAAATATAAAAAT
Source organism: Elysia chlorotica (assembly GCA_003991915.1). Taxonomy (NCBI): domain Eukaryota; kingdom Metazoa; phylum Mollusca; class Gastropoda; family Plakobranchidae; genus Elysia; species Elysia chlorotica. The sequence goes on from RQTK01000075.1 coordinate 353,018, forward strand.
ATTAACAAAAGTCTAAAAATTGATGTCACAAACGTTAACAACAGATCAAAGCAGTGAATAAAATCACATGTACAACACATTATGAATGGCGAAAAAAAGGTCTTACTCATCCGCAAAATAAAAGGTTGAAAGAGTGAAACTAGAGGGGGAAAATCATTTCTTATTAGCCTTATTAAACTAGCAATTGTTAAATATAAAAAAAAATATATATATATGTATATGAGACCCAAGGGACATAAGTTAAAGGGAAATTTATGGACGTTTTTAAAAATAATCCAGATTTCATAAATATTTTACATACATCCCTTACCTGGGCGCTACATTGTCCATCTCCTTTTAAGTATAGACTGTGTGGTAGAAAGATGATCACTGCTCATTGCTAGAATAATCTCTCTGAATTTATTAACCAGATGAGCACACTTGATTTCATTTTTTTACATGTAATGCTATTGAAAAGGTAGCGTTCCTACAAAAATACAAGTTTTACAACAATTAAGTCCACAACTGCAAGCAAGTAGCCAGGGAAGGAAAGAAAAAGAATAACCATTACAGTCAAACCTGCCTATAGGAAGATTGAAGATCATAGCCAAAAATAGTCGCCATTGGCACTTAAGACATATGAAGGACATGTATATATAATTATGTGTATGCACAATTGCATCCTTTTTCCTACTGCCATGTAGCTACTAAAACTTACCCCTCTGAATTCCCCGGAGCACCAGCCTCAAATTCTGCCTTTATCTTGATTGTTTGTTAAATACGAGTACTCCTCGACTCCAAAATGCACAACTCTTTCTCCCCCTTTCTTGTTTTTTCCCCTGTCATGTCTTTTACCCTACCCTCATTTGTCGTCCTCCTTTTGACCTAATGGACGGGGACATGTAGGTCGACCATTCTTTCCACCCACCCCCAGTCAATTCTGTGACTATAAAACACATTGTTGATCATTTCCCTCTTCCCGCCCTCTCTCTCACACACAGCCTTGCTCGCCAAGGGCAGGTTTTGGTCAGATTGGATCAGATAACAGGCTGCATGTGGTTGCGTTGGGTAGGTGATCACCTTGGGCAGTAACAAAATATATAGAGAAAAAACGCAAGTGGGTCAATATAAAGTGGTTGCCATTTCACATGGTCATCCGAGCAGGTTTGACTGTACATCACACTTAGATCAAAATCAGAGAAGCTTAAAATCCAACATTCAAAAATGAAGATCCATGCATTTAGGATAAAAACGATCTGCTTTCTGCAGGCCGGTAGAAGTGCAATTTGATTTCCAGCAATGCCACAAAGTTGCACAACAAACAGCCTACAAACAACAGACACTTTTTCTTGATTACTCACTACTTGAGTTGGAGTAAAATTCAAAATCACCTCAATCAAAATGAAGATTTATCATAAAGAAAGGAAACCACATGAAATCCTTGAGCTACCCAAACAAAATCAAGACAAGCTAAAAATAAAAAACCAAGGTAAACTACTTGACATAAAGAGGATCATGAGGATCAGTGGAAAACTGGAGGGGTTTACATCAAGGAATAGGGCATATTAACAAAATGCACCAAGTTTTATCTCGAAAAGTCATGATAAAACTTGCACAATTCAGAATAATTAGTAAATTAAGACCTCTGTACATTTACCTAAGCCAAAAAAAAATGCTGTAACAGAATGTCTGAAGATGTAAATTTAGCTAAAGATAAGGCCTTGAAAAGTGCAATATGAAATAAGGTTCATCAACACATTGCTCTAATCAGGACCTTCCCTTATTGCTGAAAACGTGGCAAAGGGAGAAAAAAAAAGTCCAAAACTGAGTCCAATCAATTTCTATATCCAGTGGCACATGGAGGGATAAAAGAATGCAAAGTCAACAAACATTTCAAAAGCTGGAAAGCTCTGCCAAGGACAGGCCGGGGTAAGTGCAATTTGATTCATCAATACAAGTTGCACTTGACACAACCTGCTATTGACAGACAAAAAAATCAGCTCATAAAAACAAGTCAAACTCATAGAAGCAAAATAGTGAAAGGGAATGGAAGCTGCCACGTTCAAAACAAAACAAACAAGGATGTGCATAGCAGACCAGAACGCAATGGGAGCAAATAAAACGTGCACTGCTCACAACTTACAGGCCGGGAAAAGTGCAATGTGTATCATCACACCCATATTGCCCCTTTCACAACCTGTTAGTCACTGAGCACACCAGGAAAAAATAATGCTAGACCTACAACTTCAAATATTGATATTTGTGAGGAAAATTGCAAAACATGAAAATGTACAAATTTATTTAGATTATAATCCAATAAAAAGTTTGGGCCATTAACCTTATTGCTTCTTCAATCTGTTGCTGAGCATTTGGATCAAATGGGTCTGCTGTGAGAAGTCTGATTCTATTTTGCTCCTCTCTTGACCTGGCTTGCCTTTGTTCTGTGAAAACTTTGCGGAATTTTTCTGTGATAGAGGAAAGAATTTTTTTATGTTATCAAATGAATATGAATGATGTTGATAATGATGCATTTTGTAGAGGTGCCAAATGGCTATGTATGAGTATGAACAAAAACAATTTTGTTTGTATCCGGAATGAAGCTAAGTACAAAAGATAACAGAGCTATACAATTTTCTTTTTAGAAACTGACAGGTGAAAAATTCATATATTGCTAAACAAGATCTGAATCAATGACTTTTAAGGGAAAAAAGGCAGCTGCACAGAGAATGCCATAAAAACAATCTGAAACTATAACTAAATTAAGGCCAACAATGCAAACAGGTAGGTAAATCAGGGATGTCAACTGGATCATTTTTAACTGATTTTTTTTGGCATAAAACATATTGTTTCACAAACATAACCCCTTTGGATATTTTTTAAGCTTTTAACCAAGCCATATGAGCTTACAAAATAGTTTTGAGAGTCCTCAGAGTACAGTTCGAATATCCATTTTAATAATTAGAAAAGACCAAAGATATTCAGTATTAAGTAATCCACCTATATCACTTTTCCCTTAAAGCCAAACAGTTCTATGTTTTCTGCAACTCGCTAAGCATTTACTTACTTAGATAAACCACTGCGCACCCATTTTTCTCTCTTTTGACATTCATAGATGTGAACAACATTGTATCTAAATAATTTGGACTGAAAATAAACAAGAAATTCATTTCCAACTATTTAATTTTATATTAGGTAATTAGGACAAGACGTAATGCAAGGATACTGACCTAAGTCACGGCTGACAACAGCATCGGCTAGTGGAGGATTTCTCTCCTTAAGTATGGCCAACTGACTTGGATTACTGAGTAGCATGTCCATAAGATATTTTGGGTCGTCCTCCCTCTGTGATGGCTGGGCTTGTCTACTCGCACCTGGAAGCTGAATACTTCTGAAGTCTATGTTCAAAGCACCTACGAGAGGAGAAAGTTAAACTGTGAACTTATTGATTCAAGCTTTTTATGTACCATCTGGAGGCTGCAGGAATCTGATTTATTGATAATCAGACATTTCTGTAATAGGATTAATTGTTTTCTTTTTCATTTACGGTACTGTTAGTAGGACAGTAAGGTTTTACTAACTTCCTTTCTCCAATTTATTTTCTTAAATAAGAATTTAAAGAAAAGGTTCACAAAAAAATCTTTAAAAAAACAATTATATTACCATTCTTACTGAAACACACCTACCGCTGTTAAAAAAAAATAACCCTCAGTGCTAAGAATTATAAAAAAAAAGAAAAGAAACAAAAACATTTAAAGTTTCGACATATAATGTACCTAGATTCTGGAACAGTCAAATCAGGACATGGATATTGACAGTACTTTGTCTAGAAGATCATGTTCCTGGCGTTTACTACAAACATATCTACAACAAGGCATGCTTGTGAAAAAACCAGGATGACTACCCAACATTTTTTATATCTCTATTTCAGTCCATCCACTTGGCAAACCTATGTAACATGTTAATTTAAAGATAGCATTTGTATACAAATATCTCATCTCTAGCATTAATTTAGTGCTCTGGATTGGCAAGAAGTTGGTCAAGGTTCGATCCTCAGCTGGTATTTGACCTTTTCCGTCTCAGTGTTATGAGTATAGTAGAACTTTCAATTGGGGCTTCAAGGGCTCTGGCTCTTAGCCTATGGCCCATTCGGTCAAGAGACACACAGGAGGAATATTGTTTAGTGTTTCAAAAAAGGTTTCTTACTGAAACACACCTACCGCTGTTAAAAAAAAATAACCCTCAGTGCTAAGAATTTTAAAATTAAAAGAAGAAACAAAAACATTTAAAGTTTCGACATATAATGTACCTAGATTCTGGAACAGTCAAATCAGGAGATGGATATTGACTGTACTTTGTCTAGAAGATAATGTTCCTGGCGTTTACTACAAACATATCTACAACAAGGCATGTTTGTGAAAAAACCAGGATGACTACCCAACATTTTTATATCTCTATTTCGATCCATCCATTTGGGAAAACAATGGAACATGTTTATTTAAAGATAGCAATTGTATACAAGGCGCCATATATCCAGGGATGCCACCCAAACCTGGCGAAACTTCTGAAACTTGGGTAGAAGAGCTGAAAATTTTCAAGATTTTCGCCCGTTAAAGAGGCTCTAAGATGATAAATGCTAACATTTATTAAAGGAAATAGCGAGTCTCGCTAACAGATATTTGCCACTAAACAATGCGTACAACAGATTTTCTTTTATACCGGCTTCCTGTTAGAGCCATTGTTTCTTGTGTTACATTTATATCTCTAATTCTGTTCTAATTTCATTGCTGATGTTCAGAATTTCGGTTATTTTTAATTCTATTGCGTGCGTCCATTTCACGAAATAATAAACACAAGTTGTTTTATGTTGGGTTTTTTTAACCAAAGATTGGAGAAACATAATTAGGCCTCAAGAGCATAAATCCTGATATAGATCTAGTTTATATGAATTTAGATTTAAATTATAATTGTTAGATGCAGAACGCAAACCGTAATGTTGGCAGGTCTGCATGATGATGGGATCAAGAAATTCCGCGCCATAGGCGGTCCTGAGATGAATATACCGATAAAGGTTTTTTCACCTCAGCTTCAAAAAGTAACATACAGAATTGAATTAATTAAATCTCATCGATATTGACAGGGGACTCTATCATAGGTAAACAACAGTTTTTATACTGCTGCGAACTATTGGTACTTTCCCAACCATAATGTGAGCTTCATCATTCACTTATTTATAGCTTTTATCCGACCGAGGAATGTTCATCCAACCGAAGATCCGACCAAAATGCGACTTTTCCGACCACAACATTTTTATCCGACTTTCCGACTTCAGTGGACACCCTGAGTGAACAAGTAGCATCCATTTATATTTCACCCAAAATGTGCAGTTTTGTACACCAGTTGCGCAATATGACGGTGAGTTTCCGGAAATTTAGGCCTAAGTAGAGTAATTTGATGCAACAATAAAAGGGTAGGAAAGTCTTCAAACTTTGTAGCATGCCTAGATCCTGGATTGGGGATTTAAATAGATCTAATTCATCGGTTCTATATCTTCATCTAAGCTTGTTGCCATGAAACCGGAGTGATGTTTTCATTGTCTTGACGTTGAAGGTGTATAATACTAGATTTAGATCTATTTCTTGAATGACTTTAAGAATCTAAATCTAGATCTATAGGGCCTATCGTGTTCTTTATCCGTTCCTACATAGATCTAGAATCTAGTATGTGTGGATCTCTGTAACGTTTAGATATAGTAGATCTAGATCTATATAGCCATAGGGCCTATCGTGTTCTTTATCCGTTCCTACATAGATCTAGTAAATGTGTGGATCTCGGTAGCGTTTAGATATAGTAGATAGTAGATCTAGATGTAAATATCTGGGGTGAGCCTAGTGATTAAATTAGACTAAATTATAATCCAAACTAGACTAGATCTAGATCTAGATCTAGTTCTAGATCTGCAAGTCAAGATGATTGGGCCTACCTGCATTAGATGCGGGAGGGTCACTCGACTGACGCCCGGTCTGCCCTCGTAAATGTTGTATCAAAACCATATCCCCGTGATGAATACCATACTGTTTCAAAGTAAGCTTGTCATCATGGAGAGGGCGCCCATTCCAGACAATGGACATTTCAGAAGCAGGAACCCCCGTTTCTACCTGACACAGTGCTTTAAAATTCTCCAACTCTAGATCCTCACTAACTTCAATGTTAAAGAGTTGGTCAGATAGGGTTGTTACAGTCAAGTGCATTTTAGTATAGTTTTCTCAAGAAACAGAACCTTTTTGCTGTAAAAGAAATAATAATAATTAGACAAAGTAAACTTCTATCAACTTTCGGGCCACAAAGGAACGTGTAGGGCCGGAAGTTAAATAAACCTTACTTCTGTTCGAAGTTAAACTAAAAACGAGAACTAGTGTAAGGACACTGACATAGCACTCAGAAATTTACGAAACAAACCAAGCCAAACAGACTAAATCAATTTGGCGCCAACTGGGGCCCAGTGGTTCTCAGCCTCGATCTAGGCTAAGCCTACCTTTCTTTTTCATTCAGTTCAGGATCCCCGTGGTAGCTAAGCTAGGGGTCCTTGGTTCGTGAATAGGCCCACAATGGCGTGTCGTCCAAAATAGCGTCTAAAATAGTAAAGGCGCCAGTTGTTGTTTTTTTAGAAAGATGAACTTATCTTTACCAGACATGAATAAGGTTAGGCTACCATAAAACGGTCTTTATATTTAAGAAATATTCAGTTTAGATCATAGATAAACTCCTAAATGATTAGTAGAGATAATTTAGGAATATGAAACGTGTAAAGATAGTTTTTATCTGTAGGCAACATTCAAGCAGTGCTGGCGACCCTATAGATTTTATCTAAAGCACTCATTGACATTTACATGAAAATAAATTACAGTATTTTATGCTTTCTCTTATTCTCTCACTCTCCCTCTATCTATCTCTCTCTCTTCTCTCTCTCTCTCTCTCTCTCTCTCTCTCTCTCTCGCTCGCTCGTTCGCTCGATCTCTATATATCTCTCTTTGTCTTTATATCTACATCTCCCGTTCTCTCTTTCGATAGTTTTATTTTTATTTTTCTCTCCTGTGTCTCTTTTTTCTTATTTTATGCTTTCTCTTACTCTCTCACTCTCCCTCTATCTATCTCTCTCTCTCTCTCTCTCTCTCTCTCTCTCTCTCTCTCGCTCGCTCGCTCGCTCGCTCGCTCGATCTCTATATATCTCTCTTTGTCTTTATATATATATATATATCTTTTTCTTTCGTCCCAACATTATCTTTTACATGTTTCATATCCCTAATCTGATTTTAAGAGGTGATATCAACATTGGAACATGAGAGGGACTCTGTTCATAGAGTGCACAACTTTTAAAAGGCCATTACACCTTACCTTTTTTTTTTAATTCTCAATTTTTTTTAATAAAAGTTTTCATGAGACATTTGATCGTAGGTAGGGTGTTTTGCTTAAAAATATATTGACGGGTCAATTTCATTTGTTTTTGCTTTTGTTTTGTTTTTTGTCTTTGTGAATGTTACATGTTTACGCTTTTACACACAAATATAGATCTAATGCTTTTAGATAGTTGTTTTGTTTTTTTTGTTGTTGTTTTTTTATTGTTGGGGGGGGGGGCTGTTGCTGAGTTGGCAACGTTTTTTAACGCTGAAACCTAATTCTTTTAGAATATTAGCATGTCCATGGTTGTCGCGCTGTAATAACCAGTTCTTCGGCCAAATCCACAATTTATCAGGCCTTTCACTGGAGTCCAAGGCAATACTAATACCTCCAATTCTTTACAAATTGAAATCTGACAAAAGAAAAAGAGAAATTTAAAAAAAAAAGTATGAAAAAAAAATCCTATTCAGTACCGCTGCATCTACAATAGCAGAGTTATAATCCCATAAAGTGCAATCATTGTTCGACCATTTTCACTAAAAGTCTACATCTACCACAAGCACTGTGGAAAAATGCCTAAAACTTCCAAATCTACTTATGACTATTCCAGTTGTCTGCCTCTCCGAAATCTAATTTATTAGATTCTACTTATTATGGTACAATTACTACTACTACTACTACTACTACTACTACTACTACTACTACTACTACTACTACTACTACTTCTACTACCACCACCACCACCA
>RQTK01000075.1:361437-412707 GCA_003991915.1 Elysia chlorotica
ACTACTACTACTACTACTACTACTACTACTACTACTACTACTACTACTACTACTAGGTTAGAAGGGGCAGCCACAAACCTAGGTCTAGCTTGAGACCAACAGATAAGACAAGTAGACAAAGACACATTTTAGTTTCTCCTTAGCATGTAGGTAGACGTTTCTATTGGAGATGTCACTAACTTCTTTTTTTTTTAATGCTGTGCTAGTTTTGCATTTTACATTTATGTAAACATCGTATAGGTGTAACAATTCTTTGAGTTTTTAATACTCTTTTGTTTTTGTAATTAATTTTTGCTCACAGTGTTCGAAATATCGCCGGGTTCAGAATATCCCAACATTCATTAACCCTAGATCTCTATTTCATTCTATGTTATGACTTTCAAAATAGTAATTTAAATACTGTGCTTAATTTGCTGTTTTCATTGATTTTCATATCTTCTAGATATGACAATTCTTTGAATTTTTATGCGTTTAAAATAATGTCTTTTTCCTGTTAATTTTGGAAATTTTGCGTAGTTGATAATACCTCTATTTTCATATTATCTCCTAGATCACTGTTCAACCTATGTTATGACATTCAAAGTTTATTTCAAATGTGCCCACTGTTCCTCTTTTGTTGTTAACATTGCTGTAAACATCTTCCAGATAATTGCAATTCTTAGATTTTTTTTAATGATTTTTGGAAAACGCCATTTCCTCCATTTCCACTTTTTAAATTGTGGTCCTTTAAAAACGGAGTTTTTTTTCATGTTAAACTGATGACGTAATTTCTCATAACTTTAGTTTATAACTAGAGCTACACCCAACGGGAAGATAGCAAAATTATAGAGAACAAGGTCTTTCTAAATGCTCATTGTGGTTTTGAAATTTAAGTTGTTCAGCTCTGTGACGAGATGAACTCACCGCTGTTATGTTTCGACCAGTGACCGTTTTCCTGATGAAGAGGTACAGCTGCACTGCAGTTTTCAAAAAGGTTAAGAGATTACAATAGTTTAGTTTCAGCCTCTTGATTCCTTGTGGAACATAGGGCCGCAGCAACTACTCTCCACCTGATTCGGTTTTGGCTGGTCCTCTTCAGCTCGGCCCATGTGGTACCGGCAGGTGTTTTTGTTTTTTTTTTTGCGTCAGTGCTTCTACGCGAAGACTTCTTTGGACGGCCGACCTTTCATTTTCCTAGGGGATTCCACCCCAAGGCTTGCCTCATGATGTTCAATACAGGCTTTCAGAGTGCGTAGCCTATCCAACCCCATTTATGCTTTTTGATCTCTGTCTCGATGGAGGTTTGCTTCGTTCTGGTCCACATTTCTTTGTTTGAGACAACATCACGCAATGTAACGTTGTTGTTTCTGAGGCCTATGTACAATAGTACAGTACATAATTATAATTCGCATGTACTGGGTGACATATGGAATAAGCAACCCGTGTAGGTGGTCATATCATCGAAGAAGAAGAAAATAATGATTAAACCATACACAAAAAATAAGAAAGACGTGATGTAAAGTGCTTTTCAAACTTTTATTTTTCACACAACAAAGGGATATGTCCACACCCAGCTCTGCTATGATCTGATCATGGAAAAGCTACTCGGGAAGTCACCCAGGACGAGCCCACTCTCGGAAGGAAATCGAGCCAGAGCGCAACCCGCTGCGCATACAGGTGACTGCGCACTTCCGGCTCCAACGAGACAGCGAAGAAGTTCTCCTGAATTGGGTCAAACCGCGGCCATCTTTGCGGAGTCTGGAGTTGGCTGACGGGCTTGCCAGTTTTAGCGAAGGATGCTACAGCCCCGCCAAAGATTCCATACAGTGGCGTGTTGGTGGGCGTGCCCACGACGATGTAATCATTCATGTTGTCTTCGCGCAGTGCTGGCGTCAAGTCGAATTCAAACAGTATGTCATGGCCGTGGTTTGAGCCTCTGAGGGGAGAGGAGGGGTCCTTCACCTGTAAAAAGTCAAGTGATTTGGGTAGAACAGGTCAAAGGTTTTTCTTTTTTTATGGCCGGGTAGTGAATGTTGCCCTTTTAAATTGGTCCTTCTGATATGATACAGTTTAGAATAGACGAGAAGGTGTTCTATATTATCATATTTGACGAGAAGGGTTGGTATTAAAATTTAATTGTGATAACAGGTGTGTTTGAAGGGGAGAGAGATGGAGACAGAAAATAGAGAGAGAGGGAGAGAAAGAGAGAGAGAGAGAGAGAGAGAGAGAGAGAGAGAGAGAGAGAGAGAGACAGACAGACAGACAGACAGACACACAGACAGACAGACAGACAGACAGACAGACAGAAAAGAGAGAGAGAGAGAGAGAAACAGAAAAGAGAGAGAAACAGAGACAGAGAAAGAGAAAGAGAGTGAGTGAGTTTTTTTTACAGCAAGTCAGCACAGTAACGACTCTATTGTGCACCTGTCTTAAGACAGCTAATACATAACACTAGTAGCAACGGTGACTCCTTACTGAGTGGTAAAAGCATAAACTTTTTGCATAAAAAAGGTTGGACTCATCTTTAGACCTATTAGTGAAAAGTAGATAATTGTCCGAATGATTTTCTATGTTTTGTTGAAACTTTTCTCTATATCCTTCTTCTGGAGAGCTGCCAGGTCAAGAATGCTTCCTGTTCCTGGTCTATCCAGCGTCCAGAGAGGGATTTCCAAAAATATGTCTTCTTCAATGGAATAAGTATCTAAGTCACTAGAGAGAGAGAGAGAGAGAGAGAGAGAGAGAGAGAGAGCGAGAGAGAGAGAGAGAGAGAGAGAGAGAGATGTTCCCCTTCAATCTTCATCGAACGCGATTCTCCCAATTGGAATTCGTGGGTAATGGTCGAGCTGGTAAAGAAACACGTCACGTCATACCTGTAGGTAATGGTCGAGCAGGTAGAGAAACACGCCATACCTGTGAGTAATGGTCGAGCAGGTAGAGAAACACGCCATACCTGTGAGTAATGGTCGAGCTGGTAGAGAAACACGCCATACCTGTGAGTAATGGTCGAGCTGGTAGAGAAACACGTCATACCTGTGGGTAATGGTTGAGCAGGTACAGAAACACGTCAATACCTGTAGGTAATGGTTGAGCAGATAGAGAAACACGTCAATACCTGTGGGTAATGGTTGAGCAGGTAGAGAAACACGTCAATACCTGTGGGTAATGGTCGAGCAGGTACAGAAACACGTCAGTCTGGTCTGAGGCCTCTGTGATAAGTCTGGCAAACAGTACCGAGGGCACCACAAAGTTGGTGTCTGTGGTCATATCAATTATCGTCTGCAAAATTCAACAGAAAGCTTGGTTAGTTCATGTAATAATATAAATAGACATAGGTACAGTAGATACAACGTCGAGGTATCTTGCGATCGCCATAAACCTTATTTTCATATCTGACGATGAGACGTAAGCCTTCCACATCATTGTACTTACGGCCCAGGGTTTTTATATAAAAGAATGATGCATAGGTGCAAGTAGTAATTAATGTGGTAGTAAAACACACCCTGGTCATAATCTAATACTGTAATATTACGATGACTTATATATCGATGGTGGAATGAATTAATGGCACGTTCAACAATCATAAAACACGTAGCAGTCAAAACAAAGTTTCACAGGCTGGTTTCATCGCCTTTCTAAACCAAGGATACTCTTTTTGCTGATAAACGATAAAATATGGACTGATTGAAACCAGTAACTACAAAGTTTCACCAACTGGTTTCATCTCCTTTCTAGACTTAAGATACGGTACTCTTGCTGCTGATAAGCGATAAACTATGGACTGATTGAAACCAGTAACTATAACGATGAAGGAGAACTGAGTATTATGGAATATTTGGAGAATAATAAACGATTTCGGGATTTTTCCTAATTTTTCGATTATGAGAAAAATGCAATAGCATACTCAAGCGTGTCACAACCATACCTGCCATTTTCAGGTGTTTTGTTTTGTTTTGTTTTGTTGTTTTTGTCACTGACCTGTACGGAGACAGCTGTGTGTTGTTTCTTTGGTTGTTTTATTTTGTTTTGTTCTGGGTTTGTTTTGTTTTGTTTGTTTTTTGTTGTTGTTTTTTTGTCAAGCGTGTCACAATTATACCTGCCATGTTCAGGTGTTTTGTTTTGTTTTGTTTTGTTGTTTTTGTCACTGACCTGTACGGAGATTTCGCCGCGGGCATCCCTGGGGTAGGTGTAGAGGAAGTCGATGGCGTTCAGGTGGTCGTTGTTCAGGGGGTATGGAGACACGGACTGAGAGATGGACTGGATGTACTGGGAGACAACTGCAGGAGCCGTCACTTCCTCTATCGTGCCTGTAGGGATAGCCGTCAGCAGCAGATCTAATAATTAAACCACAACTTTGGCGTCATGGTGTTTTACATGTGTTGGCATGTATGTTGTGATAGTTATACTGTTGTGTAATACAAACTGTTTTGGGCCATTCAGACCCAGAAAGCAGATCTATTAGTATTAATAGATCTATTTCATGATATAACGTCCATTGCTCGCTTAAGGTAACGAGAATATCCCCTCATTTACAACAGAAAATGTATTTGGTTTAAAATGGAGTCTACGATCATAGTAGGTGTACCATTAGTCAAATATGAAGCTTCATGTATATGTTGCAAACAATAATATCTGGAACGTACCCACAAAAGGCTTTTCTGAAATTTTCTTTACTCAAAGATAGAGAAAGATAGAGAAATAGAGAAGGAGAGAGGGAGGAGAGAGAGAGAGATAGATAGATAGATAGAGAGACAGAGAGAGAGAGAGAGAGAGAGAGAGAGAGAGAGAGAGAGGAAGAGAGAGAGAGAGAGAGAGAGAGAGAGAGAGAGAGAGAGAGAGAGAGAGAGAGAGAGAGAGAGAGAGAGAGAGGGGAGGAGGGGGAAGAGGAGGAGGAGGAGGAGGAGGAGGAGGAGGAGGACGAGGAGGAGGAGGAGGAGGACGAGGACGAGGAGGACGAGGGTAGGAGGAGGAGAAGGATGAAAAACTTTTCATTTTATTCATATTAAATGTAATACCTTTCTTTAGTAGTAAGACAGTACATTTTATTTTTGTTTCGTTAGTTATTCTTGTTCAAGAAATTTTTAGTTATTGTAATTTTTAAAGGGGTTTTAGGACGAATTATTGTGGGGTGTGTTTGTGCACTGAATCTTGAAACAAATGACAAAACAGTTTTGATGTACATGTATTAACTTTAACGGGCCTTGCAGTTTTTTCGCGGCTGCAAAATCTACCCTTTTCCGAAAAAAATGTCAAAGTTTGAGATTTTCGTATTTTTCTCTCTTTGTCTATAATTTTAAAAAAGCCCAATAATTCAAGACTTCCCTCTAAAGATCAACTTCACAACCGACAATAAACACTCAAAAAGTATTCTTTCTCTCACTCTCCCTCCTCGCCCTCTCACTCTCATCTCTCTCTCTCTCTCTCTCTCTCTCTCTCTCTCTCTTTCTCTCTCTCTCTCTTAGGCTTCTCTCTCAAAGTCTCTATATCTCATCTCTCTCTTTCATGCTTCTCTCTTAAAGTCTCTATATATCTCTGTCTTTTTCTTTCTTGCTCGCTCCTAATCGGGAGGTTCCCGTTTCGAAACGCACGAAATTATGTATTTCCTCGGTTTCGTCCTCTACTGGTTGTATAGTATAATGTGACCAGCTAAAACAGAAATCTAGGTCTCGCCATACTGCCTCGTGTGTGGCAGCACGTAAAATTGGCAGACGTTAGTCTTGGGGTCCGGCCACAATATATCCTAGACTGTGCTGGCGTTGTACACTTTAACAGATATCCACAAAACATGTTTGGTTGAGGAGGGCTTGGTTGCGGAGGAGTTCAACCCTGTAGAACCAGGAGATACATACACTGTAGAACCAGGAGATACCTATCCTGTCTGTAGTACCAGGAGATACCTACCCTGTAGAAGCAGGAGATACCTACCCTGTAGAAGCAGGAGATACCTACCCTGTAGAAGCAGGAGATACCTACCCTGTAGAAGCAGGAGATACCTACCCTGTAGAACCAGGAGATACATACCCTGTAGAAGCAGGAGGTACCTACCCTTGGAATGACCTCGCCGTCCACCACAGGGCCGTAGTCGTTGAGCGTCCCGATGTCCAGATTCACCATGTCCGCCTGGAAGGATGCGGGCATGTTGACCTGGGCGCCTGGCTTCTCGCGCAAGCACTGGAGCATCCTCTCGTGGTAGTCAACCCTGACAATGGAATTATAGATCTGGCGTAGTAAGTACAACTACATCTCATGGTAGTCAACCCTGACAATGAATTCATAGATCTGGCGTACTAAGTACAACAACTTCTCATGGTAGTCAACCCTGACAACAGAATTTTAGATCTGGCGCAGTAAACTACATCTCGTGGTAGTCAACCCTGACAATGGAATTTTAAATCTGGTGTAGTAAGTAGGCCTACAACTACATCTCATGGTAGTTAATCCTGACAATGGACTTATAGATCTGGCGTAGTAAGTACAACTATATCTCATCGTAGTTAATCCTGACAAGGAATGATAAATCTGGCTTAAAAAGTACAACGACTTCTCATGGTATTCGGTAGATAAACATGACAAGGAATTATAAGATCTAGAGCTGTATGCACATCGTCGTAGTAGCGTACAACTTTTGTTAAGACTTATTCGCATGTTGAGACGATCTGTGCGCTTACTGCGTCCTTGCACGTACGGCTCTCGACAGTCAGGTGGAACTTATTGTCTCAGGAGTAAAGGCAGTGAATCGGCTTGCCACCCAAAGAGATACGGCTTGTGCCAATAGGCATTGCGTAGTCTGTGTTTCCATGAGAATCATATACCTAGACACTAGTAGACAGGCTACCAGCTGTTGGGCAAACAACAGAGCTTTTGTTCATTCTATCGGCGCCTACAGTGCCAGAAAAAAGATTGGTAAAATTTCGATCTCCTCGTTTGGTACTGCTGTTTTATGCATTGTAAACTTATTCATAGCGTATTTTCCAACTCTGTCTTACTCGGTATGAAGAAGAACGTTGTCAATAACGAAGACTGTATGTTTTAAAAAACTGCATTGTTAAAATACAAGGGTGGCCTGTAAGCGCTGATAAATAAAAGTAGCCTGGGCGCACTAGGCCAGTCAGTTATGATAATCCTAATGGTAAGCTTAGTGTTGAGCTTGATAATAGTTCAGGCAATGAATGTTTTAAATCTCTATAAGATGTTTAGATCTACACACTCCAATATCTACTTATAAACTACACAAAGAATTTAATATCCATCAGACAAAACACTTATTTGTGTTCAAAACTCATCCCGAATACCAAGAAAACGCATTGGGGTGTATTTAGGTATGAATAATTATAATTAAACGCCTGATTGTATTTAACCGTATCGAGTAACAACTATGACTTACAGAAAGCCAAGGAAGTAGAAAGAAGGTGTGCATCCCAGACGTTTGGCTTGTTCGTACAAAATGTCTTTCGACTTTTTTATATTGGAGAAAGGTGACAGGGCAGTACCACTCTGCATGATTCCCTGGGTATGAGAAACAGAGGAAAGCCTCAGTTGTGATGAACGGAGTATGAATAAAATTAAATTGCCTTTTATTTTGATTTAACGATTTGAATTTGCGTATTATTCGCTGGCAGCAGCAGCAGCAGCAGTAGTAGTAGTAGTAGTAGTAGTAGTAGTAGTAGTAGTAGTAGTAGTAGTAGTAGTAGTAGTAGTAGTAGTAGTAGTAGTAGTAGTAGTAGTAGTAGTAGTAGTAGTGTTAGCCTAGTAGTAGATGTAGTAGTGTAGTGTGTTTCCTTTTTGGATACAGTAGTAGTAGTAGTAGTAGTAGTAGTAGTAGTAGTAGTAGTAGTAGTAGTAGTAGTAGTAGTAGTAGTAGTAGTAGTAGTAGTAGTAGTAGTAGTAGTAGTAATAGCAGCAGCAGCAGTATCATCAGCAACAACAACAGTTACAAACACATCACCAGTACTAATAACAGTGCTCTTTACTTCTATATGATTGTACATCTTGCATCGGAAGCTTCGTGTTTCTTTCTACTTAATCGTATGCAGTGTTTATCATTATGCAGATTACCTTTGTGAACAGGCCCCGGGTTAGCGGACTGATGGAGAGCAGAGAGACACTGGCGGCGCCCGCCGACTCCCCGAAGATGGTCACATCACTCGGGTCGCCCCGGAACTGGCCGATGTTGCCCTGTATCCACTGTAGGGCCAGGATCTGGTCGCGGAGTCCGTTGTTACCTGGGGGTCACAGTGAATTGATGGGGAATGTGATTGGACTGAAAGTTATTCCACTTTATTGGAAGACACCAGTCGTTTTTATCAATGAGAAACGTCATGGGGCCTAAGTACAACATCGCAGTATGACGATATGAAGTATGACAATAAGAAGGCTTGCGACGAGTCGTAAACTACTGCGACGTTGTTCTTACGCCCCTATTGACATTTTGCACTATATGATAAGGTTTGAGTGCTTTAGGTTTTAGTTTATGTTACCTTTTCAGGCTAGAGTAAATATCACAGTTTAAGACTACACACTCGCCTGAGGGCATTACATGTATTGCTTGATAAGTTGATGGAAAAATTAGAGATCGTAATTTGTTATCCTCGAACTAAAGTACAAACTGCTGAGAAAATTACGTTCCAAATAACCACCGAATTTCAATAAGTTAACTATATTATTGTTGTTGTTACCACATGGCATTCTTTCTAGTCGGCGCTTGTAAATTTCAATGTAGTCATTAGAACAAACCAAGACTCACATTCGCCCGTTAGTTACGCCCAGCATTCCCAAACCTACTTCTCCTTCTCGTGTATTCTCTCGTGAAATCGAATTACATGTACTTAACATACATTCTATGTAAAAACTACGATTTAAAAGGGATTTAGAAAGCTTGCGTGAAAGCAATGACCTTCAGCACTAGAGGGGGAGAGAGCTGGGCGCTGGGACTCACGAACAGGGCTGTCTATTTTCACCGTGTGACGCGTGTGACCACAGGCGTATTTGGGCCATGTGGTGCTCAACTACATGTGTAGTACTGCTGTTTCCCAACGGTGTTGCTCATAGGGACAGCAACTTTCAGAAATTTGCGGCCAATTGACTCAAATAACCGCTACTCGTTTTTCATACCTGAGCTGCCCCAAGAGCCACCAGGTTTCTCTCTCTCTCTCTCTCTCTCTCTCTCTCTCTCTCTCTCTCTCTCTCTCTCTCTCTTTCTCTCCCTGTTTTCGGAAGGAGCTGTCCACTTGACAGTTGGACAACAGGCACTCGACACTCGAGTGGGATAAGGACAAAGATAGAGGGCAGGGTGAGATATCCAGATGTCAAAGCGAAAAAGAGGAATTCCTTAATGAAAGCTGCATATTTAATAACCTCGTCCGCTTTTCTTTTAAAGGCATATGCATTCAGATAGAACTAGGTCCCTATAATAATTATACTTTTGCTTGAACTCCTTCTTCCCTGAGACCCCGGAGACGTTGAGCTAGGATCGAGTTTCGTTTTCCTCAGGCTGAGCTTACATTTTTTTTCTGCCATTCAAAAATGGACAGTCCCAGGACCTTACCAGGCTGTGCCTCATCCTCGGTGCTGGCGAACCCAAACATCCCCAGGCGGTACTGTATGGTGACCACTATGACGTCATGGTCAGTTATGAGCCTGGTGGCTTCGTAAGTCTTGGCGTTCCCGATGACAAAACCTCCGCCGTGGATCCACACTAGAACCTTCGAGGGTAAAAAGAATAATAATAATATTGTATTGCGATTTGGGGTTTATTCAAGTTTCATATTGAAATGAGCATCTCAAACCAGAAGGTTATGGCATTGTTATGTGAGGAAAACAATTCTACATATATTAATTGTGTGAATATGCATTACATAATATCGTGGCGATCTTGTGTCATTTACAGCCGTGAAGGTGGCAATACCTATAAGGTAAACATTATGTATTCAGAACAGTATGAAAGTTTAAATTGATAACCATGTTTATCCGCGGGTGGTTTTGACTCAGGGCGCTTAAAATGGAAGACGAGCGCACAACCGGTACTAATTTATAAGTCAAGTAGATCAGTAGAACATGGTTACTAGAAAATATCTATTCAGAAAAAAATAAACATTAAAATTCAAGAAAGTATGGTGAAACAAGCTTGCCGCTGAGGTCTTAAGCAAGGAATAATTATCAATCAAATAGATGGCAATTCTTTAAAAAAAAAAAACTAAATGGTATAGAAAATAATAGTTGAATATCAATGATAATGTAAATCATTTAGCCAACTTTAGTTGTACATGATTATGTCTACCTTTTTAGCATTGACTCCGCCCTCCGGCACAAAGATGTTGAGGTGTAGACAGTCCTCGCTAATAGGGCCAGAGTAATAGCCTTGCATGCAGGCAGGTCTGTAGCTGAAACATTGTACATGGATGTGAAATATATTGCATTGCATTGGTTTCGTGTTTAAGAACCAATCGATAGGTTCAAATGACAGTATATGTCAGGAAACGAAAAATATTTCAGAACGGAAATCTGGACGTAGCTTTTGCCTCAGCAAATATTAAAAATAAATTGTTTTCGATAATTCAACTCTAATGCAATATTATTGCCAAGAATTTGCTAAAAATATTTTTAAAAACCTCTAAAGACAGGTATTTATGTCGTTAGTGTTGTTTGGCATTAGTGTGATTTCTCTCTGTCTATATTTTTTTAAAATCAATTACATGTACCTACACAAATAGTGCGCTCAGATCCACACGAAAAAAAATGGTTTAGAGAAAACACACATGAATAGAGGTACATGTATATATTTTTTCTCTAAGTTTAACATTTGACTTGCAGTGTGAGAGGATGTCAGGAGAAGGGGAAAAGTTTATTATGTAAATGAGGAAGGGTTAACGTACTTGTTGGAAGAGATGACGGCTTCCGGAGAAGTCCCGCGGAAAGCTACCGGTGGGCGGAACCTGAGAGAGCCGAGTGGCGGCTCCGCGAAGGGAATGCCGTAGTAGACATAGTACGGTCTCTGCGTGATGTACGACAGTTTGTCCTGGCCTGGCCACAGAGTACATTGCTTTGTAACTACATGTATTACTATTAGTAATATATATATAATAATTTGTCTCAAACCTAAACAACATTTTTTTTAAATTTGTTATTATTATCATTATTTTTTTGTATCGATTGTTTTCGCAATTGTCACATGGCTACATGTTGTATAACATTACATGTATAACTAAAATAATCCAACCGATGTTTTGCTCATAATACCTCATCCCATTTCCTTTTTCTCCCATCTCTCTCTCTCTCTCTCTCTCTCTCTCTCTCTCTCTCTCTCTCTCTCTCTCTCTCTCTCTCTCTCTCTCTCCCCTCCCTCCCTCCTGCGTCGGATCCCACAGATCTACCCCATGGCCACCGCGCCTCTGATCTAGGCATCTGAATACAGTGAAGAATGAGATGAATTCATTAAAATTCTGCACAAAGTCGTGTACATCATTACATGTATTACCGAGAATCCGACCAGCACGAGTTCGTATTTCCGGTGCGGCGCCTGCCAACAGTGGCAAGAGCAACACGGCTGTCAGAAGTTCTACCCTGCACATCATTGTGGGTCTGGAATGCAAATGAAAAGTCAGATTTCATTTTATTTTGACCCGGAAGAAAGGAGGATGGGGAGAGTGTTTGCATGTTTTCCAAGTGTCTACCTTTTTTTTAGATCTGTATTGGGTGGTGTTTTTAGAAATCATTAATTAAAGTTCAAAGAGCACATGTTGTTACCGAAGAGTCAGTGTGGCGCATTTATGGGGATTACAAAAAAATCTTCTGGTTTAATATGGTTACCGGGAAAATAGCCACTTCCTAAGTTTTTTACGCTTCATCATTATGAGTATTGTTTAAGCGTTTGGCTACAGGATCATCTATTGGTTGTGAGAAGGAGGACAAGAATCACTACGTGGTTGTATCAATAAATGTTTTGAAATCACCCTCTGAGAACACTTAACCTTTAAATACATCACCAAGTAAAATCATTTAATGACCTTTGAATTGGAATTTAAAAAATGGAGCGGAAATATATTCGCTACCGGGTATGTATAACGGTGCAGTATTATAAATGTCATACAAATTGGATACATGGACAATATCAAAGTATTGACCATATGAAAGAGCACATAGACCTGTATATATCAACATGGACAGGTTAGAATTGTAGATGTTGTCTAAACAAGGTGGGCCGTGCATGAGTTTGGTAATTTTTCAAAAAAAAAAAAAAAATGGGCGGAATTTGAAAAAAAAAAGCTTTTTGTGCAGGGAACTTCATACATCACCTTCAGATATTTCTTCAAATTCAATTTCAGGCGCTTATCGCGAATGCAAAGTAATAAATTTTTTTTTAAAGAAGCAAATTTGATAAATAATTACTGCACTGCTGGCCTCACAACTGTAACCATACAATATTATCACTAAATTATCTTCTCTCTTGGTCCCAAGCTCAAAATAAAGATCATTGTTTGTTTAATCTTTCATATCGTCACGTTGAAAAAGGCCCAATTTAACTTACTCAAGTGTACGAAAAAAAAGTGTCTGGCCCTCTGGCATTGAACTTACCACCACAACACATGGAAAACAGAAGCAGCTTGGTCCCACTTGGCCACCCAGCGTACCCTGACCGATACATGTAATGAGTGTGCAGTCCCGAGGTCGGTGCCTGGGCGGGATCTTTGTGTGGACATCCCAGTGTTGGTCGCTTTGGCACTGAGGCTCGCTGTAGATGTTTGCCTTCCTGTTATAAACTAGTCGCTAGTCGAGCTCTTGAGGGTTAGATTATAGGGCACTTTGAAATTTGAGACATTTGTTCAACGATTGCTTTTTGTTTGTTGTTTGATTTTTTAACTTTTTTTAAATTTCTTTTTTGTTTTGTTTTTTTTTATGTATCTTAGCGTTGTTGTGATTTATATATTTCAATCGATGTTGATATAATTAAATGTATGCTTTTGCTGAAAAAGGAAATGTATGTGCATCACCTAAATAATCCTGATGCTTTATCATTCATTGTTGTAGATCGATATTCTATAATTACATACATTGTAAATAGTTGACAACAAATTTAAGTAAAAATATCAGGACATATTTACACGTACACTTCTGGCTGTTTAAATTAAGGAGGAAATGTGTGTATGTGTGTGGGTGGGGGAACGTTTTTGCAAAGGGTTAGACACTTGGGCCGTCTTCTGAAGTACACAGAGAAGGTCGGGTTCGAGACATGCTGCGGTGGCCGTTTTCCGTGACTTGTTCAGTGGTTGGGTCGGTGCCAGTTGACCAGCCAAGTCCCGAGTATACGCTTTGGGACCCCGCATGGGAATGTGATGTCGCCGAGTTCAGGACGTCAAACTTTGAGAAACACACCTTTACCTATTGTGCAAGTGTGTGCGCGTGTTGATTCGTGTTTTTTTTTTTTTGCGTTTGTTTGTTGTTGTTTTTTTTGTTTGTTTGTTGTTGTTTTTTTTTGGGGGGGGGGCCTATATTAAAGGCTAGTGGTTCTTGATCGAGCTCTCTCAGTCTCAGTGATACTGTTCGCAACAGCCATACAATAACAAACTTAAATTGGAATCATATGACTCTTATTTGATTCGTTTGGAAAAAAAAAAAAAAAAAATGAATTGGCAAAGTGGTAGTCTGCAATCGTGTCCATTTAAAATGAGATATGGTAAAATAACATACCCACATAGACGGCTGTACTGCTTTGAATTTTATAATTATTGAAGCGCAACTTATCTCTGAACTGCTAGAATCGAAACCTGGAACTAGTACATGTACTGTAGTAAAAGTCCGAATTTAGGCCCCTATATTAAACAACACAGGTGATATTGCTTCCACCCCAGTGGAATCTTGATCAACCGGTTCTGGAGGTTTTTTTTGCGGTAGAAGCTTGGCATCTTAGATTATGCATGCACCGTGTGTATACATCATTAAGTTTTGACCGTCGTGCTGCGTGTGTATACATAACTAAGTTTTGACAGTCGTGCTGGGGTCAGACTTATGCAAGATTGGCGGGGCACTTGACCTGGGGGGCTTGCTCAGGGTCTCAGGCGATCACATTTCATATGGCAGTAGTTCAGTTCAACAGGTACAAATACATTGTGTTCTGTTCGGGATCAATCATGTTTTTACCTGCAATAATTCTGTTCGGGCCATGAAGTTACATTGCAATGAAATTCTGGGATCGTCATAGCAGACCTAATCCTTACATCTAGTTATTTAGTAGTATACGCAGTATACAGTACAATGTAATCACAATACATCTACAACAATTAGCATATGCAGTGCCCAGTGTGCTATTGTTTAGTCTTCGTGGAACTGGACGGTACGGTAATGACCAATCCATGTCACTCTGGTCGCACTTACCCCCGTCATACTGAGTGCTAACGTCCCACGTCACTCTGTCGCACTTACCCCCGTCATACTAAGTGCTAACGTCCCACGTCACTGACTAGGCCATCTCGTGGTCGGGGCTCATTCATTGTACATACATGCTGTAAGTGTAACAATAAAATCATGAAAGCTAAGTAAAAGAAGGACGTTTAGATTTAAACAAAATAACTAGGGCCTACTAGTGCTAAATGTACTGGAGTTGCAAAACTTGTTAGATTCTGGCTTTGATTCAAAGTCTATGGATTTTTTTTCTTGTGTAGTCTGTAAAGGCACTATCCGATCCCATGTTGTAACATTACAATACATAATTTTAAGGTATTTTTGGTACCAGTTCAACTTACATGTACTTCACTTCACTTAGTAGCTGACCATCTCTAATTTGTAAGACGCCTAAGAGAATGTTGAAGCATGACTTTACATACAAATGCATGATAATAATTAATAAGTTTGGGATTAGGCAACCATGAACTCAAGTTAAGAAGCATTTAATCATCCAGGTCTTGCTTTGAAAACCAGCACAGCTTTATCATTAAAAACCTGATAATGGTGTGGACATTGAAAAACATGTATTTTAGTTACACATTACATACTCTGAGGAATCCACTCAGTGCTAATTTTACAATCTTTGACTAGACTGAAAAGCATCTATTGTGAGCGAAATGTCACATTTCTTTTAGTTTCACAGACTGTGACAGGCACTAACATTTTCGAATTTTTATTTTGCTTCATACATGTATGAATTATATATCTGCTGCACAAAGGCAATGCATTTGGGTCGATTTATAGATCATGTGTGTTGCAAGGCTGCATCTTTTGACAAGGGAAAATATGCAATGTGTCTATGATTTTTTAGATTGGATTTTCAACATATCCAACAATGCCGTTTTCACCTGCAAAGGCAGTTTGACGTAAAGGCTTTTGAAATTAAAAGACATAATATACCCCAACACTTTAAACATTAAAAGTATGTGACAAAACCAAAGCAAGGCAATATAAATAGTTTACAATATTTATTTCTTTACAATTAATTTAATTGATTTACAACAAGTGGAACCCCTCACCACACACTGTCTATTATTATGACTGACCACACTGATGTCAACCCAATGAAGTTTCTCTCATGCAAACACAGGCACCCTTCTCAATCAGCAGTAGGGAACGAGTCCATTTTACCACTCTCAATGATCCTATCTTTCCTAACAAAAAAAACGACACAGATTTAAATGTTATATTAAAACAGTTATAAAGCAATTTTGACAAGTAGCTGTAAAGTGGAAAAATCCATGTACATGTATTAAAAAAAAATGACTAATGAACCAATCAATCATTCAACATACACACAGGCAGACTTGCACTATTTTGGTATTTTGTATATTTTTTACTAAATGACTGTTATCAGTTCCCCTGTAGTTCTCGTTTTACTGTTGAGCAGCATTTTCTTCAGGCCTTGCTGCTTGTTGAAAAGAGAGCCAAGAGTCCGGCAGCTGATCCTACAGACAGCGAGTAGTTACTGCAAGTAAAGTTAAGGAAAGTCAACTCGGAAAAAAATTAAAACAATATGAAACTACAAGAAAAAATAGACTAGCATCTGTGTGAGCCCCGACTGGGATTTGTATGATCCTTATTGGACATAAACCTGGGCGGGTCCGGAAAGAGCTCAGTCACTGTGACATTTCTTACAAATTAATGTACTCTTGGGCCTGTAAAACTATAAAAAAAAGCAACATACCAGAAATTGTATAAGACAACTGATCACACTATCCGTAGTATGTACTGACACAGACATAACCATAAGGGTGAAGGACAGTCATTAAGCACCCTCAATCCACTACTTTTTTTTATATCACTCCATAAACCCATTATAAACTATGAGCCTGGCAGAAACCTAATTGGCCATACAGATAATTAGCCATCCACTTAACCCACCCCAGGCGCCATTTTCATTAGTTTTAAAATACTTAGAATCGGAATATGTTTGTGAAATTTTCTTTGTTAAATGGGGTGACTTTGACACTAAGTACATAAAGAGGCAAAAAACTATGATATTCCTATCAGTACATGGTAAAGAGGACAGCTGAGATTTACTTCTACTCGTACTCCGACACCACACATCGCCCTGCAAATCTATTTCCTCTTTCTCCAACTCCTACACTCTTAACCTACTCTTCATACCTCTCTCCTCCTCTTCTTACCCCTACACCTATTCCTACTCTTACTCGAACTCCTCCTTTCCTGCACTTCCTTCTACTACTAATACTACTGCTCCTACTAATCCACACCATCGTCATTTTCCTCTTTCTCCTATTCTTATCTTACACCTAGCCTTACTTCTACTCCTTTTCTTAGCCATCCCACAAACACACACACACAAATATATATATATGTACTTAAACATAGTTTAAAAAATGAAAAAAAAAATTGGAAAACATTTTTTAAAAGTCATGTTTCTTGCTTTTTAATAAAGAAAAATTTAGAACTTCTGTGCGTGTGTGTGTCTATCAGTGCTTTAAGAGCCTACTTATTACTTGTCAAAGTCTTGGTTTAAATGTTCTAAATATCTCTGTCACCGTTGTCAAAATTGTCATCAGCAGTGTCTAGATTAGGGTTATCAATCAATGATGGCATGAATATGAATAATTGAAAGCCATCTTGACTGCTTGTTCATTTCTAAGATGTATGTTGTATATAAATTGTCGCTAATTGGGAAATTCACTGAACATATAAAACCGTGCTGACTGAAATCATGTTGGAAATATATTTGAATGCTTTTCCAAATGCAATTGTCAAAGTTGCAAAAAAGCTATTTGATTTCCACAAGTAAGAATCGAAAAGAGATAATATGTTCAATGTGGTCTTTTTGGTGCAGTATTGTTTGGCATCAGAAAATTTAAAACTATATTAAACATCAACACAGGTGATATTGCTTTCACCCCAGAGGCACCTTGATCAACCGGTTCTGGAGTTTTTTTTGCGGTAGAAGCTTGGCACCTTAGATTATGCATGCACCGTGTGTATACATCATCAAGTTTTGACCGTCGTGCCGGGGTCAGACTTATGCAAAGATTGGCGGGGCACTTGCTCAGGGTCTCAGGCGATCACATTTCATATGGCAGTAGTTCAGTACAACAGGTACAAATCACAATGTGTTCTGCTCGGGACCAATCATGTTTTTACATGCAATAATTCTGGGACCCTTCGCCATACAGTATTCCTGTTCGGGATTGAAGTTGAGCATTAGGGTAACTGAAATGTCATCAGAAGCAGACCTAATGCTTACATCTAGTTATTTAGTAGTATACGCAGTATACAGTACAATGTAATCACAATACATCTACAACAATTAGCATATGCAGTGCCCAGTGTGCCATCCCTATAGCGGGACCTTGGAAGTAGCCCCGTTTTTTTTTCTAAATAAGCTTTATAACCTGTGCTTTGATATAATGGGGCAGGGACAGGGCCGAACATGGATACAGTGGGAGTTTGAGAGAGCTGTAGAGGAAGAATAAAGAACGGCATTGTTTTGTTTTCCACGCCCTAGCCTAACAAGTTCGTGGCCTAACCAGAGCCGCGTGGAATGGGTTCATGGTTTGCACTGCTAAAGTGCGGGACTAGGGTGGGGAAGGGAAGACAGGGGTTGGGGGATAGGCTGAAAGCAGGCCCGATGTCTGCGCATTGTGATGCGTAATCTAATCTTACCAGTCAAGACTGTGCGTATGTGTGGCATTGAAGTAGTAGACTACTACTTCAATGATGCGTGGTTGTGAGTGGGAGAGGCACATTCTAGATCTACATGACCATAGGTACTAAGCCTATAAAGTGATTGTCAGTGCTAGTCTATTACACAAGTTGAACAACGCAAACAAAAGAATGGTCGTAATCGATCGGGGTTGGGGAGAAGGGGGTGAGATGCGTTAGGTCTATGTGTGTAGGGACTTTGGCTAGGTGGGACTGCGGTTCATTTCGTTACGATCCTTGATCTCGAAACACGGATTCATGATTCACTCTTATGTCCTAATTTCCACTAGCTATAGTCTATACAAATATGCAACACAGAAGGCGGATTTTACGACATTAATTCCTAATTTCTACTAGCTATACAATACAGAACGCAAATTTTACGCACGACTTTTGAAGAAGATGGCTTCTAACAAAAGGAAATGTTTTTCTTTTGAAAAGAAGGCTGAAATAATCAACTAAGTTGACAGGAAGTAAAAAAACGAAAGCCCATATTTGCAGAGACTATGAGATTTCATCTGGTACCTTGTGCACCTTGAGAGATAAAGAACCGATCCTGTCAGCTATCAACAAAGGACAATTGAAACCAGACCACTTTTATCAAAAGTGAAAAGTGTATTTAAAAAAACAAAAAATTGAACTAATAAAACTAATAGTAATATTAAAAGAGTGCCTACGGCCCAATAGTCACGTTTATTTTATTGTTATGCAAGGGGGGGGGGAATTTTTTTTTTCGCTAACTTCCCTTTGCTTGCCTATTGCGGGAGCTTGCCTAGGGATCAGGCAACCATGAACTCTAGTTAAGAAGCATTAAATCATCCAGGTCTTGCTTTGAAAACCAGCACAGCTTTATCATTAAAAACCTGATAATGGTGTGAACATTGAAATACATGTATTTTAGTTACACATTACATGTACATACTCTGAGGAATCCACTCAGTGCTAATTTTATAATCTTTGACTAGACTGAAAAGCATCTATTGTGAGCGAAATGTTACATTTCTTTTAGTTTCACAGACTGCTATAGGCACTAACATTTTTGAATTTTTATTTTGCTTCATACGTGTATGAATTATATATCTGCTGCACAAAGGCAATGCATTTGGGTCGATTTATAGATCATGTGTGTTGCCATGCTGCATCTTTTGACAAGGGCAAATATGCAAGGTGTCTATGATCTTTTAGGTTGGATTTTCAACGTATCCAACAATGCCGTTTTCACCTGCAAAGGCAGTTTGACGTAAAGGCTTTTGAAATTAAAAGGCAAAGTATACGCCAACACTTTAAACATAACAAGTATGTGACAAAACCAAAGCAAGGCAATATAAATAGTTTACATAATTTATTTCTTTACAATTAATTTAATTGATTTACAACAAGTGGAACCCCTCACCACACACTGTCTATTATTATGACTGACCACACTGATGTCAACCCAATGAAGTTTCTCTCATGCAAACACAGGCACCCTTCTCAATCAGCAGTAGGGAACGAGTCCATTTTACCACTCTCAATGATCCTATCTTTCCTAACAACAACAAAAACGACACGGATTTAAATGCTATATTAAAACAGTTATAACGCAATTTTGACAAGTAGCTATAAAGTGGAAAAATCCATGTACATGTATTTAAAAAAAATGACTAATGAACCAATTAATCATTCAACATACACACAGGCAGACTTGCACTATTTTGGTATTTTGTATATTTTTACTAAATGACTGTTATCAGTTCCCCTGTAGTTCTCGTTTTACTGTTAAGCAGCATTTTCTTCAGGCCTTGCTGCTTGTTGAAAAGAGAGCCAAGAGTCCGGCAGCTGATCCTACAGACAGCGAGTAGTTACTGCAAGTAAAGTTAAGGAAAGTCAACTCGGAAAAAAATTAAAACAATATGAAATTACAAGAAAAAATACACTAGCATCTGTGTGAGCCCCGACTGGGATTTGTATGATCCTTATTGGACATAAACCCGGGTGGGTAGGGAAAGAGTCACTATGACATTTCTTACAAATTAATTTACTCTTGGGCTTGTAAAACTAAAAAAAAAAGCAAGATACCAGAAATTGTATAACACAACTGGTCACACTATCCATAGTATGTACTGACACAGACATAACCATAAGGGTGAAGGACAGTCAGTGAGCACCCTCCATCCATTACTTTCTTATATCACTCCATAAACCCATTATAAACTAAGAGCCTGGCAGAAACCTAATCGGCCATACAGATAATTAGCCATCCACTTAACCCACCCCAGGCGTCATTTTCATTAGTTTTAAAATACTTAGAATCGGAATATGTTTGTGAAATTTTCATTGTTCCTCAAAAATTGATTTTCACAAATGATAATACCAGAACTATAGCTAAAAAAAAAAATTAATGAAACTGACCAGAGATTTCTAAAACTTCCCCATTTTTGTTAAATGGGGTGACTTTGGCACCCACCCCATAAAGAGGCAAAAAACTATGATATTCCTATAAGTAAACTGTAAAGAGGACAGCTGAGATTTACTTCTACTCGTACTCCGACACCACACATCGCCCTGCAAATCTATTTCCTCATTCTCCAACCCCTACACCTCTTAACCCCATTCCTACTCTTCATACCTCTCTCCTCCTCTTCTTACCCCTACACCTATTCCTACTCTTACTCGAACTCCTCCTTTGCTCCACTTCCTTCTACTACTAATACTACTGCTCCTACTAGTACTAATCCACACCATCGTCATTTTCCTCTTTCTCCTATTGCTACTCCTATTCTTATCTTACACCTAGCCTTACTTTTACCCCTTTTCTTAGCCATCCCACAAACACACACACAAATATATATATATAAATATATATTATATATATATATGTACTTAAACATAGTTTAAAAAATGAAAAAAAAAAATTGAAAATCATTTTTTTTAATTAAAAAAAATGTAGAACTTCTGTGGGTGTGTGTGTCTATCAGTGCTTTTAGAGC
This sequence comes from Elysia chlorotica, assembly GCA_003991915.1. Classification (NCBI taxonomy): domain Eukaryota; kingdom Metazoa; phylum Mollusca; class Gastropoda; family Plakobranchidae; genus Elysia; species Elysia chlorotica. The sequence goes on from RQTK01000075.1 coordinate 382,512, forward strand.
CTACTTATTACTTGTCAAAGTCTTGGTTTAAATGTTGTAAATCTCTGTCACCGTTGTCAAAATTGTCATCAGCAGTGTCTAGATTAGGGTTATCAATCAATGATGGCATGAATATGAATTATTGAAAGCCATCTTGACTGATCGTTGATGTCAATTGAAGTTGAAGTGAAACTTAAAAAAATCACTGGAGACCAAGTTTCAGTGCCATCTGTCTACTTTCTGTTGTTTTAAAACTCTTCTGCTTCAGAAAGGTGTAATAGTCATCTTTGCATAGTTCTAGTTGGAACCCTCCAAAACTTGTTTATTTCTAAGATGTATGTTGTATATAAATTGTCGCTAATTGGATAATTCACTGAACATATAAAACCGTGCTGACTGAAATTGTGTTGGAAATAAATTTGAATACTTTCCCAAATGAAATTGTCAAAGTCACAAAAAAGCTATTTGATTTCCACAAGCAAGAATCGAAAAGAGATAGCTATAAAAAATATGTTCAATGTGGTCTTTTTGGTGCAGTATTGTTTGGCATCAGAAAATTTAAAAAATGAGAGACAATAGTTGTTTTAAAAGACTAAAATAATGTTGCTGCTTTGAGTCTAACGCCACAACTACATACTAGTCTATGTTGTGGAAGGGCCCCGAGACTCAACCAGTGGGGGATACATTGGCAGAGTAGGGTTCAAATCACAGACCTGCTGCGTCAATATCCAATGTTCTAATCTTCTATTCCAGGGCTATTGCATCCCCCTGAAATAAGGTACATGTACAACATAAGAATTCTGATAATTTTCATGATTCAAAGGATACAAAACTGGATTAAAATTCTTGAGGATGAAAAAGGAAGCCACTATCAACAGCACTAGGTAGAGAGCATTGTTGTAAAAAATGGAAAAAGTTGTAGCTTCATAGTCGGCAACCTCATTCTTTTTCCACAACACCCTGGGAAAGAAACAAAAAAATAATGTATTTAAGTTACTGGTAGATAAAAAAGTTATTTTAAGCAGTGAACAAATGCAGAAAGGTTGAAAAGGAGGAAATTTCATTGGCACAGTGATTGGCATTAGCGGGGTTCTATTTAAATTTTTTATTTAAGTAAACGTATTGGAAAAAAAAAAGAATTTAACCAACTAGACCTGGCTTTCTGAATGTTTTCTTCATCTAACGTATGTTAAACATGAATATTAGTGGCCCTCTAGACTATTTTGCAAGACTCAAAAGTCATGACATCACAGACTGATGGAAAGGTGTCACCAAGAGAACGAGAGACAACATAAAAATAATCAATTTTGTAATAGTAGCCTATATTTGACAAATCCACTCTTACTCAAGAATCTAGGTCTACATGCATTTTTATGTGCACCTAAGAGTTGATCTTGCAGGCCTCACGGACCATAAATGCCTAAATAGATTATTACTTAAATCATACACATTAAAAGGAAAAATTGAAAGACCCAAAATCTACGTCCAGAAATAGTTTACACTACAGATAGAACAAATAGATTTCATGCCCACTAAAGTTTTGACGCCAAAGAGAAGTTTCCACACAATCCGTCATTAGTCAGTTGGGGATGAAAATTATTGGGGTTTTTATCGTCATAACAAATTTGAGCTCAACAGCTCTATTACTCAGTCTTCAAGCTCACTAGTGTCGAAAACATTCCATTTAGATGATTATGCCATTTATTTTCCTTAGATGAGCAGAAAACGGCGGATCAGATTGTTCAGAGGTACCATCTTGAGTTGCTAAGAAGTGGGAAATCTAGTATTTCTGTATATTCTAGCTAGGAGCTGTACAGAAATTTACAAAAAAAATTTAAGTATCTGTTACACATTTCGTCGAACATGGGTCTGATTAGGTAATACTATATTATCCATACAGTATAAAAAAAGAACTCAGCGATTTGAGTGTTTCGGTAACCCAATTATTTTGTTAAAGGGTCAGATCGTATGACATCATGTTTTTAATTCAATACCGATCAAAGGCAAAATTTCATGATTTGAGGACTTTGAGAGAAAGGGGGGAAAAGTAGCGGCAAGGTGAAAAACGTGGAAGATTATGATGACTGTTTAAGGAAAACAATTTTGTGATAAATACTTGCCAAAACCTCTGAAAAGTTGAAATGGATACCTCATGGCTATCACAACGAAAAGTCAATACGAAGAAACATAAAAAAAGGGAAAAACTCTATTGACTTATTTAGTTCTTATGCTTGATAAGATATATCAACTGATAACTAAAGAATTGATGCCAAAATCCCCATTACCTTTCATCTTTTTCTTTTTTGGTCATGCGCTTGTCGTCAGCAAGTTTTTTCATCATCTCCCTAGCAACAGCATCTTCTCTCTTGAGAGCAATTCTGGTAAAAGATTTATAAGTTTATATGTCAGTAAGGGCCGGTACAGACGAAGGGTTTTCTAGGTGTGTATGTCATTGAAATTATTTATCTTCAGACACCAAATTATGCCACAGAGTGAAAAATACACAAGCAAGCCCTTCTGATTTTCAAGACAGCACACATGTTTCTGATCTCCATGTTTTGAACAGATATGCATTGGTTGTCGTGTGATCTCTGCCAAGATGACAAAATGTAGTTAACAATGCCTGCTTCAGCATCCAGTGAATAAAGCCTGTGAATCATGCCATAGGGATAAATTATGGTTATATTTTTTTCTTTCTTAGACGTTTATGGACCAGACACATCTTATAATCTATCTGACATGCAGAGCAAACAAGTATCTCTGGGAAATTGGTGCTCCTGATCTATAACTTACTTGTGCTTGAGGATAAACTTGACATTTTTGTATGCGAGAGCCACCAAGTAAGTGCTGATCAGAGTTCCGATGACAAAGAAAACTGCTGACTGATAGAGGTCCATCTGATGAATACGCCAGAAGAGCCCTGGAGGACGAGATTTATGGATTCATTCAAAGTATGGCCATTTAAGAACCATACCAATTATGAAGTTTATTACGGTAAATAAATGTTACTAATCTGCACCTATGCAGCATATAAACACATTTCTGGGTGTAACTGTAGTGAGTTGAGTTGTTTCCTTCGTGTCCAATGTCAGCACTATACAAGCTATAATGTTGAGGGGCCCCAAGACTATAGATGGTCTATCAGTTATATGACAGAGTCAGTGCGGGGAGGAACTTTAGTACCCATATGAAATGCTACATTAACCCCCGTAGTGTTCGACCGTAAAGTCGCTGCTGTGGTGTTTCGGCCGTAAAAGGGGCTTTATTTTATGGTTGACTAAACCTTCTGCATACTGCCAAATAAATTGAAACTACTCTTATATGACAAAAGAAGAGTTCCACTTCCTCCCAGTGTTGTTTTGAATGCAGACAACAGCTGTTTTCAACTCAAATGTTTAGATGTTGACACTCGATTTTCTCTTGAAAGCGACTGTAAACACTAACAAGAAGCAGGTCCACCAGGAAGGAAATTACTTACTTGAAAACAAGTCTTAGATGGTTAGATTGATGATCATTTTGATATTGTTAGTTATATCTAGGTCTAGATAATCTAGTAGTGGCAGTGAAGGGGACGAGCCAGTAGTAAGATCTAGATATAGATCTAGACCTAGGGATTCAGTTCCAAGAGCAGTTGAGTTAGAAGTAGTTAGAAACAGAGTGTACACAGATCTAGATGTAGATCCAGTTGATAAAGAGACCTGAATAACAATGCCAGCTAATTAGTCAATCTACGTCTGCATGGTTTTTACATGTATTCTATTATGTTGACAATGGTCAGAGAGAAAACGTAGGACTTACCTGACGTTTATGTTCACTTGTTCTGTTGCATGAACATGCTACAGCTGGTTTATTATTGGTGTAAAGCTACTAGACCTATACATTTTCTGAATGCTGAATAAATTCTCTACAACTTTGTTTTATTTTTATCTTTTTGAGCTAAACATGTTGGTTTCCAAGTTATTTGATGATAAAGCAGATATTTTTTAAGCTAGAAACCTGACCGTGGCATTTCAAGGCCAAGGTTAGAAAACACTTGTATGGTACCGAAACCCGCTTCAAAATTTTCTAGACCCTTTCAGCTTTCAGAAAATGTATAGGTTTTATGGTTTATAATAAATATTTGCTGCCTCCCAGTCCAATTTAAGACCCCTATATAAATTACCAACTATAGCCCGACACCACACACTACATACTAGCGACACTTGTAGGGTTAATGCCAAGTCATTTACCTTTTGGGTTTTGATGCTGCTCCTTAGGATATTTAGATATAAAACAATTGACATTTAGGCCCTAAATATTATATTTATTTACCAAAGTTTATAAAATCATTCCTTATACGGGACAATAAGGTGTGTGTGTCCAAATAACAGACATTCCATGTGTATCACAATCACTGTAAATACTCATGAATTCAACTGTGAGAGAGCTTTGCTGACCTTTGCTAGTCTGACCAAAATAGTGGATTTGAAGAAGTGTCTATATACACTGTAAACTTGATCCTAGATGTACAGTCTACTTATTGTCCCACAAGATTAAAAGGAATAATGTGAATTTGATTTTGAACTGTGGATTTACATGTATACATAGTAAGATAGATTTCAGTAAGTGTACCATAGAGAGAGTGTGTTTGATTTGTTGCAAAATATATAGACGGATCCCAAGGCTAAGATCTGACAGTTTTACATGATGGTACTCATTGCAGTGGTGCTATAACCCCTATAAGCCAATCTAATAAATACTGACATCGATCCAACAAATAGGGAAAAAAATCAGAATACATGGGTTTTGAAGCAGCGTCCTGACCAGATTAAGAGGCCAATTATGCTTGACCGCTTGCACCATCTCTATCCCCAATTGTAACATGCAATGGAATATTAAACCGTCTTATCTTTTGTGGTTTTAAAGTTTCATACGTCTAGATCAAGTTTTGACAAATAGTAATAATATATATACATCAACCCTTGACCCTGTTAAAATGGTCTTGGATTGTTAATTAAAGTTAGGATCAACAATGTCAAGAATCCTGTGCATAGCTTGGTTATAGGTCTAGGCACCCAGTAGCTTTGTGTGTAGACCATGGGTCCAAGCTCACTGTGAGTGTAGTTTAGTACATCTAGATACTCCTCGACAAAAATAGATCTAGAGAATTAGAGGTTCAGATGGATCTGCAATTCAGGAAAATGTAACAGATCTAAAAAACCAGAAATAAAAGCCAAGTTTACAAAAAAATGGGCCAATCTTTTTTTTTTTTTTTGAACAGCCATATAAAACGGGCACAGAATTATCACCATGCAGAATACCTATGGTAAGATCCTTGAGAAAGTGATAGCAAGAAGACTCACAATGGAGCTGGAAAATAACAAGTCACTACCAGATGGATTGGGGAGTTACAGACCTGGCCGCGATACATGCATAAATGCAGCTGTTCTGCCATTCGATATTTTTGAGGGCTTCCAAGAATCAATAGAGAACTTGAAACAATTTTTTTTTTAATATTAATATTTAACATATAATACTTTCAGACAAAGGAGGAAACAGTGATCGCCGCCATAGACCTGGAGGACGCGTACAATCGTGTGGACTACCAGATACTGATGGATCGCCTCATGGACATGATAGAGGACGCACGAATCATTAGGTGGATAGCATCCACTCTACTTGCCAGGAAGGTAGCTCTGAGGACAGGGAAATGGACATCAGAGCCAATCGAGATCAACCCAGGGTTACCACAAGGATCACCCCTGTCCTCTGTTCTCTTCAATATCTACACAGCTGGCGTAGCAGAAACTGATAGGCAGTCTGGAAAAACTTTGACGTTCGCAGATGACATCATGGTCTATGAGAAAGGTACAGACAGAATACAAACAGCACAGCAACTGCAGACCAGACTCGACGAAATAGCAATTTGGTGCGAGGAAAACAACGCAATCATCAACCCTGACAAAGCACAAGTACTGTGGTGTTCGCTAAACAATAACATCGTTCACACACCAACTCCACCTATCACCTTCAAGTATGAGGTAATTGAAAGGGAAACAACATTGAAATATCTGGGTATCACCTTCGATAGAACCTTGTCCTTCAACCAGCACATTGAAAACGTGTCAAGGAAAGTTAAAAAAGGAATCGGTGCCATAAAAACCATGGCGTCCGCACACATACAACAAAATGTCCTCTTTGTCATGTTCCAACTTCTGATCCTGTCAGTCCTTGACTACGGTTTGGGATGTCTCACCCTGTCTGAAGCAAATTTGCTAAAACTGGAAAGATTGCAGAATGAGGCAATGCGGGCAGTCCTAGGATGTACTAGGGACACACATATCATCTGTATGCGTTTTCTGTTGGACCTGAGCAGCGTTAGAATCCGTCACAAGTTGGCGCAAGCAAAGACTTACCTGCGAGTCATGGAAAACCCACACCACCCATTGTACCCAAGTCTGCTCACACAGAAAGGCACCCGCATAAAAAGAGGAAAGTCTTGGATGGCAGAGGCAGAGGATTCCATCAAACTGGTGTGTCCCATTGAAGACATCATTGATGGCAGAGAATGGATAAAGACCGGCCCTGAACAGACGGCTTTGACAAAGGTCATCATCACTATGGGAAGAGATAGGAGGGAGTGTGCAGCAGCGGTCACTGAACAGGACATACGACAGCTCATCCATGACAACTCCAAGAGACATGATCCGATTATATACACAGATGGATCAGTAAAAAGGGGAATCCAAAGTGGATGGGGTTTTGTCTGTTACAGTGAGAATAGGGTAATTCATGAAGAATCAGGGGCAGCTGCCACAACCACGTCCAGTATGAAGATGGAAATAGAGGCCATTACAAAGGCGTTGGAATGGATCAAGCTTACACGACCAACCACGACACACGCCGTGTTCCTCACTGATTCGCAGAGCGCCTTAAAGAAGATAGAGTGCGGGTTCATGAGGATGGAATGGATGACAGCCATCAGACCCACTGCAATCAGTTCAATCACATGGATCTTCTGCCCTGGTCATGCGGGGGTCAAGGGAAATGAGAGAGCAGACAAGCTGGCCGGGAATGCCACGGTGAATGGCACCCTCAGATTGGATAAGCAGGAAGTGCTAAAGGCTCTCTCTGAGCACTTGAGGAATGCAGAGGACACAGCGGCAGAGGACCAGCAAGCCATCAAGAGGATGATTGAATTGGGGGTCAGGAAAGGAGAGGGACGTGGAAGACAGCTCGTTGGGAAAGATCGCAGAGTACACAACCAAGTCTTGACGGGGACTGTCAGTTTGGACACACTTCGTTGCGTGTTGCAGAGGGGAGCGGAGCACGTATGGGGTTGCCCGTTGTGCAAGGATGCTGTTCCATAGGACAAGTAAACAAGTAAAAATTGACAAACAAAATTTTATAGTTTATTCCTTATACGGGACAATAAGGTATGTGTGTCCAAATAACAGACATTCCATGTGTATCACAATCACTGTAAATACTCATGAATTCAACTGTGAGAGAGCTTTGCTGACCTTTGCTAGTCTGACCAAAATAGTGGATTTGAAGAAGTGTCTATATACACTGTAAACTTGATCCTAGATGTACAGTCTACTTATTGTCCCACAAGATTAAAAGGAATAATGTGAATTTGATTTTGAACTGTGGATTTACATGTATACATAGTAAGATAGATTTCAGTAAGTGTACCATAGAGAGAGTGTGTTTGATTTGTTGCAAAATATATAGACGGATCCCAAGGCTAAGATCTGACAGTTTTACATGATGGTACTCATTGCAGTGGTGCTATAACCCCTATAAGCCAATCTAATAAATACTGACATCGATCCAACAAATAGGGGAGCAAATCAGAATACATTTTTTATCGATCATGGGTTTTGAAGCAGCGTCCTGACCAGATTAAGAGACCAATTATGCTTGACCGCTTGCACCATCTCTATCCCCAATTGTAACATGCAATGGAATATTAAGTTTCATACGTCTAGATCAAGTTTTGACTAATAATATACATCAACCCTTGACCCTGTTAAAATGGTCTTGGATTGTTAATTAAAGTTAGGATCAACAATGTCAAGAATCCTGTGCATAGCTTGGTTATAGGTCTAGGCACCCAGTAGCTTTGTGTGTAGACCATGGGTCCAAGCTCACTGTGAGTGTAGTTTAGTACATCTAGATACTCCTCGACAAAAATAGATCTAGAGAATTAGAGGTTCAGATGGATCTGCAATTCAGGAAAATGTAACAGATCTAAAAAACCAGAACCGAAAGAGTGCCTAGATCCTGATCTAGTTTATCTAGAATCTAGATTCTAGATCTAGGTCTAAAAACTGACTCCCGTACGCCACGTCATAACTAAGAAATAGGCTACAGAGCTTATAATAAAAAAAGAACATGGTTGCTCCCAGTGCTGTATATCTATTTAATTACTTACACATTGGAATGGCTGAAACTATAAATGCATTTCCGTAGAAAAGAGCTGAAGACTTTGTAGAAACATTTCTGCTAAAGTCTTGCAACAAAAGTTCCTCCTCCCGGGACAACTTGTTTTGTTTTCCACCAGCCATGTTGATGCCAGATGATAGAGGGACCGGAAAGAGTTGGTAACCTTACCGGAAGTTAAAAGCCGGAGAAGAGTAGAGCACTAAAAGCAGGGCAGCAGGAACAAAATTAATCGGTGTACCTGTGAGATAAAACCGGGATTTACCGTTATGATAAAATTATACCCCACAAGGTCTACTCCCTTCAGGTGAAATAAAATCGGGATTGCCGTTATGATTCCTGCTCTTCCGGATGAAGTAAAAACCAAACCTGAATTCCCTGTAAGATTTCTACAGCTTAGTGAAGAACCAGGTACCCCTCTATAAAAGCTAATTCTGTTTGAAAATAGAGCATTCAAATACTTTGGCTACAACATTAACGTTTAAAAGGCTTTTGTTGGTGAGTAGGCTAAGTAAGTTCAACTAAAAATAATGCTCATAGCCAACATTTTAATTAGAACGTATTACAGATAATTCTCACATTAGGCCTATAATTTATTTTTGAGCTGACGTCTTTAAGATAGAGGTAAAATAAATATGCGGCTAGGCGTATCTTGTGACGAGTATTTAGAAGAAGAAAAAAGTAAAGCATACGGTTGATGCGAGAGACAATATTGTTGTACGTGTTTACTTTAAAATTTAAGCTTAGAAGTTAGATGTCGTCAATTGAAATGATCATGCCTTTTAAGCATGAAGTACCTTGAACCTTGAAATGTTAAATAATTATAATAAAAATAAACATGGTTACAAAAAAAAAAAATGAAAACTATACTATTTTCTAGAAAAACTAAAATCAATACACAGTTTTGGAGAAACATTTTACATTACATTAATATGAGTGATGGCTCCTTAGTGCATACTGTAGAAACAAATATTACGTTTAACCAAAAAGAATGTAAGCATATAGGAAAACGTGAATTTTTTCTTTTACCGCCACTCACTCTTTTCCCTACTATACTTACACACATGTGACACACACACACACACACACCTACAAGCTCGCATCAACACTTATTGTTTCGCGATGAGCTCCTCATTTGCCGTGAGCCTGATGGTACACGTGAGTTATTGTAGCGGTCGGTTCTAGCTTTAGGTTGAATCATGCGACCGCTGCGTGTGGAAAACTTATCCCATTGGCCGATATTTATTGGAGTCTGACTTGCCAAAATATTTCTTAGACTAACAACGCGTATATTTACGGAAAATGGCACCACTGAAACTCAAAAGCCGTCACAAATCTGCGAGACAAGCTGAATATGTCCATCAGCGACTGCAGGTTCTTACTGTGTGTGCTACACATTTTATTGCATCATCAACAAACAGCTTGTCTCATTTTGTGAAATAAGGACTTCCCGAAACTTAGTTGTGACAATGAGGCGGGCAAGATTGAAAAGTCTGCCATTCTTAGTATTATTTTTAGTTCTGGATTTGGAGAAATAGTACCCACGCACCAAAACCGATAACCGCCTCTCGCCTACGTAAAGGACTTATCGCTTATAACATGTTTTGCTTCTCCACATGACAATAACGGGTGACATACCTGGGCTCCTTAGGCATGTGTTTTTCTGATAGCCCAATGGCTTCACAAATGTAAGATAGACATGCGATTGGAAAGCCAGTCCAGGTTCCCTTTCCTATCGTATTCATTTTCGATATGGGCCCTTTTTCGCAAGGCCGTGCATTTTTTGAATCTGTTTACCCTTTGTCCATTGAAAAAGAGCACCGTGGGAGACATAATTATTGGACAGTATTATAATATGCACAACTATGCTTTTAGTTATAAAAATTTATTCTGCTGTTTATGCAATTCTACTAAAAGTGCAGTATTCTAACGCTCGGTTCGGTTATTCGCGCTCTTCTATTTCTAATTTACACAGCCTAGTTGTACTGTATAACTATATGCCCATTACCTACCAAGACCACAGCCTATTTGTACTGTGTAACTATGCCCATTCCCTGCCAATACCCCAGCCTAGTTGTACTGTATAACTACATGCCCATTTCCTACCAAGACCACAGCCTAGTTGTACTGTATAACTACATGCCCATTCCATACCAAGACGTCTCAATTCTCAGTAGTGTTCAGTTTTCAGCTGCTTTAAGAACACAATCATGATACTTATTTAGGCCTACATATGTACACATTTTTTGCTTCATCAAGAATGAATCTAATTAATAACTGTGTCCTCGTTGTTGAGGAGGCACGGTCACAGGTTAGTGGGGTTGCAGAGTAAGGCACAGTGGTCCAAGGCTAAAGCACACGGCTTCTATTCAGAAGGTGGCGGGTTCGATCCCTAATCGGAACTACGTATTTTCATATACATTTACATGTATATTGTAATTGACTGACCAAGCCCCATGTATCATGGTCTGAGTTCTCGTCATCACAGAATCCTTCTTGTGCTCGAGTTGTAGAGCATGGGTTACAAGACTGCAATAACCATGAAGACATCATAAAAACTGCATGGAGCCAGCGCACTGATTGCAAAGCGAGTTCTACCGGATCCTTGAAGGATTTAGAGAAAACTGCATCATTTGTTGCCCTGTCAGGCATTGCCGTGTACCACAACAGCATCGGAAAACAAGAAGAACAAGAAGAAGAAGAAAAAGTATGGCGCTACTGCCGAAACTATTGCTCAAAATAAATGAGACACTGCGGGTCCCTGTGTCTTTTTTTTCTGAAAGCATAACAGATTTCTTTTTTTATAATTAAAACATTTTTTTTTTACAAGTTTTATTCGGTCGCTAAAAATTAGGTTTTGAAGCTGTATTGAGTCTTTGTGAAACACACAGTATAGCGTCTAACCCTCTTTTTAATGATTTCCCCCAAAAGAATATAAAATTAATAAGCAAAAAAACCCAACAAAAAACAAAACAAAAGAAGCAAATAACAATAATTGAAAGGGATACAAGAAATTGAAATTTAGTTACGAAATAGCATGAGCGTTGAACATGATTTCTAGCTAGGCCCTACGTGATTATTTTTGAAAAAAAAAAAAAAAGTTGAGTGCTATCACACACCAAAAGTTCGTTCTACATTTTTTCCTAGCTTGATCCAAAAACTCACGAATATCCCCCAAACGTTGAAGGAAAAAAAAATTTCACGCCCAATAAGGGACTCGAACCCTTGACCCTCAGATTAAAAGTCTGATGCTCTACCGACTGAGCTAACCGGGCGCTTGCACTCTAACGGCAATAAAAAATATATAATATAAAATAAAAATCTAACCCAGAAAACAACAACTGTGAAACACTTTATAAAGACGTATATTTTCTAAGCCTAATTGCTTTATTTAATACAGTTATGATACGTAATTCATTATGTCGTTATTATTGAGTGAAAACGATTTTAGCCTTATTACAAAATAGTAGCTTTGGGAGAGCCTTTGTAGGAAAATTACCAGAAAGGATAAGAGAAAATCGACTATTGATTTTTGCAAAATTGTAGCGAGATCTTCAAGTTTGAAACTCATATCGGCACATATAATTATATGAGTACAATTTCTTATTAGATACTCCATTTGATTTTATTTGAAGAATCATTGGAAAGAGAATGGATGTACCATTTAAAATAAAATTTCTGGAAAAAAAAACAACAATAGTAACGAGAGATTTATGGCGGGCAGTGTCCAGTAGGTATGATCATTTCCGGTTAAAAGATTTTGCGGGAGTTCTAAGCTTCGCTGTAAAAAAGTTTTCGAACGCCTGTCGCAAAATTCAGTTATTGAATGTTCCTGATTCTGTTTTATTATTAAAAAGAATAAGATTTATATTTCGTTGTAGAGATCTAGATCTAGGTATATGGTTACACAATTTAGAATATAATCAGCTCTGCTTTTCCGTTCGTTCACTGCGACAGTCACGGGAAGAAAGTTCACTCGTTGATATTGCTGAATTCCTGTCGATCTAGATCTAGATCTAGAAATAATCTAGATATCTTAGATCCAAATCCAGATTCTGAATATACTATATCTAGCAATATAAAATATTTTTGTTCAAACAAGATATATTGGAAAAAAAAACAGGTAAAATTCTAGTCCAATCAAGATGGTGAGAACTAAAGCTGATTGCGGGTCTTCTTCAGCTGGCAGGAAAGGTGAGCACTACGAACGAATCGGAAAAGTTATTTTGATGCATATTTTTATACAAATTATGGGGAGAGTAATCACAAGGAAGTAGTCAATTGGTCATCACGTGCATTGTTATATTTGAGTGATGACTGCCTGAAATTAATCAGGGCTCAAAGTTCAAACATAGATTTTTTTCAGGAAAATATTTAGGAATCAGTTCTACTCTAGCAAATCTGGCTAAACTTTCCTTTCTTTGTGATTTGTCTTTCATTTTCTTACTTTTAAAAAATATGGTTACACAATTTAGAATATAATCAGCTCTGCTTTTCCGTTCGTTCACTGCGACAGTCACGGGAAGAAAGTTCACTCGTTGATATTGCTGAATTCCTGTCGATCTAGATCTAGATCTAGAAATAATCTAGATATCTTAGATCCAAATCCAGATTCTGAATATACTATATCTAGCAATATAAAATATTTTAGTTCAAACAAGATATATTGGAAAAAAAAACAGGTAAAATTCTAGTCCAATCAAGATGGTGAGAACTAAAGCTGATTGCGGGTCTTCTTCAGCTGGCAGGAAAGGTGAGCACTACGAACGAATCGGAAAAGTTATTTTGATGCATATTTTTATACAAATTATGGGGAGAGTAATCACAAGGAAGTAGTCAATTGGTCATCACGTGCATTGTTATATTTGAGTGATGACTGCCTGAAATTAATCGGGGCTCAAACATCTCGATTTTTTCAGGAAAATATTTAGGAATCAGTTCTACTCTAGCAAATCTGGCTAAACTTTCCTTTCTTTGTGATTTGTCTTTCATTTTCTTACTTTTAAAATTTTATTGCTTTAGTAATGTTTTCTCTGCGATTTTCCGTAGTTTCATTACTTAATCTGAATCTGAAAAGTAGTTCCTAAATGCCCATCAGGGCCAAGTTGTCTCAGAGCTTCCATGAAGAAGGCAGTTCTGGTATCAGCGTTGACATTGAATATATAATTATAAAGTGTTGTAGAGGTCAGGTCTTGAAGGAAGGAACTGTTGTCTGAATTGGTTGAGACTGGGGCATTGGAACAGTGTGTTCTATAGTTTCAAAGTTTTCATCACACAGTAGACATAGTGGTGTGTGTTCTGGTTTCAGTCTGTTCAGATGATAGTTTCTAAGGCGAATGTTTTGCGTTCTCAGGCGTATGGTCTATATATTATATAGCATTTTGTTCCTTTTTATGAAGAATGTATAGGATCCTGTAGTTCGGCTGTATTTTGATGTATGTACACAATTCTCCCGGGCGTCTCCCCAAATGGTTCTTTAAAATTTTGACAATACTTCTTTGCCGTTTCTATTAGTTGATGTCCTTGCATTGTCCCTTTTTTGGCAAGTCTATCAGCTTTTTCATTTCCTGGAAGATTGATATGGCTTGGGATCAACTGAAACATGTGTGATGGGATATTTATTTCGAATTTAATTTCTAAAAGTTTGTCAAAAGCTTCTGATGAGTTTTTGGAGCTTCCAAAGATTGTAGGGCTGAATTTGAACAGTAAAAAGGACTGTACATAGTTTGGTTATGTCCATCGATACAGTCTACAGAGTGAAAATAGAACTCATTTGCGCAGGAAAGCACATGTTTTTCCTTCTAAAAATCCTTTTTTTTCCTTTGAACTGTTCTGTCAAGGCTACAGCCCAGTGTCATCTATATCTAGCCATCTGAAAATTCTAGAATCCTCTAGTTCTACATGTATGCAGTTTGGTTTAACTTTAAGGGATCATTAATGGTTTTGTAGTTTGTTTCTGTGACAAATTGAGCTTTATTTTTGCTCTTGTTTCAGGTGGATTGCATTTTTCTTTTAGTTCTTGTGTACTGTGCAGAACAGTGATGTTAAAGTGCTTTTTCCTTTACATTTTCCCACAAGCACTCTTGTTGCATTTTCAGGGGCAGTCTAAGACATCTCTCTGTAGGTTCTAATGCTGTTTGTTCTCTGCGTAAATTCAAGGGCTCAAGTTTTACCTATTTTATACTGGCAAGACGCTGAAGAAGTGAGTCGTTATCAGTTTACGTTGTTTGCAGTACTTTTTTTGCGTTTCTAGGTCCCTGTGACTGTTATGGCATTTTGTCTAGTGGACTTGAAGTATGCCATATGACCAGGTTGTCGGCATAGACGATAGAGGATCTCCTGTGATTTACTATTCCTGCAATCATTGGCATTGTCATTAAGAAAAATCAGGAACAGTGTGCAGTTCAACGCTGAACCCTGTGGAAGCCCATCTTCTTGTTTTGAGTATAGTGAGTTGTTAAATTGTGGCTGTATAGTTCCTTCACTACTTGTTAACATGTAGATGAAAGAGGTGGTGTCCTGTTTGACTATTCGTTCTGAAACCTGCTTTTTCCCAGTGGACCCATTTATGTATTTTGTCAGGGCCGCAGGTCTTTCAGGCTTTAACTAATTCCTTTAGCTTTAATTCTCCCGTAAATATTGAGGCCATATCCTTTTCATTTTACTCCCTCATCTTCAGTCTGTTCTTTAAGCAATATAAAATAATTTAATTGATCCTTTTTTCCTTTTAGCTTTTCTTTAAAAAGGGACCTTTGTTGGTAGAAAGGATAAAAGTCTAAACCATCTATGGATGGGAAATATATATTTGTGACAATGTGAGTCAATCAGGGTGAATCAGGCACAAGTCGGAAATTTGACCTTAAGAGTTATTTAAAATGTATTAAAGCAGCTTAGAATGCAGTTTAAGAGGATGAAAAAATTGTATATATCAGTTTAAAAACCAGAGATAACCCTTTTTATTTGAATTGAATATGGAAAGGGTCAATATACTAAGGGTGTTTTTGTTATGTTTAATATAGGGCGTTTTTGTTATGTTTATAAGGCTTTAGCTCAAAACTTGTATCAGCGACTTGGGCCTTGTTCATATTAACGCTGGTTGCCTCACATTTACTCTGTGCAACAAGTTTCTTGATTGGCATACTGCACTAATTAAGGTAATAAATTACACATTAGCCAAATTTTGTCAAATTACAATTAATATTATGAATGCCTACTTCTTTTTTGCACACCCATGACATTTATGTTAGAAAACCCACAATCAGAAGCGCAGTCAAGAATTGATTCGTTTTAGCTATAGATCTAAATCAACCATTGGTCTTGTCTTGATTAGTAAGCCAATTACATGAGCAAATTATTTTAATATTTTCCAAAAAATTATCTCATTTTTTTTCATTGATGTGAAGGTGACGCCATGAGATCATACAAGTAACAATATCAAACATTTTATCCCCTTCAGCTGTTGGCGGACAAGCACCTCGTAAAAACTTAGGCGGTGGCTCAAGCTCGGCTGATGCTGGTTCCCCTGCTGGTAATTCTTCATGTTACTTCTGTCTCTTGCCAAACTGAACCATGGCATTGTAACTGTTAATAACAAAACTGCTATCACATCTTTATATATCTGTACAGAAATTACGAAATCGAACAACCACAATTTTAATGCTTAACTAATTGAAATTATAATGATTATTCATGCTCCTTCCATTCATTACTGCTGACAAAGTGACACGATTTTTTTTTTTTCACCTTTTAATTTGTTCTATGTGCTGTCTTGCTGCATATCATTATCAATTGACTCTCTCATATTGTAGCTGATTAGATAAAAACAAAATGGATGAGGGTTATTTTTCTGATCAGATACATGTTTATAAATGCTCAAGCTGGAATGGGTAACTTAGGTTTAAACGATCTGGTATCAAAATTCAAATCTTGGGAGCTGCTTTTGAATTTTTCCTTCATAATCATGACCCCCACAAGTTATTTCAAATTTTTGTTTTTTGCTAGAAGGTTCTTAGTGTTGTTAGTCTTGTGACATAAAAAAATTTATTTTGAATATAATGATTATTTATAACTCTGTTTTTTGTTTTATTTTCCGTAGGTAAAAACAAGTATGCCGGAGGAAATCCTGTTGTTGTCAGACCGACTCCAGACTGGCAAAAAGGAATTGGATCTTTTTTCAGCAAGCCCTCCACCTCTTCATCATCCTCTGACTCTGCATCCTCACAAGAATCTGTTGCTGACGAGTCGTCAGAATCTACCTCGTCATGGTAGGTCCAGCTTCTGCAGTTTTTACAAATTATAGAAACACCCATTGGGTGTTAGGGGTTGAGAAACTTTAATTCTGTATCTTTTTAGGAGATGTGGATCAATGGTAGAGCATCCGACTTCTAATGTGGAGGTCCCTGATTTGCTTGGGTTAGTGTCATTACAATGTGGTGGGCTGTGTCAAATTTTGGCTTCCCACTCTGTGTTTCTGTATGGTTGGTGGCACATATTGGTACATAATTGTAAGGTTTAGTGGTGGTGCCTGTCTGTGAAGTTAGATATATACATTTGTCTTTGATGTTGCACATAGAGAAGTCAATTTATATACCAAACCAAACTTTTTTTTTAATTGATTTCATTTTTTTTCCTCTGTTGTGCTTTTGCAAACAAATGATTCTCATAGCCATACATATAATTACAGTGGAATCTATAATAACAAGTGATAGGACCTCATCAAAATCAATAAACATCAGATCCCTGTATGATATCATCATAAGTAAAAGACATAAAAAGGAAGGTTCGTTTAACTATTGATCCCTTGAGAAAATAAGGATGAGAACTTAATAGACTCATCTCCTCCTGGTATTGGTCAATGAGGTTGTTCAAACATTATTTTTTCTCTGTACTTGTTTCAATCTTTCATGTCGGCCTTTAGTGTATCCAATTTGACTTTACAATAATAAGGGCTCACACTTGTCACAGATACCCCACAACGTAAATATAAGTGTATTATACAAAACATGACAGATTGTAAGGGCAAAAAAGGGGAAGACATTTAAAAATGCCACCAATTGTGACATTAAAGAAAAATTGCAGTGAGTTATTATACTCTGATAGAGAGATGAGGAGGAGAAGTTTTGGTTTGTTCTGCTAATACGTTAAGACGATTTGTCCACCCAAAGCAATTTTTAAGTTCAGGGAAGGAAAGACCTTCCGAACTCGTCTTGTGGGGCATATGGGGTCGGGTCAAAAGGTGCCATTTCCGAACAGGTCATTTTCAGAAACCCATAGCTAGTTTGATGATATTCACACCTTTTCCAAAGGAAATAAATTTATCAATAGCTTATATCCTGAAGAGACAACTATACATAGCATTTGCTCAATAGTTTAACCGTTTTTTAATTGAAAACAATTATTTCCCAATTAAGACCTAAAAACTGAGGTATGTTAGTATACTATAAATCCACATAAGCACTTGGAACACATGCCCAAGATAGTGTAAGCACTACTTTTCATTGATGTCTGATGATTCAATGTTTGTCTTAAGCTATATATATAAGTAACGTCAGACACTAAATTTCTTAAAATAAAATAGGTGCAATAATTAAGCTTTAATAAATTATTATAGAAGATAAAATATAAAAATGTCTGATATTAAAAAAATTTTTTTTAGATTGTCTGATGTGATGTTGGTGTTGAGGTCATATGAGACATTTTTTTCTTTGATTGTTTGGATCTAGAGTATTTATTCAGATTATAAATCACTTTAAAGGTGAATTATTACTATCAAAACCTTTGTTATAAGTAAGTGAAGTTTTTGACAGTTGATTCTAGCTTTTGGGAAAAAGAGAAAAAATTGTTTACAGATTTCTGATGTGACATGTCACACTTTCAGTTTGTAAAAATGAAGTAACAAAATTGTTTTTGGTTATAAAATTTTCTTAGGTACATAAAGCAACAAAAGCTAGATTAGTGTGTGTTGTTTTAGTTATAGATTTTTGTCAAACACATCAGACACTCTTCCAGGTCATCATAAAAAAGGTGTTTACAAGAAAACGAGCGCTATACTATATATATTCCAGACCATAATTATAATATAACATTTACTGAAGTCCTAATTTTTGTGCTAGAAACCATTAAAAATTAATTTATGCATTTCTAAAATTTCGACCTTCCCTGGCACCTTTTTACCTTCGTTCATATAAAATTTTAAGTCGATTCGGATATAAAAAAAAAATCTCCCAACATAACACAAACACCGATTACAAAGTAACAAATCTTATGACAGAGGAACAATTGAATAAATAAATCACTTATATTCTTACAACTCATATAATAAAGCCCGACAGCTGTGCTTGGTTGCTGCTTTTCTCACCATGTGACCATGTCAACAGACACATGATTCAGCCAGTGCCTCCTACCCTTGAGTCAATCAGTAAAGCCTATTCTACAGCACACAGTACGCAGGGCCTCATTTTGTAGAGGCGATTTCTCTAGACTTGTTCTGTGTTACTGCTAGCCTCGTCCTGACTGGATGCCTGGTTGTCCCTGACTCGCTTTGTGCCAGGCTATCTCAGAGCTCAAGGCTTTGAGACACTTTCCTGAATTCTCTGTGAATATGATATTCATTCACCAAGACACGCTGGTCGCATTATATATGTAGTTCATTCCCCTTTCCACCCCCTGGTTGGGTCGGTCGGTGTCAGTATTAATGTGACCGGCTGAGACAGGAGTCATGGTATCCCTGCCCTGTCTCGTGTGTGGCAGCACATAAAATTGTCAGACATCCATCTTGGGGCCCGTCCACAATATAGCCTATAACTATATCGTGCTGCTGTTGGACGTTAAACCAACCCAAACAACCAACCAACCAACCCCTTTCCACCCCCATCCCTCCTGAGTTAAAGCCCAAAAGGTGTCAAAGTCAAAGTGATTGCCACTTACAAGCAATGTTACAATTGTTAACATACTAGAACAAGCCTTTGGGAAAGAGGTAAATATAGAATAGATGCATAGAGCCCATTGTGTCTGGATAGCAGAACAACATTCAAAGTCATTCATTACAAATGAGGAAAGGTTGAGAGAGCTTCTGAGAAAACTATTTACTGACAGCAACTTGGAGAAAAATTAGGACCTAATCAATCATATTCAAACCGATACAAGGGAAATCGATTTGTCGTGTTGTTAATCTGTTAAAAGTGTTATTTGAAAAAAAAAATGAAACGTTGTATGTGCGTTTTTTTTTAAGTATGCAGATATGAGGTGTGCACTGTCTTCAATGATTTATGATTTGAAGTCTTGACAATAGAAACGTTGTGGAAAGCTGATGGGTGGCCTACAATATGCCTGCATTATATATCATATTGTTTTTTTACTGCAGTTGTAAAAAGATCATAGCAGAATGCATTGCCATGATTGTTTCATGGATTATAAAGTGAAATAAATCCTCTGCTCTCGCTCTTGTTCTCCAGATTTGATCTCTGCTGCCTGCCTGTGTTCACCCACCCCACTGTATCATTGTATGGAGGAGGACTCCCAAATTTCTGCAAATGTGTTATGTTCTCTGTAAATATGTTATTTTTCCCAAAGCTATGTTTTTAGGTGAAAATTCTTAAAAGTGGAAGGAAAAGGTACACCGATTTAAATCGCACTTTTGTAGACACTATGTTAAACCAGACTGCAACCTTTTCAGATAACAGGATTTAAGGTCTAATCTTTGAGTGCACATTATTTTGTGGAATTTTTTTTAGAATTTATAAAAGGTCAAAGCTTGATACATGTGTTTATTTTGTTCCAACCGGGAGGTGTGCGGTTTGGTGCGAAGGTGTGTAGAACAAGTTCAAACCAATGTGCACAGTATAATAATGTTAAAGATGCAATTTTGGATTGGAAAACTTTGGCTCTATTTGGAAATAAAATAAACATTAATTTTGAATCAAGGAGATTAAAAACAAAAACAAAAGTTGTGTCAGAAAAAAAAATAGAGCCAGTTAGATTTTCTTTACATTAGCCCCTGCCATAGCACTTGTTGAGTTTTTGCCCTGAAAGGCTGTTCTTGAATTGATCTTACTAGGACAACTGAATTAAGAGTAATTCGAACAGAGCCAAAGAGAAAAGTCCAGTAAGGTGGAGAACAATTCAAATAACCAGACTGTTAAGTGTTTTTGTGTGTGTAGGTTTTCACTGTGCTGCTAGTTAACAGCAACCAGTCAGAAATTCTGGGTTCGCGTTATTAGTTAGAGCAGTGAAAAGAGGGTGAAGGCTGTCAATGCAATATGTAGTGTTTTTAGCTGGCCTATCTCGCTGGGTTTATCGCAGCCGTTTGACATGCAACATAGTACGTAAATCTGGAGATTACATTTTTATATTTGAGTGTATATAGTGAATTTTTATTGAGTTAGTTATATCAATATCAAATTGTACTGTACTTTCGTGTAAATATGTTTCAAATGACTTTGTCCTACTTTTATGCTGTTCCTGCTTCCACCATTAAAGATAAAATAAGAAAATACATCTAAATAATCTTTGAGTTCGTCAATATAATGAAAGATTATATTTTATACCTGAATAATAGACTTGTAGTATAAATAGCCAGCTGCAGTGCTGATACATGTACTATATAATATTGCTTCTGCTACTACTACTACTACTACTACTACTACTACTACTACTACTACTACCACTACTACTACTACTACTACTACTACTACTGCTACTAATAAAGAGAGGAATGCGCACAACTTAGCAACTGAGGGACACAATAAATCAAACACAACTACAGTCACGTTACGCCTTTAATGGCTTCTTACTACTACTACTATTCCTAATACTACTACAACTACTACTACTACTACTACTAATTCTACTACCACTACCACCACTACTAGTACTACTACTATTGCTGCTGCTGCTGCTACTACTATTACTACTACTACTATTACTACTACTACTACTACTACTACTACTACTACTACTACTGCTGCTGCTGCTACTACTACTACTACTAGAAACATAACCATAAAATGTTGACACACAAAAAATTACATTCAAAAGTCACAAAGAATCGTTAGGATACAACATTCACAGGTTCAATTTCAATCATCAAAAATGGTGAAACTTGAGCAAGCATTTGAAAATTGTCATGGAAGGTGCATCCCTAATGTTTTTTTGGAATGTTATATACTTTGGATCCGAGTTCAGTCAGTACAAAGATCGCTGACCTGTTGATTTATTTCTTTTTGGCAGCATAAGGATGGTTTTAACTTGTATCAGTTGAGTAACTAAGCTGTCTAGCACTAAGCAGGTATATACACATCTTTATAAATTACACAGAAAGGTATGTAGGTGCTATCTGAGTTTAATACACGTAATACAATAGCAACTGATGCACAATGTGTATGTACAGTAACCTTTTTTAAGAGGCAGCTAATCTAGATGGTGAATAAAAGGGCTTATGTAGGGCCTACTACCCTTTTTTCCTTCTCATAATATGCTTTGTTGCACTATTTTGAACCATTTAAACTCGACTAATAGTGTAGTTAGGGAGACTTACATTGTTAATATATCAATGATGTAACAAGTCTTGGCCACATTCTCAATTAAAACGGTTCATAATTATGATTGCAATTTTCCTAATTTGAAAATATAACTTCTTACAAAGTCAGTAACATATGATGCCATTGACATATTCTGAAGAAAAAAAACTCACATTTTTTAAAATCTTTATCATATAGCCATAATGATAGTTGTTCGATGCATATTTCCAATCAGTATAGTTAGTTTTGTCATCGTTAAGTTCTAATCTTTTGCTAATGCTAGTCATCCAAAGTTTTACATTTTTACACAATCAGATGTAGTGACTAAAGACTAGTATAAATCAAGTTCAATGTTGCATGCTTCATAAAACTGAATATCATCAACATAGAGATGGAATCTGAGAGTCAGACTCTTACTGTTTTCCCATTACATGCAGTACCGGGGTGTCTTGATCAGAGGCCGAGTGTACGCAGTAAAAAGTACTGGGTCAAGGACAGAGCATTGTGGGACACCGAGTTGAATTGGGATCTATCAATAGTGACCTAAGCCTAGATAGTGACTCATCTCTATAATATAATATATTACTATAGTATTAGTATTGTATTCATAACCACTGAATTATGTACTTACTAAGACCGAAACCTCTTAAGTAGTAATTAGTATACATGTATATACTTTTTCCGATAGTCGTCTTATCAGAATGGCTTGATTGCTTGTGCCAGAAGCTGCAGGTCAAGAGGACACACCTTGTTTTCGTCTAAAAAATCTTGATACATGTTTATCAAATGAAACTTTTGAGAGAGCTGTTTCAGTGCTGTGGAAAACTTGGTACGCGGACTGGAAAAAAATAAAATAAAAATTATTTGTCTTGAGATGTTAAAGAGCGATCGAGGACAATTCTTTCCAGAAGTGTTGAAAGCATTTTTAGATTGGATACAGGCGATTAACAGTTAATTAATCCACAATGTTTCAGTTGAACTACCAATCCGTCGATCTAAGTCACCGTTTGACTGACTGTTTATCGATGAGAGAAGATCCGTTCACACTGTCATGGCCCTATTTTCGCCAATACATGATGTACCGGTACCTACTTTTTCCAATAAGGGCCTGAAAGTGATACTTGTCAACTTCTTTATAACCTTCGGGTAATCCGGAACTACCTGTGGCGAGTGACTCATTCATAAATATATTACATAGCGTCAGTGAGATTTTAAAAGAGGTAAGAAGTTCAGCGAATTCTAAGAGTAAATAGGTGGTCACTGCGTCTAGATCATACGTTGTTGGTTGGCGGTTTTGATGGATTTTATAGAACTTCACTTACTGTCACATAATAATAATCATAATGATAGTGATAATAATGCATTGTGATAGCAATAATTATGATAGTAGATTAGTACATGTAAAAGAATGGAACCTAGCTATGGAATACTTTGTAAGTAAGCAGCAGAAAGATTTTATCGTAACACCAGCGATTGTATCTGTGATAATTACATTTTTGAACATGTTGATGCTGATAGTGATACACTGTACTACTGCTGCTGCTGCTACTACTACTACTACTACTACTACTACTACTACTACTACTACTACTTCTGTACCACCACCATCACCACTTAAGCACTACCATCACCACCATCACTGTACCAATACCACTGCACCACTACATGTACCACTACCAATACCACTGTACCACCACCACTACCAGTGTAACACTGTACAGTTACCACTACCAGTACCGCTGTATCAATACCATTGTACCACCACCACAGTACCACTACCACATTAGCACCACTTTGCCACTACCATTGTGCCACCACCACCACTGTAACATTACCACTGTACCACTACCATTACCAATGTACCACTGTACCACCAATACCACATACCATTACCACTACCACTACCAGTGTACCACTATAGGACTACCATTACCGTTCTTGAATGTTATGCAAACCCCCCCCCCCCCAAAAAAAAAAAAAAAAAAAAAAAAAAAAAAAAAAAAACAAAACAAAACAAACCAAACACCCCCACCAAACAAAAAAAGCAAAACACGCCAACACTCACTAACAAAAAAACAACAACAAACAAAAAAGAAACAACACACAGAACATTAAAAAATATAATGACTTATTGGTTTTAGTTACATGTATAAAAAGTTTTGCTGTTGATTTTTAAACAAGTGGAATTAGAACTGGGAGTTAAAAAAACAAACATCTCCATGACTGCGTGCAAGAAGTAAATATCTCCACTTTTGGGCAGATTGGAGCTATCTATACCACCTGTTATTTTTAGCCATATTTTCACCCAGTGGCGGCTGGTGCCTTAAAAAACAGGTCGGGCAAAGTGGCGGTGGTGGTGGTGGTAATGATGATGATGATGATGATGATGATGATGATGATGATGATGATGATGATGATGATGATGATGATGATGATGATGATGATGATGATGATGATGATGATGATGATGATGATGATGATGATGATGATGATGATGATGATGAACCACAACCACTACCAGTTTTAACACGCCACTGTATAACCGCCATTTCCAATGTACCACTGTACCACCACCCCTAACACCACCACTGTACCACCACCCCTAACACCACCACTGTACCACCACAACTGTAAAACCGCCATTTCCAATGTACCACTGTACCACAACCACCGCCACTGTACCACCACCCCTAACACCACCACTGTAACACTGCCACTGTACCACTAGTGACTACCCCTATAACACCACCACTGTAAAACCGCCATTTCCAATGTACCACTGTACCACAACCACCACCACTGTACCACCACCATTGCACTATTACCACTGTACCACTACCTCGGCCGGCCCCCAGACCCCGGGCTTTTTTTCAACATAAATCATGCTTGGCTGTTGGAAGCACTGCATTACCAATGTACCATTGTACCACAATCACTACCACTGTACTAATACCACTTCACCACCACCACCACTGAATACCACTGTAACATTACCACCCTACCACCGTCACTGTACCACTACCACTACAAATGTACCACTATACCATTACCGTTCTTGAAAGTTGTGCAAAAAACAAAAAGAAAAGTAACAACATACAAACACACCCACAAAAAACACAAAAAAGCAAAACAAGCTAACCTAGTAACAGTCATAAAAACAACAACAAACAAACAAAATAAACAAGCACACAGACCATTTTAAAATATTACTATTATTAGAACGATTTATTGGTTTCAGTTACATAATGTATTCAAAGTTTGATGTTGTTGATTTTTATACAAATGGGATTAGAACCGGGAGTAAAAAAAAAAAAAAAACATCTCGATGACTGCGTGCAAGAAGTAAATACATATATCTCCACTTTTGGGCAGATTGGAGCTCTCTTAGTCTCTATACCACATACATGTATGTTATTTTTAGCCATATTTTCAGCCCAAGAAATATCTTAGCGAGATGTCGGTTCTGAATAAGAGATAAGATAGACGGAGACTGCAGAGAATACATGTACTTGTTGGACATTTTTTCTTTATTTTTATAGTACTAGGGGGTTTACTAAAAATACTTATTATATAGGATATGGTGGGTCTTTCGAGAAACTGCTTAAGACGAATATACTGTATTTTAAGAGATGACGGTTATTTCATCGTTGGAAGAAAGTAAAATAAAAGGTTAATGGAACCATGTGAATATGATAGTGATAAAGTTAACCACAGAACAAACACATGAACAACATGACCAGACATAGGCTACTGCTGTAGTTTTAATCTTGAACCTTCATACACGAAGAAAATCAATGGATTACAACAAAGCCCACTGCACTACGTATACATTATACATTATAATTATGGACGGTTAATAAATGATTATACACAATCTTAGCGCTAATACCAGCCAAGCTGATTCTGGAGTAATTACATGTGATTAAAAAACATTTTTTTTCAAAACAAATTAAATGGTTCGAAAAAAAAATATTGAAAAAGATACGCATTTAGTTGCTGTAAGTTTCACAGCCTAAAAGAAAAACAATATAAGGCCCTTCATATTGATTTTCCATTCTGTCAAAGCAACCGGCAGTTAGAATAGAACGTTTATTGAACCAAATCCTGAACACTAGGAATACAAGGACCTTATCGAATGTTTATCTAGATTTGTACCTTTTGTGTTACTGTCTCAAATGTATGTCTCAGCCCCTAGCTATAGACCCTGTCACTGGCTGTCCTGTTAGTGCCTACGACACTTCAATTTGAGCATTGATCGGCAGGTTCACTGTAGGCCTATACCAGTCCAGCCATGTATTAAGCCTATGTGCGCGCTGTTAGGCCGTGGTTGGCACCCAGCTCGCCTGGCTAGACTCCAGCTTTCTCATTTCCAGTGTAGAATGGTCTATCTCATTTCTGCAGTGCTTTGGATTTTGAGTATTTTATAAATGAGAGAGATCTCACGCAATTTAACCAGCGATATTGTATTCAGTTATTTATTCGCGACGCTTGGCTCAGGGGTTTGTCAAAGAACCCGGATACTCTGAGTCTGAGATAAACGAAGCTTTATGGGGTTTTTCTATACACAGACTTACCTGGTGTAGCGTCAGCAGAATCCTTACGCGAACGACCTTAAACTCTTCTGCTTCGACTGACTCAGTCTGACCAAGAACAAGCTTCACTTTCTCGGAAAAAATAAATATAACCATAGGTGCTTAAGCCCGAAGCACAACGACAGACATGTTGATTCTACGATAGAAATAGCAACAAGAGTGAACAAGGTCAACACCTTTCAATTCCTGCCCTGAACGTCGATAACAAGTGGAACCCAGCGAATCAATACAAAACATCGTGGCACACGTAAACATAAAATCCGTATATCTATATCTTCTCTGTTTCTGGAAAAAAACAACAACCAATCGGCAATGTTTTTATCCCTAATCATTTAAACATTTTTGCTAAGCAGCTGCTGTTCGTCTCCGTATGAAATAATTATGTTCCTTTTTGCGTCGGATCCCACTTGCAGACTGAATGCGACCATGCTCATGAAACATTATTTCACTAAATGATATTTTCGTTCAAGGGACGGGATCCCAACTAGTATAATATAATAATAGAAATAAGCTCAACTTTGCTCACCATTACAGCATTTTAACAACAGCACCGATTATCTTGAAATGTTGTATCGATATGGCTCTATTTGTGCTTCTGTGAAACTTCATAATACATGTATACTAAA
Organism: Elysia chlorotica; assembly: GCA_003991915.1. Classification (NCBI taxonomy): domain Eukaryota; kingdom Metazoa; phylum Mollusca; class Gastropoda; family Plakobranchidae; genus Elysia; species Elysia chlorotica. The sequence goes on from RQTK01000075.1 coordinate 409,653, forward strand.
TGGTCTTTGAGAAATGTGTATAGATCTAGAAGTAAATTTAAGTAAAGTACTGCTTGCATTATCCTAGATCGGACAGGCAGTTTATAGAATGTACAGATGAGTCACATGTATAAATAAAAGAAAAAGAAAAAATAGACGGGATACTAGGGTAAAGGAAATTCACAAAAAATGATAGATTAAATCAGAAAAACAAAGAAGAAAAAATGGAAATATGTTAATAGTCTAAAACTTGAAAACATATTTTTTTAGTAATTTCTGTATGACAAATTTCCCTTAGATATTTTACTTTTCTGACCACCCACAAAAAAACCCGCGTGTTTCAGCTGGATGCTTGGGAGACCCATAGCTCAGTATTACCCATAGCTTAGGATTACACATAGCTCAGAATTACACATGCCTTAGAATTACCCATAGCTTATGATTACCCATAGCTTAGGATTACCCATAGCTTAGGATTACCCATAGCTCAGGATTACCCATAGTCCAGGATTACCCATAGCTCAATACATGTATTACCCATAGCTCAGGATTACCCATAGCTCAGTACATGTATTGCCCATAGCTCAGTACATGTATAACCCATAGCTCAGGATTACCCATAGCTCAGTACATGTATTACCTAAAGCTCAGGATTACCCATAGCTCACTACATGTATTACCCATAGCTCAGTACATGTATTACCCATAGCTCAGTATTACCCATAGCTCAGTATTACCCATAGCTCAGGATTACCCATAGCTCAGTACATGTATTACCTATAGCTCAGTACATGTATTACACATAGCTCAGTATTACCCATAGCTCAGTTTTACCCATAGCTCAGTATTACCCAAAGCTCAGGATAACCATAGCTCAGGATTACCCATAGCTCAAGATTACATGGTACACAATGTACATGCATACGTAGATATTTCATATCATTTAGACGAAAACCTGACTCAGATCACGTGGTCCCAATGTGAGACCAATATGGGTGCAGCGCCACTCCGTATCCGCCCCAGGCCCGCTATAACGCAGGGCCCGCCTGGCCCTCGAGAGAATTCTCTCCCTCCCTCTACAGAGAACCTCACTGCACTCGCCCCGGTACGACCACCCAGGTAAGTAAACCTATAGTATTAGGCACACATTGTATGCTCTACAGTCTTAAATCTACAAGGCCTTTCTTTAGAAATTAGAACACCGATGCATTCACTTTTCATGCATGATTTGGACAATATGATTTGAGAGAGAATGTCCAGATACCGGTATGTTTTTTTTTTCACTTTTGGACTGCACTAAGGCATGATAACATTTTAATTAATGTACATGTACTCTAGGCTTCACATGATTGTCACTCGCCAAATGCGCTATTTCGCACGCTGCGAAGAAATAACATTTAAATATAGAACATGTTGTTATGCTGCAATTCATACTTTACATGACCGCCATACTCGATTATGCTTGTCTAAAGCTGTAAAAGGAAAATGGTTATTATTAAACGAACGAACAAACAAAAAAGAACAAAGGAAACAATAATAAAACAGCAGCGTATAAAACCGTTTAGACACTAGAACAAAGCGAAGCAAAACAAGTCACACAAAAAATCACCCACAAAGTTACACCCCCTGAAAAAAAAAACAAAACAAAACAAAAAAAATCACCCCCACAGATAAAAAAAAGATATCAACCCCTCAACACAACACAACAAAACAAAACAAAACCATGAAATCTTTACTATTAGATGCAATATCGACTTCACAAAGAATAAACCAAGAAGGTTTCATGTAAAAAAAAAAACAACCAACAAAACCCCATAAAGACAACGAGCAAACAAAAAAAAAAAAAAAAAACAGCTTCATGCCTTAAAAATGGAACAAAAAGCAAAAAAACAAAAACAAAAAAAAAAACAAAAAAAAAACAACAAAAAAAAAAACAAACAACAAGAGTAAAAAAAGCAATCACAAAACAACATATAAAGACAACCATAAAAAATAACAAACCAATAAGAAAAGATCAACAAAGATTAAACTGTTTTACGAGCACTAAGATAAAGTCGGGAGGTTGACTAGGTACAAGACTTTAGGCAACCGTCGGAAGATAGGCTCGGAACCCATACAGTTAGAGGGCAGACTAGAGTTAGGCTCGGAACCCATACAGTTAGAGGGCAGACTAGAGTTAGGCTCGGAACCAATACAGTCGAAAGGCAGACTAGAGTTAGGCTCGGAACCAATACAGTCGGAAGGCAGACTAGAGTTAGGCTCGGAACCAATACAGTCGGAAGGCAGACTAGGGTTATGTACTAGGCAGTCGCTGTTCGCTGTGTATGTTCTAGAAGATTCTGTCAGGTCCTGCGACAAGCGCTCTGGGGTAAATTGGTGTGTATAGCGATTATTTGATCTTATCAAGTGGCAACGATTTCTTCTTGTGTAGGACATCTTAATTTACTTGCAGATACCTGGTAGATCTATTCAAGAATTTAAGAGCATACGAACTCAAGCACAAATATGTAAGTACATTGGGTGTAACTCTATTGTTTTTGCCGACCTGCGACATACAATACAAACACAAGTTAGTAACGTGACAATGTTCAAATATGCCGTACTGCTGTTTGACTTTGGGGGGATTCCAATAATAATTATCTTAAACATCCTTTCGTACCTTTTGCACCCCGCCCCCATTTTTTAAAACTTTATTAACATATTTTCTCTATTTTTTACAATGCCCTCCCCACATCCCCACCCATTTAGGGTGTGAGATTAAAATTATTTGAACAATTGAAACAAAAACATTATTGCTACAATCTCATTTTCTCCTCATATCCTCCCAGTGATATACACTAACAAACACAAAAATGTTCATTCTCCAGCCTCTCTCTATATTTCATGAACGCTTGAAGTTCCAGGTGCCTTTAATGTTTGCAATTTCGTCACTATTTTTTTTACTATTGTAAGTTGTAAGGTGCCACCACTATCACCACCGTCATCACTACCACTACCACTACTACTACTACTACTACTACTACTACTACTACTACTACTACTACTACTACTACTACTACTACTACTACTACTACTA
>RQTK01000075.1:414257-424316 GCA_003991915.1 Elysia chlorotica
AACAACAACAACAACAACAACAATAATAACAAAACCAATTGAAACAACAACAGCAACAATAACAAACAACACTCAAAAACCAAACAGCCTCCACCAATAAACAAAAACTTCAACTAAAAATACAACATATCCCCAGCAATAATGATTCCAGATCCAAAATGACGTAAACTATGCCAAAACAAATAATCTTCAATCTTTTTGTGTTAGAAACAGTTAGAAGATTCAATAAAAGATGATAAACAAAACGGGGAGTGCTAATTTCTAGGATATTGTAAGTTTAGTAAGTAAATAGCCCTGATACCTGATGCCGGTGACTCCAGTACGTATAGAAATCACCTTGGATTATCCGAATTTACTTTTGAAAATAAAAATATTTTTAAAAAATAATTTAATCATATAGAACCCATTCAACTTTGTGAAACTTTTATGTGTTAGTTCATTACCAATACCCGGTTATCTTTTCTTTACAACTACACTGAGCCTTTCCTTCAATGAATTCTTAGTGTACCAAAATATTGTTTTAGAATAAGAGGGAGAACCCATAAAAGAAAAACAAACAAACTGGAAAATATGATCTGGGTAGTTATATAAAAAGTATCCAGTAACGACTGAAGACAATTACAAATATTACCATCAACATGAGCATGAAGCGTACCTACACAAAACAAGAAAAAAAGCAACAAAAAAACGGAAAAGCCTGAATAACATTTGTTTTACGGTAAATGCTAAAAAAAAAACACCAATACAAGAGACAGTATTGTTGAATTTTTGTTTTAATATTCAAAGAGAAAAGGAACACGGCTTAAAATGATGATGAGACAGAGGACAGCCCGAGCTGTAGAGACACAGACCATTACTGCCAAACATAATCAATACAGAATTGTTTCGTCTAGAATAAAGGGGAAGTCACAACCAGGCTACACAGATACGAAATACACAATGTCAATAGTTCTATACACGCCCACAGGTTCAGGACAATGTACAGCTTCTTCTCTTCTCCATCCAAACAGACAGAAAGTGGCTTTTCATTGGATCGAGTTACAAAACCAGACATATCTGCCTATTCTAAACGTCAATATATATTTTTAAATTGTAAATGCAGTTACTGTGTGTAAATAGTAGTTACTCATTTACAACAATATAGATAAAGTTATGTTATATGTGTTATATATAATATTTAATAAAATATTTATGTATATATTTTATTTATTTTAAAAGTATATTAATTTATGTACACAAGTAATGCAATTATGCACTATAAATCTGCTTTTTGGACATTTAATGTAAAAATTATGATTAATTTAGCTCAATGCAGGAATAGAATGACAAATGTAAAAACATAGTATTATACACACAAAAATTCAGTTTTATATAAAACAAAATAGATCATTAGTTCACTTATAATTTATTAATTAAAAAAAAAACGAGCCACGTTTCTAAATTTTCTTTTAGGTAAGTGTAACTAAGTAATAATAATATAGTGCCTTAGTGAACGTCTCCTATGGCCCCCTGGGGATCCCACATTACGGCGCGTGCCCAGACAGACTCTGAGTTTCCCCATGCTGCCACTAGGGACAGAGCCGTGATACCGGCACCTTTGTCTCAGCCTGTCGTGTTATACTGACACTGAGCCAACTGGAAGCTCGGGAACAAAGTGCTCTGAATTTTAGGACACAAGCATAACAACCATCTCGTTCGCAAAACGCATGTCGAAAATGTCCAGGTTGCCGTTTTCACAGAAAGAAGAAAAATACGCCAACAATACGTAGTCTTCACTGCTTAGCGTTTCTGAAAGAATTATTTGTTTGGTCTGTTTAGCATGTCAAACATTTTTATCTGTTCATGGCCACAGGCTAAGAGCTGGGCAACATGGCTTTCAAAAAGTCTACAGCTATTCGGTAGGTTGTGGGAACTATTAGAACTAACCCTTTCATCGACATTTGCGTACATTCTATTATATCTTGTGTAGATTTGCTTTGCTTTGCATTTCTCCCTTCTGTGAAAATGGGCCATCTGGAGTTATAAAGTGGGTTTTTTACCAGACTTTGAAGAGGTGATAGTAGAAACTGCAACTAAATGTTTATAGTGATAATGCAAAATTTAGTGTTTCACAATATATACAACATTGTTTGTGTGAAGGCCCAGGTCGGAACAAGTGAAGAAGCCAAACGCTCTCGCTGGACCAGATCATAGGCTTGCGTTGATGACGAGAACAAAGAACAAGCTTTCTAAATTTAGAGATACAAGAAAATTTTGTTTGTTACAGTGATTATTTAGTGCCATGCATTAATTGCGGTATAAAATTACAAACAAAAAAAAAAACACCAAGGGAAGAACTGCTTCTCAAATATGTTGCACAGATAAACACCCGTTTCTTAGTATAAAACTAAAACTGTAAGTGTAAACATATTTCAAATCTCTGAAACACAATAGCTTAAGGTCACCTATCATTACTGTGTAAAAGTTTCTCAGTTTTCGTTAAATTATACACAGTTATATAAGGAAGTTCCTATATTAGGTACTGTATTTATGGTTATATGGTACTATAACGACATTTCAAGAGTTCACATACATACAGCTTCGTAATGACATTTCCTTGATACATATATACATACGTGTTGTAAGACATCGCCTTAGTAGATGTAAACATCCAGGTTCGTCAGGACGTACAGACTACGTGTAGTTATGTAACACACATACCTAGGAATGTATGTACAGGTATGTAGCGATTGTTCGTTTGTAATATGTATAAGTATTCGTTATTTTTAGAACATGCACAACAAAAGTCATATTTTTGTAGTGATAGTTCATTTGCGCATGCACAAGTTTGTGTTGCGATGGTTCTTTAGTATACACACATATTTTTGTAACGAAATTTCTTTAAAAGATGCACATATTTTGTAGCGATGGTTCTTTAGTTAATGTACATATTTTTGTAGCGATGGTTCTTTAGAACATACATGTATTGACGTATATTATATACATGCGGGTATGTAGGGACATTTTCCTAGCACACAATAAAATCCTGTAGATACAATTTGTCAATACAGATGGTGTAATAGTAAGATTCAGACACTTGTTGGAGGAAATGTGTACTAGTTTCATGAAGAAGTAAAAATAGCATCAACTTTGAAAAAGTACACTTGCAGTATAGATCTTTGATTGCAGTGGGAATTATCATTCAAAAAATCATAAAAGATAATAATAGAATCAATAGACCTAACGTAGAAAAATACAAGAAATATATGAATCAGTGCACCAAGGCCTTGGCAAGTGAAAAGCTTTTTGTTTTTACAATGCACCTTTTGAGCTCGAACTTGCGCGTTCTCACACATGTAAACATCTTGGGCCGTAAGTATAACACTGTGTTAGCTTACGACTCATCGTAACAATATAAGAATAAGAAGGCTTACGACGAGTCGTAAGCTACCATGACATTGTACTTACGGCTCTAATACATGTATATATATATACATAGTCACAAAAGCAAAATCACAACAGAAATATGTTTCCTATGCGAATGAGATGAACTACTACTTCATCCAACCAACCGACTGTTTAGGTTCAAAGCTAAAGAAACTCCTCTAAAAGGCAAACATCCCCAGCTTTGCTGAAACAGTTAGATAGGAATAGCATAATGCTGTCATGGACTTAGTTGACTAGCTTGGAAACATGTTTGCCTTTAAACGGATACAACACATAGAAACAAACAATACCGTCGACGCTATTTACAATACAGTAGATAGATTGATTGAAACTTAAAAGCTGAGAACCTAAAAATCGAGGCTTCCCTTCTTACAAGCCCGGTCACCGAAATAAGTCAAACGGTGCATCATCTCTAAAAGTGAGCTACATTACTTATCTACTTAGCACAATTAGAATGTTTGAACTTTGTTGTTAAATGGGGTAAAGCATCGAACAAAAAGTGTTTTCTAGATATTTTTCAACTAATTTTGTCATAACAGGAAATCCAATAGAGCAAATTACCCCAGAATTTGCGAAGGTTTGTCAAATCCATCACATAGACTATTTTGGAAGCCTCGCAAAAAAACAAATATAATGGTAAATCAAGTCCATGTTCATTGCTGCCGTCGAGACACACTCTCTACCTATCAACTCATGCGATACAGTGCCACATTTTCCCAAGTTTCCCCCCACATTTTACCAATCAACCCATGAGACATAATATTACATTGTAAGCCGAAAACGCATGGACACATTCTCTACCGACACAACTCATGACACAATACTACATCCTCTACCAATCAACCCATGACACAATACTGCATTCTCTACCAATCAACCCATGACACAATACTACATTCTCTACCAATCAATCCATGACACAAGACTGCATTCTCTACCAATCAATCTATGACACAATACTACATTCTCTACCAACGAACTATCACCTGCCCTGTCCAAAGAGGAACAATAATTACACCACATTGAGTAAGCATGGGTTTAAGTTGAAATGCTGCCTTTCTTTATTTCCACAACGCCAAAAGGTTTCAAAAACCCATGCAGTAACTACGCCGCTGTGGCTTGACAAGAGAAGATAACACTTTGGTGTTTGAAATGGAAGCAAATTGACTACAACGGGGCATCTGACATGAATCTTTTCCTGCCCATTGACAACAAAGCTGAAAACACATGAGGATGTAGATATGCGTGGGTCAATAGCGTATCAGCACATTGTGTACAGGATTCTCTTCCCCCCCCCCACCCCCCTTCTCCACAACATATACCATAATGTTTTCATATGTCCAGTTAACAAAAGGCACAACAAGGGTAGCACATTACTGATAAACCACTACCTTTAGTCCTAAAACTGCCACAGAGAATGAGATTTTTTACTAATTCACACTTTACACTTGACTGCCTAAATTGACTATCATCAAAATTTATAATCGGGAATTTACAAATGTTAAGTAAACAAATGTAAATCAGTTTTAAAATTGGGCACATCTCTGAAACAGTTAATTAAGTGGTAGGCTAAACTACATTAAAAAATGTCTATAAGATTATTAGTTTATGTGCATAAAGGCTCTTAAGACAGTGGTAGACTTACGACAATTGGAGTTCCTGGTATTTGATGTAACACATTGAATGGCTGAACGCTATCAGTTTGCAATTAATGTAAATATAAAAGACTTTTTTTTGTTATAGATGATGTTATAAAATATGAAACTCGTTGCGTTTATTTTTTAAAACTTCAATGAACGCGTTAAAAAAAAGCAATTGTTGTATGGCTCACCTACAAAACCATAAGAACGATGTTAACCATTAACAGTTTGGCAAATTACTTTGTGCGTAAGTAGGCTACACTCTCATGCAATCACATACGACGCGTCACTATAGTTTGACTTTGTGCTGTGGTCAAAAATCCACGCAAAACCATAGGCCCCGTTGCAGTGTCCTTCTAAACCAATTAAAAAAATCAAATTACTAGAAGGTTTGAGGAGTATTTAGAAACTCGTTTAAGTTACCATTAAATTGTTGCTTTTCTGTTCCTAAAAGAAAACAAATTAATTCATACTCAAAATTCAATTTACCTATTCTGAACATAGAACATTATATTAAGATTAAAACGTTTTGTAAAGAAGTTAGTAAACTAAAGACTTTTTATGAAGCAAAACAGTTGCAAAGATGTGGCGTCTACAATCCACAACCATGCACCATTTGCTCCTCTTTCACCAAGCGTGTGAGAAAAAAAACTCATTCATCAAACTCAGCCTTTCTAATTACATGCGTCTACAAACTGCTGTCCAAAAAAACAAAAACAAAAAACAAAAAACAAAAATAACAAACAAAACAAAACAAAAAGAAAACAACAACAACAAAATCAAACATACATGACATATCCCTTGAGCTGGAAGACAGGCAAAATAAAAACAGCATAAATTCGTAAGAGAAATGGATTTCTTTCCATGCTGAGCGGCAACGTATATATATTCGTAAGTTCCAGATAATTGATTTGCTAACATAGTTTTAGAAGAGATTAAAAAAGTAATACAATGTACAGGTTTCATCAGAAGCATTTGGGATTTGTCTTTTTTAGGGATTTCAGCGGGTAGGCCTAGTACTTGGATTTGTGCTGCAGTAGTCCAGGCTTAGTANTTGGAGGCTTGCACTGCAGTAGTCCAGGGTTAGTATTTGGAGGCGTGAGTCCAGGCTTAGTATTTGGGCTTGCGCAGCAGTAGTCTAAGCTTAGTACTTAGGTTTCTGCAGCAGTAGTCCAGGATTGATATTTGGAGGCGTAAGCTGCAGTAGTCCAGGCTTAGTATTTGGGCTTGTGCTGCAGTAGTCCAGGCTTAGTACTTAGGCTTTTGCACTGCAGTAGTCCAGGCTTAGTATTTGGGCTTGTGCAGCAGTAGTCCAGGCTTAGTACTTAGGTTTCTGTAGCAGTAGTCCAGGCTTAGTACTTAGGCTTGTGTAGCAGTAGTCCAGGCTTAGTACTTAGGCTTGTGTAGCAGTAGTCCATGCTTAGTACTTAGGCTTGTGTAGCAGTAGTCCATGCTTAGTACTTAGGCTTGTGTAGCAGTAGTCCATGCTTAGTACTTAGGCTTGTGTAGCGGGCTGGAAGACGACGATCCCGGGGAGCTGCCCCTGGCCGTGATGGCCTGGAGTCGGTCCACCTGCTGGGACAGGGAGATAGTGCTCTCGTCAAGCTTGCGGGCCAGAGTGCCCACGCGATGTTCGAGCACCCGCTCCATCTGGATGCGCTCTGAGTCCATGCGGGAAAGAATCTGGAGCTTGGCCTCATTCAGAAGAGCTGCGTAGCGGTCAGTCTAGGGGGGAAATATAGGAGAAGGGGGTGGGGGTGATGTAATATGAAGAAGGTAGCAATGGTAGTAGTAGTAGTAGTAGTAGTAGTAGTAGTAGTAGTAGTAGTAGTAGTAGTAGTAGTAGTAGTAGTAGTAGTAGTAGTAGTAGTAGTAGTAGTAGTAGTAGTAGTAGTAGTAAGTAGTAGTAGTAGTAGTAGTAGTAGTAGTAGTAGTAGCAGCATCACAACAGTAGTACTTGATAGTAGTAGTAGTAGTAGTAGTAGTAGTAGTAGTAGTTGTTGTTATATTAGTATAGTACAAGTAGTAGTTCTGATAGCTGGAGCAGTGATAATAATTACCAAAGTAACTCATGTGGAACCAAGAGCACAACATATAGAGTATGCCTACTCAGGTGTTAATAAGTAAACGTCGTGACAGTAAAGCAACAGTAAACCAATAGACATCTATGCGTGTGAGTGAGTGATAGACATCTATGCGTGTGAGTGAGTGAGTGATAGACGTCTATGCAGTAAACTCATCGCGCGGCAGAACGTGTCGGTCGTTGAAACTCCAATGAATCGATTAACCCAGGCAATCCAAGGACTGGACACATGGTGCCTGGAGAGGTGGGTGGGCGATCTAGCGCAAGTGATAGAGTGCTGAACTCCCAATAGGTGGGGGGGGGGGGGTCCTGGTTTGATATCCTGGGTGGACAAAAATGTATTTGTCCTATTTTGCCACTTACAGGTTGGGTCATGATAATGTGATCGGCTGAGACAGGAGTCCAGGTATTTCCGCACTGTCTCCGTGTGGTAGCATGTAGAATTGTCAGGAGTTTTACTTAGGATCCGTCCACAATATAGCATATATAGTGCTAAAAATGGACACTACACAAGAAACTCCAACACACAATGCCTAACTCTGACGTTATTTTCGTGAGTTTGGGCCAAACTGAAGCATGTGGTAAAACTCACAAACAGTCTAAAACATCTTTGTGTAAACAAACATGGGGGGAGTTTAAATGGCAAGATCTAATGATTGATACACGACGCTGGCAGAGGATACAAGCAGCGCAGCTTTGTGTAAACAAACATGGGGGGAGTTTAAATGACAAGATCTAAAAATAACCTCCGAAGTCTTCCTGCCGGAGAACTCAATGAACCTGTCGTAGTGCTCGACCTGCAGCTTCTGCGCCTCGCCTCCCTCGGCCTTGACCTTGTCGAGGTCCCGCTGCAGGCGCGCCGTGTTGGCGGACAGCTCGTTGAGGCGCTGCTCCACCCGGGAGCCCAGGCGCTCCACCTGCCGCCGCAGCTGCTCGTCACTCGACGCTGGCAGAGGATACAAGCAGCGCAGCATTGTGTAAACAAACATGGGGGGAGTTTAAATGATAATACTTCTAATACCGACGCTGGCAGAGGATACAAGCATCGCAGCTTTGTATAAACAAACATGGCGAAGTTTAAATGGCAAGATCTAATGATTGATACATTATTTCCCTTTTATTACTTCTAATACCCGACGCTGTCAGTGGATACAAGCATCGCAGCTTTGTGTAAACAAACATGGGAGGAGTTTAAATGACACGATCTGATGATAAGTTATTTCCTTTGGAACACTCTTTGATACACGATGCTGTCATTGGATACAATCATCGCAGCTTTGTATAAGAAAATATGGGGGAAGTTTAAATGGCAAGATCTAATGATACATTAGTTCCTTTTTAAAACTTCTAATACCCGATGCTGTCGTTGGATACACTGATTGAAGCTTGATCTAAAAAAAACATTAGCTCATTTGAAATCACAGGAATGACAAGATGTTAATTTTTTTTCTGTCTAATATTCTTTGATATACAAAATGCACACAAGCCGTTTGCTACTCTGTTGTTTCAGCGTTGTTTAATATAAACATGGGCTCTTATTGAGGCTTCCAAAAATAATAAGCAGTCACCACCGAAGTAAACAGACTTCTACATTTGCAACCAAAGGGAGATATATCATTAAGATATTAGGAACAGTCAGGACAGTTTACAATTTTAGTCAAGTAGGCTTGTAGGCTCAACGAACAATACTTACTAAGTATTTCTATATCCTAACTTATTTAAATTAAATAGACCACAGTCGCCATCGTTATGTAAAAATATGTGTTCACTTCAGCAGATTCGGTGACTGTTATTTTGGGTAGTGTCGGCCCATGTGAAGTGAAATGCAAGATCAAATATCTTTTTCTATTCCTTCTAACAACCATTCATATAATTATACAAAGTGCGATTTTATAGAAAGTGCATGTTGGGTTCTCAATAGGCTTCTCATGAGCTCTGTTCAACGACATGAAGGGTTTAAAAACTCTACATTACACTATTAGTATCTATTTAATAATTGTTTTCATTTTGATAATATTTTAATGACTTGAAGTTTTGCACCACTAACCATTTTTCTCTTAATCACAACAGTATAATACCTAATTAATACGCAAATAAAACCCTAAAGAGGGAACATTGACTTACTGAAACTATCACGTGTATTTTTTCTTTAGTTGGTTACGATAATATAAAAAATCATTTCCCTCAAATTTCTAAAAACTACTATGCGTGCATAAGTGGAATTGGGGTAGAGACTGAAAAAAAGAAAAACACCACATCAACGACTACCTTCGACTTGCTGTCACACAGAATGTTGGGGTGGGGGTACGGTGGATCTGGGGTAGGACATCGGCTTCCGACACAAAAGGTCCGGGTTCGCGCCCTGTCGATTTCGCTCCCTACTGGTTATGTCGGTGTCAGTTTAATGTGACCGATTGAGACAGGAGTTATGGCATATTCGCCCTGTCTCGTCTGTCGCAGCACATACATTGTCAGACTCAGTCTTGGGGTCCGTTCACAATATAGCTATACAGTGCTGATGTTGGACGTTAAACCGGCTCAAAACAGAATGTTGGAAATGGATCGTAAAAACGAGTGTTTCAGCAAGGAACGTTCACTAAAGAAATGTATTTAAAAAAAAACCGAAAAGACAAATGATGGCGGTGATGATCGTAATAATGACGAGAGAGGAAAGTAAAAACGATAACAATCATAAAAAATGGCAGGTGGCAGCGTAACCACGGTAACAGCATCACTGACTTACTGGACTCGCCATCCTCGCCCTCTATCTTCATCCTCTCGATGTGTCGGACGTAGCGTCGGATAAGCATGGACATCACATCCTGGTCGCAAGAAAATAATAATAACGATAATAATAATAATAATAATAATAATAATAATAATAGTAATAATAATAATAATAATAATAAT
>RQTK01000075.1:458754-474060 GCA_003991915.1 Elysia chlorotica
CCTCTCTCTTCAACTCCACACGCCTGGAATAAATATAGGCCCGAGATGTCTGTAAAAAACAAGGCCTGCCCTTTCTGCGTTTATCTTGCCCTTATTGCACGCGTGTGTCTTGCCCTTATTGCACAGTAGTGTCTTGCCCTTATTGCACGCGTCTATCTTGCCCTTATTGCACAGTAGTGTCTTGCCCTTATTGCACGCGTGTGTCTTGCCCTTATTGCACAGTAGTGTCACGGGTCGGCCGCTGCTTTGTTTGTTTGTGTCGGTATCAGACACCTGGGTAAGAGCCACGCAGACATCGAGTCAGTACGCTGCAGGTCTAGAGAACTCCCTGTTTGTTTTACATTCCTGCTAGTTTTGTGTACGTTGACATATTACCCAAGTGTTGTATCCGCACATCAGCTACAGCTTAGATTGTCCCGCACAGAAACAACTGAAGGGTCGACCAAAAACAAACTCGTCAACAGCCATTTACAGAGATATAGAAGAGATACAACATCCAACATAATTTTATAGAACTAGCCCAAGACAAAAAGAACTGAGATTCAACACCCAATAGAACTAGCACAAGACAAAAAGGAACGAAGAGAGCCTATAATCACACATCGTGAAGACTGCCAAACTATGACAGACCACGATTTTGGAAGCGCCACAGAGTGAGTGAGTGAGTGAGTGAGTTGGTATCTAAACGTCCAGCGTCGGCAGCAAGGCTCTATTGTGGACGGGTCCAAAAAGTAAAGTCTGGTAATGTAAAGTGCTGCTACACGGAGTGTGTGAGTTTGTTTTTACTGCACGGCACGTAAGCACAGTACTAGTAACGGCTATACTGTGCTTATGACATATGCATATCATAATTATCATATCATAAGACAGTTAGTGCATTATGCTGGTAGCAACAGTGACTCCTTTATCTCTGTGAGTGGTCAAGGCATAAAAATTGTCCATAGAAAGGTTGGTTTAAAGGGAAGTGTGTGTACAGCTTTTTAAAAGATCCGTGTGTAGGACGATCACAGTTAAATTATGTTATACAGAGCAGGGCGCTATTACTTTCGTCAGTTCACTCCCCTGTCAGTTGGTCAAGTATGAGGCAAAGATTACAAATGCGAGGTTTGACGCCACACCTGCTCGCCACTCCAGATCGCTAACACCAGATAGATAATTGCAATAAGGCCCCTGCCCTTGTGTTCATGTCGCAAGAATTTTGCCTTATGACAATGATGTTTGGTTGAAAAATCTCTGTGCCTGTGTGTCTCACTCTTTTGCCCCGCGCCCCCCCCCCTCTCTCTCTCTCTCTCTCTCTCTCTCTCTCTCTCTCTCTCTCTCTCTCTCTCTCTCTCTCTCTCTCTCTCCCTCCCCCTCAGCCAACCGATTTCTGTCCATTCTCTATCCACTATACATGTATCAACAGAGCAGGGACATGCACCACAGGATAACGACACCTTTGCATCGTAAACAGTGTAATGAGGACATAGCAAAGCTCTCAACCTGATAATGTCTTCACGATTTTCCCAGCGACACTGGTACGGCGACAGATGGTAGTGATAGTTTGGCAGTGGGTAAAGGAGCAATGAGAGGGAGACAGAGAGAACAGAGAGAGAGAAAGAGGGAGAGAGAGGGATAGAGAGAAAAGAGAAAGAACAAGAGAGAGGGAGTGATAGAGGGAGATAGAACAAAGATAGAAGGGAGAAATAGAAGAAAAACACAGATATACCCGGAGAGAAAGAGACTGAGGGGAGAGCAGTATTGTTTATATAATTATATCTTTAGAGATAGGACGAGATAAAAACACATACAGAGATAGGCAGAAAGAGAGCAAGAAAAGAGAGAGAGAGAGAGAGAGAGAGAGAGAGAAAAGTGAGAGAACAGAGAGAGAGAGCATGAGAGAGAGAGGGAGAAGATAACAGGAGAGACAGACAAGGATAAAGGAGAGCGAGCAATACAAAAGAGAGTGGAAACCAGAAAGAGTTCAGACGGAGAAATACGGGGTACTGAGTACGTTGCCCAAGGTATCCGAATGTAGAGATGAGGCGGGCCTTGCAAACCTGGCAGGCGCCTCACGCCAGAGAAATGTCACACGCCGGGCGAGTCCTGAACCGACTGGGGGCGCGGGGATCACTGCCTGATCACGTCTGACATGCTCATCGATCTGCTCTCTGGCAGCCCTCCTCACTCCTTGATTTTCTTTCTCTGTCTATCTGTTCAGTCTGTCTGTTAGTCTCTTTCTCTCTCTCTATCCCTTTCTATCTTTCTCTCTCTCTGTCTATCTGTTCTGTCTATCTTTTCTGTCTATCTGTTCTGTCTACCTTTTCTGTCTATCTTTTCTGTCTCTTTCTCTGTCTGTCTCTGATCTATCTATCTATCTATCTATCTATCTATCTATCTATCTATCTATCTATCTATCTATCTATCTATCTATCTATCTATCCATTCGTTCGCCTTTCCACCCATCCTTCCACCCATCTATCCATTCATCTGTCTACATGCTCTGTCCATCCATCCATCCTCCTCACTATGTGTAATTACTGTTGCCCGAGCTCTGTGTTGTGAATATATTTTCATTGTATCAGGGCTTCAGCCTGAAGAAACATTACACGAGCCAGATGTTTTTTTTCTATGTATTGATGATCATCACACAATTCCTATTATGCATGCACGGAAACACATTTTGACATTATAATGGAAATATAAACTTATTATTTGTCAAAGATTGAATAAACGTCTCATATTGCAATGCTTTAAGTTCGCAGATTGCGACATAATGCAGTTAAGCTGGTGTATACAACATCAGGTAAAACCGGTATACATTTCTATTATGCAGACACTAAACGCCATTTATCAAAGATGTATTGAAATGAAAAAACAATATTCTAAACGCTATTTATCAAAGATGTATTGAAATGAAAAAACAATATTCTTAATACAATAATTATAATGATTAAGAAAAAAATTGTTTTGTGATAAGGAAGAGTTAACAACGACGTAATTTATGAAACTAGTAAGAATGGGATAATAAAATCACTTTCCCCTTCATCTCCAGCCCCCCTCCACCCCGCCCAAAACTAAAGACAAAACAACAACAACAACAACAACAACAACAACAAAAACAACAGCAACAACAACAACTCTTTATTACACTTTGTTGCATTAGCCCAGAGCAGCCAGTTTTGAAATGGCAATACCTTTAGTCTATTATTAATTTTATTTTACAAAGAAGTGTTTGACCATGGAGATTTTGTTCAATATTGAAATCATAATTTTAGTCAAACTCGCTCAGACTGTGTGTAGATAGTGAACACAGAGGCGCGCGCGTGTGTGGGTGTTGGGGGGGGGAGAGCTGGCTTAAGTGTTGGAGCACTGAGATTCTACTCGGGAGAATCCTGGTTCGATCCCACGATCGAATAGGTTTATTTGTCTCTGTCTCTCTCTCTCTCTCTCTCTCTCTCTGTCTCTCTTTGTCTCTCTCTCTCTTTTTCTGTCTGTCTCTCTCTCTGTCTGTCTGTCTGTCTCTCTGTCTGTCTCTCTCTCTCTCTCTCTCTCTCTCTCTCTCTCTCTCTCTCTGTCTCTCTCTCTGTCTCTGTCTCTCTCTTTTCTCTCTCTCTCTCTCTCTCTGTCTCTCTCCTCAAGTGACTGGCTGGGACATGTCATGGTACCCCTGCTTGAGCCCTAGGTGGTAGAACATCGGATTTCGACGCAGGAGGTTCGTGGCTCGAGCCCCGCTCTGGCGACATAGCCGCCACTGGTTGGGTCGGTGTCAGATCAATATGACTGACTGAAACAGAAGTAATGGTCTCCACACTGTCCCTTTTCAGACATTAGTCTTGGGACCCATCCACATTACTGGATATATATGGTACCAATGTTGGAAATTAAGCAAAAACGCTTCAAACGGCCAGCTTGTGGTCGATAAACTAAAAAAAAAAATCCAAACTTTAAGGAGGTACGGTAAATCCTAACGTTTTTTAAACGCCTACTGATGTGTGTATTGTTTCATCCTGGTTCATATCTTAACGCTTTTAAAACGCCTACTGATATGTGTATTCCTCACATTAAAATTGTAAAAATTTATCACATGTAAAACGATGGGAGAGCGTGATGATAACATTCTCATTCAGTGAAAAGGAAACATCGTCATCAAGATATGGACGCCAGGTCTACTTTCATTAGCCCTACCATGTGGAACCGTACATTATTTTTTCCATACAAATGCAACATGCGTTAGAGATAGCCTATGTCACATAGGGTTAGGGTTAAGGTTAGGTATATTGAAAAGAAGTGTAAAAAGTTCTGAGCGTATGAAAAGTATCCGAAATAATGAAAACATTAATTTTTTATTTTGTTGTAAGCTTTGCTTATAAATATCAAGACTAAATAACACAGACATCGTGTTACAAATCAAGAATAAGCAGAAAATCAATTCAAACTACACGCATTGATTAAACAAAAGGCTGTTAGAGTTTACAGGCGGCTAGGGCTCAAAGAAAAAGAAAAATGTTCGAAACTAGACAAACTTTTACTTTAAGTGATAAAAGATGGTCGAGTTAAACAAGGTTGATTGGAACGTTCGATTTCACTCTAATGATTTAGAACTCAACGGACCTTTTTTTACGGATCACAATTGTTGTAAACTCTCTAGTTTACAACCCCTGGGTCTCTTAACAGATCTTTTCAGAAGCAACAAGTCTGCAGATAAGATTCGAACTACGCTCTTCTTGTTCGCCAGATCAGGGTACTACTGACTGTACTATCTGAAAGCAAACGGTTTGTTTAGGTTTTCCCGAAATGTTCACGCGAGTGAAACTCTAAAGAGGAGAGGGGGTTTTGGGGAGGGGGGGGGGGGGGGGCGTCGTTCTAGTCTTCCATTCTTCCATTCAGCAAGTTTCAAATTCAATCGCACCATGGAGCCAAATTGTTTGTCCATTTGCGTCCTCTAGTGGTTTGGTCGGTGTCAGTAGAGGATGATCAGCTGAGGCAATTCCTGCCCCCCCCCCCGCCCCATCTGTCTGTCTGTCTGTCTGTCTGTCTGTCTGTCTGTCTGTCTGTCTGTCTCTCTCTCTCTCTCTCTCTCTCTCTAATCTCTCTCTCTCTCACGGCTAAAGTTCAAGGACGCATTGGTATATCCCATCTCCCCCTTTTTCAACTGAAACACCCGTTTTCCGTTTCTCCTGTAAAAAATGTCCGTGGCAGTTATCCGATCTTATCACGGCGCAACGATATCACGCTCATTGCCATTAGAGCCACCCAGTTCTGTTGTGTCCATTGGTGACGATAAGGCATGCACATGGGGCGCAGAACGCGGAGATCCTGGTCCGAGCATTCCTCAGCGATAGATCTACAGGTCTGAACGACAGGGTTTTCCCCGAGCTTGAATCATCGATGGAAACTTGGTCTGTTTTGTTGTTTTGTTTTTGTTTCCAGGGAAAAGCACACCGGGGCGCGTAAAGTGCAACATAAATGTTACATTTCCATAAACCAATAAACAGTTCGGTAACCGTAATAAAAACTCGATGCATTATGAATGAGCATAAAATCATATCTATGAGAACATAACGCCCCGGGCTTGATGACATATTTTTTTATTCTCTATTCTCTGATCAGGCATGCAGTAGTTATGCATATGTCATAACCGCTTGTATGGATCGCCTCAACAGACACCATAAATATACTTTCGATGATTCAGCACGTTTTCCAGCCTTTCCACTCTCTTGCTGGATTCTGCAATCTGAGATCAGTTTAAACAACTCGTCGCATAAAAGTCACGGGGGATAGGGTAACAATGGTGTAACTTACTTCCCAAGGTGTGCCGAAATGTCCAAACTAAAGACGGATGAACTAGCTATTTTGTGGAAGAGCCCCAAGACTGATGTCTGACAATTTTATGTGTTCCCACACACGAGCAGGGCGGGGATACCATGACTCCTGTTTCAGTTAGTCACATTAAACTGACACCGATCCAACCAGTAGGGCAAAATCGCCAGGGCTCGAACTACGGACCCCCTGCGTCGGAAACCGATGTTCTACTTTCCCAAGGGGTGCCGAAAAGTCCAAACTAAAGATGGATTAACCAGCTGAGATTTAAGCCCCCAGACATTTTTCTCTCCAGCAAAAGGATTGGTGACTTTGCCAGCGACGTGCTAGTCACTTGAGAGGAAAAATGAGGAATGAGAAACACGTTCCAAACCAGTTACAGTTTCCCTGACTATTCGTCGGCTCAAGATGGCTTTGTTTTATGTTCAAAGATAGAGAAATAGAAGTAGGTAGATTAGATCAAAACAGTTTTGCTCCTAGGCAGTGTAACCCTTTACTGATTGTCAGCATTCATAGATCGATGTTTAGACATCAATCTGGATCCTACCTGATTGTTCTAAGCTGTAAAATCAGGCGCAGGTTTCAATCAAAGCAGTAAAAACTGTTGTTTAGTTGAGTTGATATAACGTCCAACATCAGTACTATATAGACTATATTGTGGACGAGCCCCAAAACTGACATCTAACAATTTTATGTGGTGCCACACACGAGACAGGGCGGGGATACCATGACTCCTGTTTAGTTGATCACATTGAACGAACACCGACCCAACCAATAGAGAGCAAAATCGTGAGAGCTTAAAACACGGACGTTTTGCATCGGAAACCGATGTTCTACCCCAGGACCACGGCGCCCCCCCCTCCCCACCGTAAAGTAAGTGCAAGATAATTGTATACAAGCGCGCCGATGGTTTCTTTCTACTTATCAGCAATAAATGATGTGCACTTTACAATTCGCAACTAATGCATTTCGCTTGTTATCGAACAATTTAACGCTGCGTGGTATTAAAAAAAGATTGCTCGAGAAATGTTTGTAAACTAATAACTTCATTCTTCCTGTCTAGTATGTTAGGAAAAAGTCCAGATCTCAGAGTTTAACTGGTCTTTATAATCGCTGGGAATTGTCCAACACCAGTAAGGGGGCGATTCTGCATAAAATGTTACAGTGAGCATTCGACTTCAATAGAGCGTAAAAAATAGGGAACATTTAACATGGCGTTTTTTCATAGAAATTTCAGAAATTTCCGGTTGTTGTAGAAATATAAATAATAAATATATTACATGTACTTAGATTTAATGTTTACAACGCTGCATATTTACAGCGACATCGAAAGTGCACGCTCTAACACAAGACTGAACTGATAAGGTTCAACATTAAAGGCTGGTTTGACATCAATACTATTTGGTTTTGAATAGCGTCAGGGTGTGTAAAGCTCTCCATCAATTATAGAAAACCCGATATCTTCAATAAATCAGTAAGGGTATGATTATCAGATTGACAACTCCTAAGAGAAACCATTTAATTCTCCCTCATGATGTCATACTCTGGGGACATGCGCATTGATGTGTGTGTTTTGTGTCCCTGCCCACTAGAGAGCTCTCCCATGTTTCGAGGAAAGCTCCAGCCCTGCGCACCCTGTCGCTAGACCCGACGATATGAACATCGCCCGCCACACAAAGTCCGCCCGAGTTATACTCGTCCACTCTCTAGCGGAGAAAACAAACAATAGACTGTACAAAAACTGGTGTGAAAACAGGAGAACAATTAACTCTAGAATTATCAGATTGTTTGAGACATTTCCTAGAACTATCAGGCTTTGATCACCCGCATGGGGGTTGACTATAGAGCAGGCAATCCTGGCGAGGCGGACTGCAGACATTACGGCCCATACATAAGTCAAGCGCAGCTCAGGGCTATGTCGGCTAGGCTGCCTCTAGCACCAGCTCGCTGTCACAGTTACGTCACACAACGCATTTCACATTGTATGCCGTGCAGGGCCCCGAAATGGGCTTTCAATTCGAAACAAACACATGTTCAAGATAAAACATACATTTTGACAACGTTGTGGCATAATTATAGAGAATTAATAAGAGTGCAAGCAGACCTCGCAGCAGGAGAATACTCGCTCTACATAATGATGTTTTAAAAAAAATTTAAAAGCCTTTGAACACTACAAGAAGAGTTTTTAACAAAAATTGACATTCCGTATTTAGAGATCGAAAATTAGAGGGATAGTAATAAGATTGAAATAGACAATGATATCAGAGGTTAAATGAACAAAGTGATCTTGGAATTGATATTACACAACAATATATATTTCCCAGCCAGACCCCACTCCCCACTATCTCTACATTTTGCCAAATACAAGTTTTCTCATATTTTCACGAAGACATAAGATTTCAACCTTCTTTCTAGGAGCAAACAAAAGGGTACAACGGGCCGCGACCATAGGCAACGTCATGTTTGGAACACGTTGTATAAATCGACACGTTAGCTAAACTATGGTGGATAAATTAGCCTGCTGTG
Source organism: Elysia chlorotica (assembly GCA_003991915.1). NCBI lineage: Eukaryota > Metazoa > Mollusca > Gastropoda > Plakobranchidae > Elysia > Elysia chlorotica. The sequence goes on from RQTK01000075.1 coordinate 467,083, forward strand.
TTTGATTGAAAAAAAAAAACGCCTTACTAGTATAATACAGAAGCGCAAAAACAAAATTTAAAGTCGTCCAATGGATCAGCCATTTGAAAAAAAAAATTAGGAAATGTTTTTGTCACATCCCACGCCAATTTTTTTTCTCGTTGAGCCTTTCTTAATGTAATAATTATTAAGAAACTGTGCAAGACCTCGCAAGCTCACGTCACCACACGCTTCCCGTGGCAGGCGAAAGGCCTATGTTCAACATTTAATCAACTTAGAGCAGAGACCCGGCCTGCCTACAAAGTTCCTGCTGGATCAGGTCTCGCCATCGATTTCCTCGCCAAGACGGCTCAGGATGGGGGAACTGCTAAGCTCTGGCTGTGTCCTCGATAATCCCAGGCTGTGAACGTCTTTCTCTAGCCGTGCTCTCTCTCTCTCTCTCTTTCTCTCTCTCTCTCTCTCTCTCTCTGTCTCTCTCTCTGTCTCTCTCTGTCTCTCTCTCTAGCCGTGCTCTCTCTCTCTCTCTCTCTCTCTGTGCTCTCTATTGCGGGTACAGGCTGCGCGATATCCACCACGGAAGCTGATAACATAATAACGCCCGTTAGGCATGATCGCTCATTGGCTGAGCAAGTTTAAGACATACATGTATCTATTATTGGACGCCGGGGCATTTTCCGGTAACTATCTGTTTCGCAAGATATCTAATAACTACGCAGGGAGAACTTATTCTCGGCCTTTCTTGTAAGTACAGCAGTATCGAATCAGTTTGATCCAGTTCTCTTTGTATTGTGTTTCTGTGTCTCAGCCCACGCACCATCCAATATCTTGTATACCAAGAGATGTACCATCCAATATCTTGTATACCAAGAGATGTAACATCCAATATCTTGTATACCAAGAGATGTAACATCCAATATCTTGTATACCAAGAGATGTAACATCCAATATCTTGTATACCAAGAGATGTAACATCCAATATCTTGTATACCAAGAGATGTAGCATCTAATATCTTGTATACCGAGAGATGTAACATCTAATATCTTGTATACCAAGAGATGTAACATCCAATATCTTGTATACCAAGAGTTGTACCATCTAAAATCTTGTACAGTGAGAGATGTAGCGTCTAATATCTTGTATACCAAGAGATGTAGCGTCTAATATCTTGTATACCAAGAGATGTAGCGTCTAATATCTTGTATACCAAGAGATGTAGCGTCTAATATCTTGTATACCAAGAGATGTAACATCTAATATCTTGTATACCAAGAGATGTAACATCTAATATCTTGTATACCAAGAGATGTACCATCTAATATCTTGTACACAAGAGATGTAACATCTAATATCTTGTATACCAAGAGATGTAACATCTAATATCTTGTATACCAAGAGATGTAACATCCAATATCTTGTATACCGAGAGATCTAACATCTAATATCTTGTATACCAAGAGATGTAACATCTAATATCTTGTATACCGAGAGATGTAACATCCAATATCTTGTATACCAAGAGATGTACAGTCTACCGAGAGAACACAAGAGAAGATATGGAAAACAAGGAGAGGGCTAGAGGCAACATTACTTGCTTGCCTTCCATTGGTGTCTTGTTATTGTAGTAATGAGCCTAACATTAAATTTTTAAATAAACTCTACGTTCCGGCCTCTTCAATTTTAACAAATCTTTAACACCCTCCTAAAAAAACAGAAACATTAACAACAACAACAACAACAACAACAACAACAACAACAACAACAACAACAACATGAACAACAACAAACAAACAAACAAACAAAACGGAACAAGCCCTAATTACAACAACATGAATGACAACAACAACATCCACAACAAGTAAAAAAGAACAACAAACAAACAAACAAAACGAAACAAGCCCTAATTAAGACTATATTTTTTATCCAAATTTAAAACAAAGGACATTTTGAGCCCAGAAAACAGATGAAATTGGCTTACTATGAAGTACTGGTAACCGAAAATCTTGATCCGCTTATTAGTAGCTACAGCCTTTCCGAGAAGTGACCTGAGATCTCCAAGTAACCAACACCGCGCCGATAGATACTCTAACAAGGCACGAGACCTGGGCTGGCCAGGCCATGGAAGTGGGGGCGGGGGGGGGGGGGGGGGGGGGGGAGGGGGGGGGTAGCGTCTAGAGAGGCTGACCACTCGGACCAGTGGGTTTCCCCAATCAAGGGGATATTGATTGGCCACTGCGATGGACGATGGACGCACTAGGCACGGACACACGAGGCCTTGCGATGAGCGACCCCTAGCGGAGACGGAGCCGACAGGAAGGGAGTCCGGCCTCCAATCACAGCTCTACCTCACACTTACAAAGGAGATCAGTGATCAGTGATAAGAAAACAGAAATCTTTTTGGTTCATGTAATTAGATAGCCTATGTGTAGGCGATGAATAAGACGTTTTACTATTGAAAGATAAATAATAGCTTCGGTTCTTCAATCTGCGAAATTTTGTTTTTTGTATTTTTTTGTTTTGTTTCAAAATATACAAGTTTTGGAAAACCCCTAATATCAGTGCGAGTATATGAGCATTGCTGGCAAAATGCTATAACTGTCGAGGTGATGGGAGTGATTCTGTCGCCCACTATGGTGGCGCAGATCGCAAAGTCTGTAAATACAAGCCAGGAGCCGAGCCTTCATGCTGACTTCTTGTTAGTGCTCGAACCTCCCCACTTAACATCCCGCACCCCAAACTCTGCCCCGGGTAGGAAAAACAGCTTGGCAAAACAGCGTTTTTATGTTATTCTATGTGTTTAAAGTTTTTTAATACTACGTGTTGTTTTTAAACCGTTTATTTATTTATTTTATTTTTTTTTTCATTAGGAGATTAACAGTAATAATCTTTTTATTATATGCACATTTTAGACTATGTTTGTAGCAATGGAATCGAATTTCTCAATGGTAATCAATGAAGTTATTCTGCATTCTGTCTGCATGTCCTTCTCTCTGTATGTCTCTGCCTTACAATACGAGCTGTGTTTTTTTCCATCATAACTCAGAGTTCTTAACCAAGTTTCTCAACTGCGCTAAGCTCACGGAGGGACAATAATTTTAACCACAACATAAAATCTTTTTAAAGGAAGTTTTCATTATTAACAAAAAAAACAACAACAAATATTTAGCGGTATTTAAGAAAAAAATCGCCTCAAAAATAAAATAATACAATGTACCGTAAGAAGTTGTATAGTGTAATTTTACAAACCCAGGACAAGCTTAAAAACCTTTTTATTAAAGACGAACCATGTAATTAGATAGTCTACTTTCTCATGGAATTCCCATACAGATAACATCCACTTTAAACATACAAATGAAGAAGTGGACTTAAACTGCTGTACAATAATACCAATAAAGGATTGTGACAATGTTGTCCAGATTTAGCATAATGACCAGTAAGCGGGTACTCCCATGAAAAGTCGAGTAAAATGTTTAACATTAATTTTGTGCATGACAAGGAAAGAACACGAGAGTTGAAGCCACACTGCGCCAAATTTTAATCGATAATTATCAGGGTTTATTCAAACCACATTGTGTTCCTAAAGAGTTCATCAGAGTCCTATACAGATTGAAGGCGGTCCTTTATGGTGAAGGGTTGTCTTGAGTTGGTTTAACGCCCAACGCCAACACTAGATTGTGAACGGACCCCAAAACTGGTTTCCAGCTGCCACATATGAGACCTCCACTCCTATCTCAGCTGGTCGCGTTATACTATCATCGACCCAGTTACATGGGACGAAATCCGTCAGATCAATCTTTTTTTTTTTTTATCTATCTTGGGATTTGAACCGTGGACCTCCCGATCGGAGACCAACGCTCTACCACTTGAGCCAGTTCACTCCCCCCACACAGCGCTTTGACGAAACCAAATTATCATATAGGTAGAGTGATAGTCATTACCACTCATTAAAACATCGCGACAGCTGTTGAAATTAGTTGGCAAGTTGTGGTACGCTAATAAAACTGAAACAATTCCACAAATGAATATCGTTTTATTTAGATTTTAAAAGGTATTCGAGTGCTAGCGGAAAGAGCACAATACTATGTTTGCAATCGTCGCGAGGAGAGAATTTCATGAATATAAACATTTGGTTCTAGCGGTTAACCAAAAGTGAATTCGAAAAGACTAGAAACATTTTTTACGAAGCACAGATAATTATTTTGGAAGCACCAAAAGATATTGTGGCCTAGTAAGGTATCAAGTATTACTGTAATTTGAAGGAATACATTCAAACCTCAGTCATGTTTTATATCTCCCCTGTACTGTTAGTTTTGTTGTTCGGTTATATTATCTTCTTCTTCTTCTTCTTCTTCTTCTTCTTCTTCTTCTTCTTCTTCTTCTTCTTCTTTTTCTTCTTCTTCTTCTTCTTTTCTTTTTCTTCTTCTTCTTCGATATCTATGCTCAAATCAACATAATTGTCGTACTATAATATAATTAAACCATATATAATAATTTCGGCTAGCTATGTTTCCCATCAGTTTTGTTTCATAGCATTTAGTCATAAATTGTAATTGTTTAATATAACCGGCCTACAAAACTAAAGATACAGGGAAGATATAAAACATGACTGAGGTTTGAACGTATTCCTTCAAATTACAGGAATGTTTGATCCCTTGCGAGGCCACAATATCTTTTGGTGCTTTCAAAATAATTATCTGTGCTACGTCAAAAATATTTTTAGTCGTTTCTAATTCACTTTTGGTTAACTGCTAAAACCAAATGTTTATATTCATGAAATTCTCTCTTCGTGACGATTGCAAACATAGTACAACAACAACAACAACAACAACAACAATAACAACAACAACAACAACAACAACAACAACAACAACAACAACAACAACAGGAACAAGGACATAAATAATAATAAGGACAAGCAGAAGAACAAGAAGAAAAACAACAACAAGGAAAAAAACAAGAACAACAACAACAACAAGGAAAAAAACAAGAACAACAACACCAAGAACTACAACATTAGCAAAAACAACAACAACAACAGGAACAAGGACAGAAATAATAATAAGGACAAGCAGAAGAACAAGAAGAAAAACAACAACAAGGAAAGAAACAAGAACAACAAAAATATCAACAACTACAACATTAGCAAAAACAACAACAACAAAGCTTGTCAGCAGACAAATCTAGCCTCCATCACAGAAGAACCACCGTCTAACTGTGTCAATAGAATTTCACGTGACGTATGTTAGGTTTATCTGCTCAGAGAAATAACAAAAATCAAAGAAACATACAAGGCAGAATCGCCATGCCCAATTTTTTTTCTTTTCTTTCCTCTTCTTTTTTCCCCGACGTGCAATATTATTGTGACTGGTTGACGTCCCTGGGGATCAAGTCTGAAATAGGAAATCTCCGGGAATAAATTCATTTAAATTGACATTCAGGATGCATGCAGGCGCTCTCGTTTAAAAAACTTTGGAATCAGCTTGACGTGAACTGTTTATCACCAAGATGCATACGCTAACTTCTTGAACATTAAATAGTAGTGGGGGGGGGGGGGGGGAGAGAGAGAGAGAGAGAGAGAGAGAGAGAGAGAGAGAGAGAGAGAGAGAGAGAAAGAGACTGAGAGAGGTACAGAGACAGAGAAGAACAAACAGAGACAGAGAGTGACAGAGAGAGAGGGAAAGAAGAAGGAGAAAGGGAGGAGGAATAAGAGTATACAAGAAAATGTGGAAAATGCTCTAAGGTAAAAAAGATGGGAAAAGATGAGGCAAAATTGATGAGAAGGATAGGGACGAGGTTCGAATTTTTCTTCCAAATAATGAGAAAATAAATTAGGTTTGGCTCTGTATGAGTTTGCGTTTTAAATTTACATCACGTTGTTTAATTTGTATTATAGGATTCAGATATGGACACTTCGAATCGTACCACACATAATTATTTATTGTGCTCTTTGAATAAAGTTATATGCACGCTTTATCTTGTTCGGATTGATAGATTGATAATTATGGAGATGGGTGGATAGATGGATGGATAGTCAAAAAGATAAGAACCCATATGCAGATAGGTTTGATAAATAACAAAAGTAAACAAATAGATAAAGAGGTTTTAATATAAATCACAAAAGTAAGGAAATAAATATTTAATGTTGAAAGATAAATATAAAAAGTGAATAAATAGAAAGGTTTAAAGATCAATGCTATAAAAAATAATAGTAACAAACATTGCCACTAAGAAGATTACACTTGTACAATTCCGAAAACACTGTACATGTATATAATAGTTTAAACATAACTGGTCAGCATAGCCAGATCTGAGAGGCCTGGCCAAGAGGAGAGGAACGTCAGATTGGAGGCCGGAGGAAAGAACGGGAGAGGGAGGGGGACGAAGGGAAAGTCAGAGGAAGGGGGAAGGAGGGGAGGAGGGAAAGGGAGAGGGAGGGAAAGGGAAGGAGGAAGGTTCGCTTGAGAAATGAGACCAAACCAGCACTCCAGCAGTTCTTTGAAGAACGAATTGTCGCTTTAAGACCTCTTGGATCAAACAGAAAAAAACAAACAGGGCAACACTCAGAGAAAACATTAAGACAAATCAGTTCACAAGAACAAGAGAGGTGAGACGTCACGAGAGGGAGTTAACTGAGAGGAAAGATGTGAGAGAGAGATAGAGCAAGAGAAAGATATATTGAGGAACGAAAAGAGAGGGAAACAAAAAGAGAGAAAGACAGAAAGAGAGAGAGAGAGAGAGAGAGAGAGAGAGAGAGAGAGAGAGGGAGGGAGGGATAAGTATACATGTAAAGGGTAACGGAGATAAATTGGTAGAGAGAAAGAGCCAGAAGAAATGATCACAAGGCTATGTAGATTGAGAGGTATGTAGTGTGAGAGATTTGGGTAAATATGCGTAGATAGATTGATATATAAGGAGGGAGAGAGAGAGAGAGAGAGAGAGAGAGAGAGAGAGGAGAGAGAGAGAGAGAGAGAGAGAGAGAGAGAGAGAGAGAGAGAGAGAGA
>RQTK01000075.1:474220-476720 GCA_003991915.1 Elysia chlorotica
ACGAAGGGGGCGCCCGGGGGGGGTGAAAACAGGGAAAAAAGGGGTAAGGGGGGGGGGGGTTGTGATCTTGACTCCTCTCCCCCTCCCGTCATTTTTCTAGTTTTTACCCTCTAAGATTCCTGTTCCAACTCTTTCATCTCCGTCTTCTTATGCTCTAACCGGCCCTGATTTTATGAATCTCTTGTTTATTCCGCTCTGTTATGGAAGGACACAAAACAACAACAACAACAACACCAACAACAACAACAACAACAACAACAACAACAACAACAACAACAACAACAACAACAAACCTAAACAAAGCAAAAACAGAAGAGACAGATATAGAGTAAAGCGTGCTTGACGAGCTTTTTTCTTTATTCACCGACATATCGAGAGACCCTTATTTTCTGAGAAACCACACAACAGATTCCTAGCGAGCACAGATTGGAAGATATTTTTTTTTAAGTTGGAAGGACAAAACAAATAATTAAAACAAATAACTGCTTTTTAATGAGATTGACCAAACTAGAGAATGGCTGGTAAAATTAATTTAAATAACCCAACAAAATCTAAATGTAACTATTTTCAGCAAATCTCGGTTTCATTCTTTGATGCGGAAAAAAACAACTATAAAAAACAAATATAAAGGAAAACGAAGCACGGCGTATCTCCCCCCACAATCACACAAACACCTAAAACAACAACAACAACAACAACAACAACAACAACAACAACAAAAATTGCGTTTTTCCGAAATAAATTTGAGGTTTTATTTCTCTTTCAATATTTTGCATTTGCAATCCCCTGATGTGATGTGAAAACATCTACCCCAAACTAGGCCCAGCGACTTGGCTAGTTGACATTGTTTTGGTATCGGTGGTTCCTTGTCTGTTGCACCAGCGAGTGTGAAATAGCAACAAGTTTTACTGGGCCGAACACGCGTATGTGAGTCAGGAGGATGAGTGTGGTAGCTTCCTTCTTTTAACCTTAGTAAAAGTCTTCTCAATTTCAATAAATATTTATTTATTCCAATAAACAGAGTGTTGCACGCTTCACGCAGTATCAGTAACATTGTTAGCTATTTGTGAATCGTCTAACTAAAATAATATACCAACAACAATTGACAAAATAGACGGTGGAAAGAAGAGCTCACGGTCCATTGTTGAGGGTAGCTCGCGCGATACGTGCTCACGCACACACACACATAGATTCTAATACGAAAACTCTGCTAGTTTCAATAGTACAGAGTGATTCAAGTTTTTAATAATAATGTTTCTCAGACATAGATTCAAATACAAAAACTCTGCTAGATTCAATAGCACAGAGTACATTCAGTTTTTGATAATAATGTTTCTCAGTGGTATTTATACATGCAATTATTTATCTAATGCTTTATTATGACATAAACTGTTTTATTTGTTGCCGATGGACTCTTTGTTATTAGGGTATTTTAAATTTCCCCTCCAGTAATCAATAAAGAAATCTTTTATGCGAGTAATTTTATTATCTTCTCTTACAAATACACATGTGGTGCTGTTTGGTCCACTGCGACAGTGCGATTGTGTCAACACTGTTGGCGAATATTGCTCTTCTTAAATATGCGCTGATTGATTCACAAACGGTTATCTTTTATAGAACAAGTCATGCTCAGTTTTTATTTCTTACTATAGGATGTACACTGTATAGGAAGCATGTGTTTACGAAATGCCCATTAGATAAACGACGTTTTCTATATCCTCTTCGCCTTTCTCTAGACCTATATCCCTCTCCCCTCCCCCTCTCTCTATCTTTCTCTCTCTACCCCCCCTCTCTCTTTCTCTCTTTCTATTTCTCTCTATCTTTCTCTTTCTACCCCCTCTCTCTTTCCATCTTTAACTGCCTATCTCTCTTTCTATCTCTAACCCCCTCCCCCCCCTCTCTCTCTCTCTCCAACGACTACCAACCTGGGCCGCCATAATTTATGATAAGTCCCCTCTCCCACCCCATACATTACTGCGTCTATTGCATTTCAAAACGACTCAACCCAATTAATGCGCTGTTGAAGCGGGGGACAAATTGCCAAGTGAAATAATGTTTGCATAACTATCTCAATCTGGGTGATGGTGGTTGACCCACGGGCCGGGCTGGCGACAGCTGCAGGTACATACAGCCTGCACAGACAGGCACAACCCGGTTAGAACAGTGAAACCCGGTTAGAACAGTGAAACCCGGTTAGAACAGTGAAACCCGGTTAGAACAGTGAAACATTTACACCAACAGGAGAGTATTGTTGTAGCACATTGCAGCTACTTCTAGAAAACAATAGTTATGCCAGAGCCGGTAGGTAATTACAAAGAAAGCCTTAGTTGGAGCAATTAGCACCACAACAACCAATTTAACTGCCTTAACTGTGACAAGTTGCCTAATAAAATAGCTTACTTTTATCCTCAACACAAAAGATGTGTCTACCTCAGTGATTTGCACCCACGGTATAGCCCGTAATAATAAATCGACCTAAATAATATGCCTTTCCACCTGA
>RQTK01000075.1:481720-484579 GCA_003991915.1 Elysia chlorotica
CATTAAAATTATAAAATAGTAAGACATGGATTTGACAAAAAAAAATGTTGGTTTTCGTTTAGATCTGTCTTTGTGAAAGGTTTCTGATGAAATGAGAGTAGGAGGTGAGAGAAGAGACGGATAGACAGACAGACAGACAGAGAGACAGGCAGAGACATAGATATAGACAGAGACACACAAGAGAAACAGAGTGTGTGTGTGTGTGTGTGTGTGAGAGAGAGAGAGAGAGAGAGAGAGAGAGACAGAGAGAGAGACAGACAGAGAGACAGACAGAGAGAGTGAGCGGGGGAGGTAGAGGAAGAAACCTCTCTGAAGTTACCCAGGAAATACTTTTACCAGTTTTACCAAACTTGATGAGTGTAGAGATAATGCCTTATTTAGACGAGCGCGTATTTCAACCCTACGGACCAGACAGTCTCGCTAAGATAAGCGCCTTAATCCGCTCTCAGTGTCGTAGTTTTCTGGTCTAATTGAGTTTAGTTAGTTCCTTCACGACCATCGCCTGCAACTATGCTATCTCGCGATCTGAACCCAAGAATACCATCTGAAAAATTTACCAGCTGCCACTCAGACAGAGCGGGAATACCACGGCTTGTTTCTCAGCCAGTCACGTGATGTTGATACCGACCTAGCGTTCTGTACATGGTTAGGCACATGCCCAGCCTTTAAGGAGCAAGGCAGCTATGTCGGGGAACGAACCGGGGACTTTAGGAATGGAATCTGGGCGCTTTCTCGTTGTCCAACTACCGTTGTTACTAGCTAGATCATTTTCTATCCAGTCCAGATTTCTGTTGCAAGAAGTTGCACTCCCCTCCTACCCAAGACTTGGGCCAGAGGTTTAATGCCTTTTTTAAAATTAATTTTTACATCGTTGGTTTGTCTGTTTACCACTTGATTGCTTGTTGAAATACATAAACCGTTTATAAATTTTTCGTTTCTATAAAATAATTGTGTTGCCAAAAGTTTATATAAAAGAGATAACTTAGGGATTGAGTTATTAAACAGCGTTTTCTAAGCTTGTATTAAAACTACCAGTTATGTCGAACTTGGATCACAAAACTAAGCTTTCTAATAATGTTGCATTACGCGGCAAGCTAGGGTAATGATTTGAAGCCATACACATCGCTTTGTAAAAAAAATATTCACGAAAAAGGAGAAAAAAGCACAAAACAAAAAAGCCAAGGACTACTTTATTAAAATTACGCGCACGAATACAATCCAGCCTCCACTAGTGAAGATAGAACGTGTCCTATCGGTAAGATTCAATACTAGATCTAGGTAAAAAAAAGACACAGGCACATGTTATAACTTAAAGAGTACTTTGTGTTGCGGTTTTGCTACCTCCAAATTGCTTTGTGTTTAGCTCTGCCAATGAAATGAAAAATAAAACTCAGAGAGGTGGGTTATTTTTTCTACTACTGAAGACATTGTTGAAGTGTAAACCTATCCTCACTGTAAACTTTCTCCCAGGATCAGCGTGCGAAGGTGTAAGTGTGAAAAGTCACTGTATCAAAGTCCACTGTCTGAGACAGAAGTCTTTAATAGAACAGCATTAAGAAAATTGTCAGACATTAGTGTGAGCTCCCTTAGTGAAATAACCAACTTGCTGATGACTGTTTTAATCAATAAATCCAAATCAGATTCAAAATTTTAGCTCGATTTTCCTCTCTTGCGGAAAACACCGAGAATTACAGAGATACGTCAAAAATAGTTTTACATGTGCAGTAAGAACTTAACAACTGGCGCTAGCTTCCTGTGCTGTTTCCATAACCAGGTGTCTTTAATGACTCAACCGTGACAAACCACGGGAGGGTTTAAGCATTAAGAACCAAACATAAACAAAATAAACAAACAAACAAACAAACAAACAAAAAACTACAACAATGAACAAACAAATAATGAAACAGCAGTTAACAAACAAACAAAAACTACAACAGTTAACAAACAAACATAAAGTACAACAACAAACAAACAAACAAACAAAAACTACAACAATAAACCAACAAACAACAACAACGAATCTTGATAACTCCATAAGACAAATTGAAAGCACACCTATTACAACAACGGCCGCTCATGATCTACTGCTTTAGTGGGTGTTGTTGTGACCGGCTATTTATCCTGTGTTTCTACTCTCTGTACTAGCTGGGACCACAAAATCTCTTATTGATGGATTGGGTACTCTGGCGCTGTCCACGTCTCGAGTTCCGTGTTTTTTTTCTTTCTCTCTGGACATCTTTACTTGGTGGTTTCCTTCAAGATATAATAATGTGATCGGTTCAGCGCGAGCTTCGTTTGTTCAAAGTTTTAAGTTTTTCCCGGTTCTGTTTACCCGGCCACTCTGACATCCGGGATGGCGAGAGCCTTATCCGGAGACAGTCCCTATATCAACATCCACAGTGCTCCATCATCCAGCCGCTTTAACCGTTGCCTTAAAAAACACAACTACCCTGGCACTTGAAGTTTTAGACAGCGATAAAACAATTGATCATTTTCAGATTTGATACTCATTTATTATAGTATTACTACGATATTGTGAAATATGGGATTTTAAAAAATTGTTTGAAGTACTAAAAAAATCTTTCAGAGGTTTGGCACTGACGTTGATACATGTAAAAATATAATTTCCACTGGTCATAAGTGTTGACACTTTACAATCACACTCCCTATTTTCAGCGACACATAATTTTTCCAGTTCGGCACGATAACTGGTTAGTTTTCTTCTTTTCCTTTAAAAATATTATGATAGCTTTTGGTAATTCAAGAGTGCGAGAACCTTAAGATGGCACTGAATGAATCTTGAAAAAAAAATTGTAATAGTAAAAATAATAATAATAATAATAATAATAATAATAATAA
>RQTK01000075.1:488566-522462 GCA_003991915.1 Elysia chlorotica
CTCCCCCTCCCCCCCCCCCCCCCCCCCCCCACACACACACACACACTCAGATCACGCCCCCTCCAGGCATGTGCTATACGCTAACACACCTTTACAGGAGACACCCCTACACAGTCAAAACACATACAAATCCCCCACAGACCACGCCCTCCTGTCACCAAGACCTGGACACGGCTCCGCCCATCTCTTGCTGTCCCCGCCCATCTCTTGCTGGCCCCGCCCCGCGCTCACCTTTGATGATGTCCAGCTGGCCTATCTCGGCGGCCTGCAGGAAGGCGCGCTCATCCTCAGTCAGCCCGGCGGCCAGGCGGTCCTGCAGCAGGCGGCACCGGCGCCGGTCGTGGAAGTATGCGCGCATCATCTCGTACATCCTGCCTGGCCCTCTGTCAGCCTGGCGCGAGCACGGGGGAGATGAAGATTAAGATCTGGAGACTACAGATCTGCTGGGTTACGTGAAACTGCTGGGGTTGGTGGTGTCACAACTCAAACATGGGGTGGACGCTGCATGGTAGGTTATGGATACTGTCATAAATATGGAATAGGGACTAATTATGGGGATGTTCTGTGGTAGGGAATAATGAAATCACAATTTTTGTAAATATTCCGTGGTGCACAGGGCGCACATCACAACTTTTGGGAGATATTCCGAAAGTCTGGCTAAGAGAAGTCCCACAAGAGATCCAAGACTTAACATGTAACTCCTAGCACACTCTAATAAACACACGCGCGGCCTAGATTTAAGTTCAAGACTGTGTGAGCAAAGTTGAAGGCGTCACTTGAGAAGTTGTCCAGGGAGAGATCCTACTCGTCCATCAGCATGACTGATGCCTTTTGGCGAAATCCACACTCAGGGTGTAAAGGAATGCACGTATATGTATCTCCAACACGAAAAAAAAACCACTTGCAGAGATTAATGTATATCCAGAGTTTTGAACAAGATGGAGGCAAAAGCAGCGCGCATGTCTACAGATGGAAGATGGTGGTTCTCTGCACTTTCTTAAGCCAGGAACGATTCCATAGTCCTTGGGGTCCAGATAAGTCACTTAGTGAGAAGTTGCACATCCTACGATTTGATCTGTGGATTAAAGTGAGGACAGTTTAAGGTTAGCTGCAACTTTGGATTATTTTTAACAGCCTTAGATGTGGAAATGGGTTAGAAATTAGCTAGAATTTCTTAATATTATATATTATAATGTATATACTCTGACTTTACTCTATGTTTTTTTTTTTTTTTTGTGTGAATGTAAATAAACTCATTAACAGGAAATAATAAAGACCACGGAAAAGATAATAACGATTATTAAGGACACATTTGCAAAACATAAACGCTAAGAACAACTGCTCTCAGACTATATTAACAAAAACAACAACAACAACACAACAGCAGCAGCAATAACAACAACATCAACAACAACAGCAACAACAACGACACCACTACACCCACCATCACCACCATCACCACTACCACCAACAACAACACCAACAACAGCTTTAAGAACAACAGCAACAACAACAACAACAACAACAACAGCAACAACGACACCATCACCATCACTACCACCACCACCACCACCAACAACAACAACAACAACAACAACAACAGCAATACCAACAACAACAACAACAACACCAACAACAACAGCATTACCAACAACAACCACAAAAACATTAACAACAAACAAATGAAAGTGGTAAATGGATGCGGCCCTCCTTATCCTGTTCCTGCTGGCTAACCGTGTGACTAATGTGGATGCGGGCCTCCACTGTCAAAACTGGGTCCCGAAACGTTCCAGCGACAACGACAGACGGAGAGTATCGATTTTAAGGCTTTTTCTAAACCCCCAAGTTCTTTTTTCTTTCTTCCACATTTTCTATCACGACAAAAACCTTCAAGTGGAAAATTAAGCACTCAGAAATCCGTTAAAAGTGACGGTGATTCTAATGCGTCTGCAGTAGTAGTAGTAGTAGTAGTAGTAGTAGTAGTAGTAGTAGTAGTAGTAGTAGTAGTAGTAGTAGTAGTAGTAGTAGTAGTAATAATAATAATAATAATAATAATAATAATAATAATAATAATAATAATAATAAAGTTCTTTTTTCTTTCTTCCACATTTTCTATCACGACAAAAACCTTCAAGTGGAAAATTAAGCACTCAGAAATCCGTTAAAAGAGACGGTGATTCCAATGCTGCTATTTCTTTCCTTTTTTTCCGCCGCGCTAATAACATTTTGATAAACGACAAAGGTTAGTTTATGAGATCGCGCGCGCGTGTGTGTGTTTGTGTGTATGTGGGTTTCATTGTTTTATATTATTTTATTTTGTATAAATACAATCTTTATTATTAAAAGTAGAATATACAATTGTAGTAATAGATACAACGATAAAAAAAATAATAACAATTATATTAGTTTTTTATTAGTAGTAGCGTAGTAATAATAATAATAATAATAATAATAAATATATGTGACGATATAGGTTCAAGGATTGGAAAGAACCTATATGCAGGATTAGTTGAAAGCACCTCGTTGCCATTCAGTTTATACATTTTTGTTATATACAACTTCCGTACATAGCAGACAGGTCCTAAGAATAACTGCCACATAGATATAAAACGGGGTTACTGGACATTTTTTTCTCAACTTTTCTTTCTTATACTGAGGCCGGCCTAACCAGTGGGTCCACCGATAACAAGACTTGGATGAGAAGCCATGATTTACCAATTAGAATCAGGGATGAACTTTGTTTGATTCCACACACTGCAATAGCGAAGCCCCTCAGAGCTCCGTAAATACGGCTTTTCATTAGACATAAGCTAGGCCAAAGTGTGGCAAGTTAGAGATGGTAAATGCAACAGAGAGATGGAGAGGGTGGGGAGACAGATATTTAGAGTGAGCGAGGAACCTATACAAAGGATGATAATATTTTTCAGAGAGAGAAAGAGAGAGAGAGAGAGAGAGAGTGGGAGAGAGGGAGATAGACAAACAGACAGACAGAGGCAGAGGGAGATTATACTATCGGAAGATGAAGAGAAGAAACGGATATAGAAAACCATGCGACGGAAACAAGAGAAATGGTTAGATACAAATTGATGTAAAACGAGAATCAACTTAACAGAAGGTTTAGGAACATAAGACGGAGAATCCCCCTGACACCATAGCCCAAACTCGCTGCAAAAGGCGACAACTCTGCCGTCACAAACCGACAACTTTGCCGTCACAAACCGCCCTAAATTGTCGGGCTCTCGATCCTCTCATGAATAAATTACAAGGTTAGTGGGACGATTTTAAACTGCAGCACGGCCTCTGGTGAGCCAAGATTCCCACATAATCTAGATCTAGCTCACAGTTTTGTGTTACACGACGCCGCCCGCAACCTAGATCAACTCACATACAAGTTCAATTTGCATTCAAACAGCCTAGTTAGATACTAGATCTAGTATTCAATTTCAACAATCGTATTAATTAAGTTAAATGATCAGCACAAAACTATATTTTGAAAGCACCCGTGTTGATGTGAAACAAAAATCGATAGAAAAAAGGTAAAGGAGAAAAAAAAACTAGCAACAGTCTCGGAACATCCGCGTTGGTATAAGCAAACGTTGTTTCTTTATGAATTTTAAAATTGTGAAAATCATGGTAGACAGTTTGTCTTGGTCTTTTTTTACACTAAACATCTAGACTGGTTCTTTGCCAATCAATTTCTGAGCGAGAAAAGGAGAAAGCATCTCTCTATATATGTCTCTCTTTCTCTTTAAACGGTATCTCAGAGGTCTCTCTCTTTAAACGGTATCTCATAGATCTCTCCCTCTCTTTAAACGTATCTCAGGTGTCTCTCTCTTTCTCTTTAAACGGTATCTCAGAGGTCTCTCTCTTTAAACGTATCTCATAGATCTCTCCCTCTCTTTAAACTTATCTCAAATGTCTCTCTCTATAACCGTATCTCAGATGTCTCTCTCTCTTTAAACGTATCTCAGATGTCTCTCTCTCTTTAAACGTATCTCAGATGTCTCTCTCTCTCTCTTTAAACGTATCTCAGATGTCTCTCTCTCTTTAACCGTATCTCAGATGTCTCTCTCTCTTTAACCGTATCTCAGATGTCTCTCTCTCTCTCTTAAAACGTATCTCAGATGTCTCTCTCTCTTTAAACGTATCTCAAATGTCTCTCTCTTTAAACGTATCTCAGATGTCTCTCTCTCTCTTTAAACGTATCTCAGATGTCTCTCTCTCTTTAAACGTATCTCAGATGTCTCTCTCTCTCTTTAAACGTATCTCAAATGTCTTTCTCTTTAAACGTATCTCAGATGTCTCTCTCTCTCTTTAAACGTATCTCAGATGTCTCTCTCTCTTTAAACGTATATCTCTAAATGGCCTCTCTCAAAGATCCATCAAAGTTCTCTCTAAATGGCCTCTCTCAAAGATCCGTCAAAGTTTTCCCTAATTGGCCTCTCTCATCTATGTGCTCACTTTTAATTCTGAACTGTCTGTCCAATTCCCCCCCCCCCTTTTTTTTGTTTCATTCAAGTTCTTTTGTGATTATTTTTTTTCTTTTTAGGCCCCCCTTAACGGAATCTCTTAGTTCATCTCATAGTCTTTCTCCGAGACTCTTTACATGTTTAATGCATGGTGTAATGACAGTAAGCGACATTGAGCCCAGTTTAGCCAGAGGTCCATGTGTGGTAAGAGGCATTCCTTTGTAACAATTCTTACACACAATCTACGACCATTGGCATTGATCAGTGTGCCGACTGAAGCATTGCTGCCCCCACGTTGCATTTGCATTACATCGACATTCGACATGAGCATGAGGCGATAACAGCTATTTTCAGGTTATTATATATAATTTATGATTGTGTCCCAAGGCATTTAGGTAGGTGAGTGAACGGGTGAAAGTGGTAGAGGGTTAGTTTCCCAATCCGGGGGTCTCCAGTGCAAACCCACGATTGTTCAAAAGGAAATTGTACGATTTCGTTCCCTATCAGTTTGGTTGGTGTCAGTATGATGTGATAACATGAGTTATGATATCCTCACACTTTATCTATGTGGTAGCACGCAAAATTGTTAGACTTTAGCGGTGGGACCCATTAACAATAGTGTCTATTATTTTTTCTGGCGTCTGGAGTTAGGCAACCAACGGAACTCAACGCACGTTTCGGACCAGGGTAGGATACTAGGAATCAAAACTCGAATGTAAACATAAGAAATCTTTCCAGTTCCATTGTTTAATAGATAGTTAACAAAATTGAACACACATTTTGTTTTATCAATTGTGAAATATTTTGATCTTGAGATAAGTGGAGATTAACAAGTTTTCAATACGGAGTTTTCTAGAGTGTGACAGGTTGCCTAGTGTGTTCTCTTGATCGAGGTTTAAGTAGATATGCATTGACCTTCCAAGAATATAAACTATTTTTACTACTCGGCAACCGTACAAACATTTGTGATAAGAATCGAAACATTGACAAAAGTTGGATCCGAACCGGAATAAAACAATCATTGCTCTGTAATCTATTATCGAGTATCTCATGCAGCCAGACGCCTTGGTCGAAACTTTGAAGACTAGACAGACACAAGATCTTCGGAGACTTCAAGTTTTCCCATCACGCAAGACGCTTGCTGTGCGGGTTGGTACGCTCTTGTGCTAGCACACCTCCCGTTTCAAAATAATAGTTAATATCAAATCTTTCACGTTTTCATTTTTTTTCAATTCCCTAAAATAGTGCGCACACACATACACACACACACTCTCTCTCTCTCTCTCTCTCTCTCTCTCTCTCTCTCTTTCTCTCTGTCTCTCTGTCTCTCTCTCTCTCTCTCTCTCTCTCTCTCTGTCTCTCTGTCTCTCCTTCTTCCTCCTTGATAACATAATAATTATAGAAGACAATATTTTTTAGATCGTATACAATTCCATTGAGCACAAAGTTTGAAAGTAACGCGCCGACCATGACTGAGAGAATAAATTTGTACAGCTATCTAGAAACTGTTTAGGCAAATAATAATATGCATAATTATGCTAATTGTCCGTGTGTGTTAATAGCTACTGATGTGGACCTCTGTGAGAGTCTAGTGTTAGAACAGTGGCTGGTGAAATGTCAAATACCTCGGCTGTGACTCACTTCCGTACGTACTGCACCTGACTGCAGTTTTAGTAACTTAGTGGTAGTCTGAGCCAGATCAGACATAGCCAAAACAACTCAATTTCCTCTCCCTCACTTCTTTCAACGTCTGTATGAGTGATATTCTTTCTTTCTGTCTGACTTTCTTTCTTTCTTTCTTTCTTTCTTTCTTTCTTTCTGTCTGCCTGTCTCTGTGTCTCTGTTTATATCGTGATTGAGACCCACTCTAACCCCCCTCTCTGTCTCTCTCTCTGTCTCTCTCTCTCTCTCTCTCTCTCTCTCTCTCTCTTTCCTTCTCGCACACTCTTAATTTTTCTCACTCTATAAAAAAGTCTTATGTTTTCAATGACTTCAGCCAAAATGCCTATGTGTTATTTACCGTCGCAACACCTGCTATAGACACATGAAAAGTAAAAAGTAATCTTCACTAAGTTTCCTAGAGAGAACGTCCTATAGAATACCTCAACCACAGGGGACCATTGGAGCGGAAAAATCTAGAGGAAGAGTGAGAGAGAGAGAGAGAGAGAGAGAGAGAGAGAGAGAGAGAATGAGTGACAGAGAGAGAGAGAAAGAGAGAGAGAGTGAGTGACAGAGAGGGACAGATACAGAGAGAGACAGAGAGAGAGTGAGTGACAGAAATAGAGAGAGAGAAAGATAAAGAGAGGTATGCGTATAGAGAATGACAGTCGAAGGGCTATCAGCAGGAAATCAAAGCTCGAATATCCTGCTCATCAGAATCGAGTGTTACCGACTGAGCGAGCGGGCGCCCCTTATGCCTAGAGCCCTTCTTAATTAAAAATCTAATTAACTGGTTCCCTCCCACACTTTCCAAACTGCTCTCTCCCGTTTTCCATCTAGAGCGATACCTCATCCACTACACACCCTGATTCACTGTAACTCTACAGCGACCTATACCATAATACCATGACTTCACTGTAGCTCTACAGCGACCTATACCATAATACCATGACTTCACTGTAACTCTACAGCGACCTATACCATAATACCATGACTTCACTGTAACTCTACAGGGACCTATACCATAATACCATGACATCTCAGTCGCCTAAACGTTGCAAACTTGGACCATACGCAAAGAGTTGATGCAGAACTTCTACCCTGTGCCAACTAGCATAATCATTATGCACATAGTGATACAGAATCAGCCGCTTCATTAGAATCGATACATTTTTCAATTATCATAAAGTAATTATATTTTTGAATACAATGGTGTGTTCTCATTAGACCACCCACTACTCCAGGCAGGCACACGGCCTGGTGGTGGTGTCATGTTAAGTCGTGTCATATCGTTACTTTCGATTCCTCCCTTTAACCCACTGAGGATCCGCAGATGGTAGATAATGTTGCTTAATTGGCACAATTGTAGATTTATGTCGATTGCATGGCATTTAGACTAATTAGAGCCAATATCACCGGCTATAGAGTGAAGGGGGAGATCTGTTCATGATGGAAGAGAGTGAAGAAGGTTCAGTTTGAGGTTGTTGGGTAACGTTCAACGTAAACACTTCATATCTAGGCTCTTTTACGACTGGTCCCAAGACTGAAGTCTGACAAATTTACGTGGAGCCATACAGAGCCAGTGCGGGAATACTGTCATCTCAGTTGGTCATTATTATACTGACACTGACCCAGCAAGTACTGGGCGAAATTTGACAAATTTAATAGGTTTTCAAACGATGGTGGTTTATGAACCAGGGACTTCCGGTTGGGAGACCACGGGTCTGCGACTTGCGCAAGTTCTCCCCGAGTGACGGGCGCACACCTCAACACAGTTTGGAAAACATGGACATTCAGAGTAATAGATGGCTCAGTTTGTAGAGCTCTGCACTGGCAAACAGCAGGTCCAAGTTTCGAATCCCATACTTAAATGATTTACGCAAAAAGCCGCAGTCTCCGTATATTCTACTTCTGAAAACTTTAGTGGCCTATAACAACTGCCAGCCCAGTGGGATGCTAACTTAGCACAGCAGTGCAGTCGATGGTAGCGCTACCTACACACATCTATAGACACAGCCGTCAGGGATTTATTAGAGGTCTTGCTGTCTACCCGACGATTACGGATGTCATAATCACAGCCCTTAAGTAAAGGTTTTCCCGATCGCTCATTGACTCTGCAGGTCTAGTACAGAGCTGTGATTGGTCGCCGGTGCAGGTTCCCTCACTTATCGTCTTGGTTTTCATTGTGGGGTACGGTATCGCAAGGTCTTTATTGATAACGTTGTTTTGTCAATTTGCTGATTAATGGATTAACGAAGAGCGGTGTGTATGTCAACTTATGCATTGACGAAACTATAAACCCCACCAAGGAGAAACATAGAAGAACTAATTACAGGTAGACCGCCCGTGCCTCGAAGCAGACACGCTTCGATGATTTATGGATCAGGTGTGATCGGGAGATGTTATGGGGTTATCAACCAGCGGTTTGTACACCTGGAGCCAATAATGGGACGTGTGAAGTGTATCTGTATGCATCTTCATCGTAAAAACTTTGATATTGTCTAGTACAAAAATGGGCGAGCGAGAAGGTCAACTCGACATCCTTAGACATTTATAACAACGTTCTTGGTTTTCTTTGTTAACTCTAGGTCCCACTAGTAGGTTGGGGGTTGGTTCAGACTAAATTTAACTATCAGTCTATAGCACAGATTTGTTTTCATTATTTTGATCAATTCATTTTATTGTTTGGAACACTTGAAAGAAGTGACGATTTCAAATGTCATAGTGCTTTTCATTGTGCACGACGGAGGCTTTTAGGGAAAAATACTTTTCCTGGGTTGACAAATTGATTGAATCAAGGATTTCTCATAAAAAAGATATTGGTGACAAAGTGCTGGTAATGGTTGTATAGATAACCATGTTTCAAATCCCCTAAATTTAAATATAACCAAATGTTCTCACTAAAGAAATATCCCATTAAAAAAGCGGCGGTAACTGAGAATCTTGTCGAGCACATCGAATAGAAATTCGTACAAATCCATAATAAAACTCAACATCTTCAGTTGGATCTGTGTAGACCTAACGGAAATCAGAACTTTGAAAACACTTACTTCTATTACTTCAATAGAAGATTTTTAACAACACTTAAAACCGATTGATGCATTTTATACTGTAAAGTCATTTTTGTTGTTTGCTCGCCGACCTCTCATAAATCCAGGGTTAAAACCACCGAAAGAGCAAACCGACCCACACGTAGTCAAAATTGATCTCCAGAGCTATCAACACGAATACTTTACTCTCCTTTAAAGTGTCGTTATGTAGATCAATACTGCTCCTAGCGAGCGAAAACGAGCCGAAAATATTGAAACCTATACGTTTTAACTCAAAATTTCATCTGAATTGTGAGAACATCGTAAAGGTAGATTGAACAATACTGATTTTTCGCACATGTCGTGAAATAAAAGATGTATGCTTCAAGCCGAACAAGTTTCTCCGAATATTACGTGAGATCTTACCAGATATATTATGGATAGGTTGGTTACTTGCAAAGTGAGTTATCTGTGTGTATGTATGTTTCATTTTAAAAAATTTGAAACAGAACATAACTTGCAACCACATAGCTAAGTAATTCCTAAGTAATTCATTATAGTTCTAGTAATTCCATACATTGATTTGGTTTGTTGGTTTCTTAAGGCCATTCCACAGTAACTATTCTACACCGCGAACGGGTCCCAAAGCTGACCGCTGACAATTTTCCGTGTTGCCACACAGAGACAGAGCGGGGATACCATGACTTTCTCTTAGATGATCATAATTATTATACAGAGCTCAATCCAACGAGTAATAACATGGCTTGACATGGCCTGAGCTGGAATCGAACCGGGAACATCCAGATCAGAAGCCAGGCACACATCTACTGAGCCACCTCTTCCCACATGCTCTTCCCAAGATAAAGTAATTCATATATCTGTGTCGATGACTGAAAGGGAAAGCTGGTGCACAACTGTGCTCACACAATCGGCAATTCCAGCCTTTGCATTGTAAATAAAGTGCGCAGACTTGCCGAGATGTGCAGGCCTAGAGTTTTTAGATCTAGACTTTGTAAATAAGGCTTTGGATTGTACGGGTCCTGGACAGTCAGCTGGCATCTCTGCACGGCACCTGTAGGCACATGTAGGCACATGTAGGCACATGTAGGCACATGTAGGCACATGTAGGCACCTGTAGGCACATGTAGGTTCTTCAGCCCCTGAGCCACACAGTAGAGGCCTCACGATCCACACCTCGACAACAGATTACATAATCAAGCCCCTGTGCCGTGGGGGTTTAGTGGACGCTAATCGTTTACACAAGTCTAAGATAGAGCTATGATAGACACAGGTGCAGATTCTCTCTAATGTGACGGTCTGCGATGTATTTTCGGTAACAGTCAGGTCAGGAGTGACACGAATGGAAAGCAATCGTTGTTGACTTCAGAAATAACGACACAGGATGCCATTCTCGATTCTTAGCTCGTGTGTATTCGGGAATCCAATAAAAATCTCTTCTTCCGTCCCGTCATAACGCCGAAAATGAAACGCAATTGGTTATTTAAATCGTTCCATTAGGCGATAGATAGATAGATAGATAGATAGATAGATAGATAGATAGATAGATAGATAGATAGATAGATAGATAGATAGATAGATAGATAGATAGATAGATAGATAGATAGATAGATAGATAGATAGATAGATAGATAGATAGATAGATAGATAGATAGATAGATAGATAGATAGAATATTACTGTATTTTTCGCTGTGAGATAGCTACCCTACGCAATAGCCAGGTATCATAGACTATTAAGACTAAGACAACTGGAACTAAATGCCTATGTTGAAGCATTTCGCGATAAACAGCGAAATCGAAATTCGCTATTCAATCTATAGAGAGGTCATCACGACACAGAAGCTGGGCACTAAACCCTGTGTAGACCTCCCCGTCATTAAGTATTCATAATCCTGTTACAGACAGAAACAAAGAGAGAAAGTACAGACTCTTAATGGGTGCAGGTTTTTTTCTTCTCCAGCTCTCCCTGTCTCCGTGTCTCTCTCCGCTATCTGTCTCTCTCTTTATATCCCTGTCTGTCTCTCCACTCCATTGCTGTCTCTCTCTGTCTCTCCTAATCTCTCTCTGCTGATTGCTTGACTGGCTGATTGTTTGTCTGTCCGTCTTTCTATCTCTCTAATTTCCTCTTACTCTCTCTGTCTGTCTGTCTGTCTGTCTGTCTGTCTGTCTGTCTGTCTGTCTGTCCTCTCTCTCTGTCTGTCTGTCTGTCTGTCTGTCTGTCTGTCTCTCTGTCTCTCTCTCTCTCTCTCTCTCTCTCTCTCTCTCTCTCTCTCTCTCTCTCTCTCTCTCTCTCTCTCTCTCTATCTCTCTCTTCCCTATTTTTCTATCTCCCTTTATAAGTATCTGTTTCGTTCCTTCCCCAATATCTGCATGAATTTTCACGTCGGATTGTCTGAATATGCGCCTGACCCATCTGTGCTGTGTGTAATACAAATTATGTTAGACTGGTTAAAAAAAGAATAATAGAAATATTCATTTATGCTTGCAATAATATAATAAATAAAACAGCGTACATTTTTCTTAGTTAACAACCATGTCAAATTAAAAACAAGCCTATGCCTATGTTTCAATATTTATCTGTATACATATCAACTTAACTACTTCCTACCTATCTATCTATCTGTCTGTCTGTCTGTCTGTCTGTCTGTCTGTCTGTCTGTCTGTCTGTCTGTCTGTCTGTCTATCTATCTATCTATCTATCTATCTATCTATCTATCTATCTATCTATCTATCTATCTATCTATCTATATATATATATATATCTATCTATCTATTTCATTATCTACCTATATATGTATCTACCTATTTATCTATTCACTTATCAATCTATCTGTCTACCGAACTACCTATCAACCTTCCGATTAGAATTTACTATTTGTACTGCTGCATTTCCTCGTTTTCCATCGTTTAAATGATATCTATTAAACCATCTTGTTTGCAACGATAACATGGTAGCTTTCACATTTTGTATTGTTCATCTTATTAAACAAATATTGTTACATCTATTTAAAAGCATGTTCCATTCCAGCCGAGCTAGACAGAGAGTATCAAATAACTTGCTATTTGGTAATGAACACGCTGAATTAGCTTATCACAACAGATTACTTAGCGGTTCCGTGTAAATGATGGTTGTCAACACTATGTTGTTGTTTGATTGTTTTTAATGGAAAACAGGTTGAATTAGTGAACTGGTTAAAATGTATTTTCCTTTCATTCAGACTGTGTGTAATAAACTTAAAAAACGTGAAACTAATAAGAGGGTAGGCCTACTTTTATTCAAACTTTTGCGAAGAAGCGCGAAAGTGCACCTGAGTTACTTATTAAAAGGAATGTATATAGAAAGTACAACGGCGCTCTAAACTTAAACCTTGGACTAAGGATAGTTAATGAAATTTTTAATTTTTAAAGTACAAACTACACTAAGCGGTCTACGCAGGCTCACTTTGCCGTGTTCTGTGAAAGGTTGAAAAGGCTTTAAGAAAACCAGAGACTAAGTTTTTTTTCTAGTCACAAAAAAAAAAAGAAAAATGCGCCCTCGAAAATTCGGAATCTTTCTGTGCGTTTTTGTTCCGTATAGATAATTCGATTGGGTTTTGTATAATTTTTTGTTGGAACACAAAACCTTGTTTAAGGAAACCGTAGAAAAATCGCAGTTTGTTGCCGGCTTAACATCGTCACAAACTGCGTGATAAACTTAGAACTAAGAATGAATAATGCTAGCTATATTTACCTAACTCTCAATTTAAATTTTAGGATTTCCATAATGTGTTAACCAGCTAAAAGCCGTTACCATGTTGAACTCACACCCAGGCTGACATTTTGTCTGCATGTGAAAAAATAACTATGAAGGAGGTTGCTTGGTGCGTGTTTTTATGATGAGGGATCAATCTTACAGCCCTAAGTTAGCAACAGTCGAGATTCGAACCTCGTGTTTACTACTCGTCAGTGCAGTGGACTATCCACTAAGCAATCTGAGAACTATTGTTGGAGGTTTTTTGTCTATTTTCATCCGCTTACGGATAGACGAGTTTTTTAATTGGTTGTTGACCTAGTTAACGTTTTGCGGAAAAGTCATTACACACGAGAAAGTGCTTATTTTTTACCTATGGGTCTCCGTTTTCATTTCGTTAGAAAGAAAATGTTCTATTCATTAGATATTGTGTTGATCCTCACAATAAAGTGTTACAAGCCCTGGGTGAGAATGGGAAAGGTCTTCATATTGGTGAGGCAACTAGAGGGAACCAGGCACAAGCCAAGCCACTGGTGTAAGTTTTAGCCAGAACCGTCTATACACAGAGAAACTTCTCAATATCGATCTTTTCATTTCCAAATACAAAAGATTCATATCTTTTTCTAGAATTGAAAGATCTAAAATTTACACTCTCAAATGGAATATAAATGTTCTTAGCACATTATAATGAACTCAAAGTGTCCACATTTGGACTTGGACCCGATTCATCTCATTGCTTCCTAATTTTGTTACTCGTCCAGCCCTTAAAACGACGCTACATCGTGAGGAGCATACAGTGTCTATGTAGGTAAAAACTTTACTATGACTTAGCCACAATTCCAGATTCTAGAGTTCAATTCTGTAAATCAAGTCATACGATATTTACAGAGTATTTAAGTTATGTTTCTGAAACTGACATCTAAATCAAAAGCAAAGTGACACCGGTAAAAGTGAACGCTCAGAGAGCTAAAGAATTATTTATTTTAACTAAAGTTAGTCAATCTCATCATACAAATAATTATCCTTTCCAGATTATAGAACTGTGCGGGGCAGGATGAATTCAAACTAGTTATAATCAATTGAACAATAGATAGACTGAATATTTCCTTTCCGGTTGAAATCAATAAATTATAATTATCAATTTTCCAGAAAAACGACATTTGTACATCAAATTTAATAAAATGGAGACATTACCCAACTCAACGGAGTCACATTATTTTGCCGGCAATTTTGAAATCACAATATTTTAATTTTTTTTCTCAAGAATTTATATCTTTTGCGACAAAAAACAACAACAACAAAAACTAAAACTCCGTTAACTTATGACTGATCTCTAGTGCGACTTTTTATCGAGGACACAACACGTTAATGGCGGTGTCTGCTTTGCCAAAAACTATGAGCAGTTCACGGGTAAGAAATGACGAAAGAATCCCTTTTTAAAAGGTGGTGTTACCTCTTAGTCGAAGGGGCATGAGTGAAATACAAAACCCTGATAAACTATTTCCCGCAATATCTAACCAATGTTTCGGTAAATAAAACAACCTTTGATAAATTAGTAGAAGTAGAATTGATTGCAATAAAAAAGCTTAGTGTTTATAATATTGAAAGTCGCAAAACATCACGCCAAGAAAACCTTAAACTGTAAAAGCGAGTGACTGGTAAAGAAATTGTTTCTACTCACATCCATGGCAGGCACAACTGAGGGTACAACTAGAGGCTATATATGTAGTACACTCCTCCGTAAAAACTACATCATTAAAGACTTATCGGAGTCTTACTGATGGCTAATCAGCAGGAGGAAAGTCTGCACGTCCGTCGCGTGTGATCTGTGTAGTCCAAGTCCATGCGGCGTTCCCTGGTCCCCGCGACAGTCGGAGTGAGCGAGGATCACGAGAGAGCGGCTAGATCTAGACCGACCTTAGCGGGGGGAGGGCTGCAAGTGACAGCTTGGCCCGGCGCACGTTCCGATGGGGGGTAGTGGGTGGGAGGGGGAACATTATGCATACATGAAATGAGATAGAGAGGGAGAGAGAGAGAGAGAGAGAGAGAGAGAGATAGATGCAGAGAGAGAGACAGAGACAGATACAGAGACAGCGACACAGATAGACAGACAGACAGACAGACGAACAGGCAAACAGGCAGAAAGACAGATAGACAGACACACGGAGAGATATATTAATAGAGAAAAAGAGATAAAGAGAGAAAGAGAGAGAGAGAGAGAGAGAGAGAGAGAGAGAGAGAAGGAAAAAGAGATAGAACTGTGAGGCAGTACTGAAACAGTAAAGATCGAGCTAAACAGATGTTCAAACAGAGAGCATTTTCCAATAAAGAGTATTGAGAAAATGGAGAAAATGAGAGAGAAAAGGGAAAACAAACGAAAGAAATATAATGAGAGAAAAAGGACTCCAGTCTCAGATGGTATTGACACCCACCCAATCGTCCCCCGTAACTGGTTGGGTCGCTGTCAGTAGCTAAGACAGGAGTCATGGTATCCCCGCCCTACCTCGTGTGTGGAAGCACATACGATTGTTGGACGTTAGGCTTGGGGTCTATCCACAATGTAGCCTATATACCGTTGATATCCGAAGTTAAAACAACTCAAGCAAAGAGATGAGAATGGCTTTCCATAAAAACTCATGAGGCGAAACCATTCAAACTTTCGGGGACAAGAGCCGCTGTTTTGTGAGCTGTCGCCTAATTTCGATGCTCCTCGCGCTAGCAACACACTAGCGGCCCGTGACGGCCCGTGGTCTCTAGCGGCGCGCACAGCGACATCTGTGCCGTGGGTCCCCAGCTTCCACACACTTGCAAGTTGGAACAGCTCCAAGCCCAGATGCTTGGCTGGGTAGGGCGTGAGTGATGCGTGCCGTAAATTGGTTCCCCTCGCCTTGCATAGATTTCTGTCTGTTTGCCTGTTGAAGTTTTTGTTGAACGTCCAACGTCAGCAATACTTATATAGGCTATATCGTGGAAAGGTACCAAGACTTACAATCGACAACTGACAGAGACTGTGCGAGACTCCTGCTTCAGCTAATCACGTTATACTCACACAGAACGTGCAGCAGTATATCGGGTTTTGTCGCCAAGGTGTCGGTGAAGAGCGGGATGTAGAATAAACTCTTCACTGTTATAATAATGATACCTAGTCCTGGAATTTTTAGGTTGTTTTTCAGCATTGAAAATGGCAAAACAATTAAATGACTGAACGTTGTCGGATTTGAACCGTCAAATTGCAAATGCATTGGCACCGAACCGCCTTGTCACTCAAAGAGAGCAGAGTCTTTACCACAAGACCAGTGGGTTAATTGGTTGTGAGGAGCGAGGTGGCTCAGTCGGCAGAGCGATTGCCAACCAGAAAGTCACATGTGGTGCTGTGAGACTGAGTGCGTGTCTTATCACTTCGGCCCTGATAAAGTTAAAGGCAAAGGTAGAAATCATACTAACCCCTGCTGTTTCCCTACTTAACAGCAAGTAGTTTTCAAAACTAAAGCAGATCCTTACTGGTTGTTGAGTTGGTTTAACATCAAATATCCGCATTTTATAGGCTATATTGTGGACGGATCCCAAGACTAATGTCTGACAATTTTATGGGCTGCCACACACAAGACAGAGCCTGGATACCATAACTCCTGTCTCAGCTGGTCCTTACTGGTTCAAATGTATCACTTCAAACAAGCAAATTAATGTTATATTTGGTCGATATTTTATTTATGATGAGATTGAAACTTGGACTCTGTAGATACTGAAAGAAGAACAGGTGTTTTAGAGACGTTGCTTTATAGAAGAACAACAAGAGCCTTTTGGGAAGAAAAGAAAACAAACCTTGAAATACTAGAGATGCAAAAACAGCTCAACTGTCCTTGTTGTAATAGTTCTTTTGAAAAACATAACGCAAAAACAGCTCCTCAAAACAGTGAAATGTAAGAATGCTCATTTCCTTGCAGATGAAGATCGTATGGCGGAAGGCACAAGAGGTAGAGGATGGAGGCAATTAAGCTGGGTCAAAAATGTCGAAGTCTGGACTGGAATGAAAATCGAGTGCTGCGATATTGCGCTTGAAAGAGAAAGATGGAAGACCATGGCATCCAATTCCAACCTCTGGCAAAAGAAGCAACTCTGACTGACTGACTGAGCAGCACGTAAAATTGTCAGACTGTATTTTGGGAACACACAGTCGCAAAGGACTGTGATTAGGCCTCTAGAGAAACCGCATGGGAAGTCGGATTCCTTTTCCGTTTTCGGTGATTTCGTTCTCAAACTTTCTGTCTAACCAATAGTTTGGGACAGTTTCTGTTTGTACAAGCCAATTATAACTTTCTTGTTGAAAAATGGTTAGCAGAAATTAATACAACATATCAACACAACAAATTAATACGCTTACTCTCATGTTCTGTATTCTCTCTTGTTGCTTAAGTCAAGACACGACAGTCACTATGTTTGTACTTTCACTACTGTGATTAACGATCCCCACTCCCGCCTCTTCCCGCCCCAGGATAACAATGTCTGCACCCACAAACACCAGCCATTTTAGATCATCCCCCATCCGCTCTGTAGTTTTTGTCACGGGTTGAAAGTTTTATGTACAGCTGTTTAATTAATGCAACCCGGACAACAATAGATTGAGCCATCTGTCGACTCTCACATTACCAATATAATTTACAAAAATAATCACCCTCTTTTTTAACTCGGGCCCATATAAAAAACTGCATTAAGGATACATAATTATAAATCATTTGAAAATGTTTTGATCTAAACAATGTTAAAGATTGTCCAAGAGTTGTATAACACGTTTAGGTAATATATATATCGGTATATAGAAAGGTTCTATGTGGTTTTTTTTTCGGGGCATAAAGAGTCCATAAGGACGTGAAACGATCGCCAAATGAACTGCTCATCGCACCACTCCCCCCCCCCCCCCCCCACCATTCCACAACACCCCCACCCGTCCGGGTTCACCAAGTATCTCTTACAGCCTCAAACTCTGAACCTTTGCATGGACGCGAAGATAGATGAGGGATCATGGCCTCGCATCTCTCCCTAAAGTTCCCCAATCTTGTCTCTACGTCCCTCCCTCCCTCCCTCCTTCATCCTGGTCTCTCTTTCTCTCTCCATTTCTTACCCCTACTACCCCTCCCTCTCCCAGTTTATATTTCTGTGCCTATCTGTGCCTCTCTGTCTGACTCTTTACGACTCTCTGTCTCTCATTTTATCTCTATTTGTATCTTTCACTCTCTATGCCTATCTGTCCCTTTCATACTCTGTTTCTGTATCTTTCTGTCTCTTTCGTTTTCTCTCTTTCTCTCTAAGCCTCTCTCTCCCTCTCTCCCTCTTTTGTTCCCCTGTCTCGTTCCCTCTGTCTGTACGTCTGTCTGTCTCCGTATCTCTCCCCCCCCCTCTCTCTCTCTCTCTCTCTCTCTCTCTCTCTCTCTCTCTCTCCCACTTTTTCTCCCATTCTCCCTCACACACACACAGAAATACATGACGCCTGAGAGGTACCACAAAGTCTAAGATGTAGCACCATCCCGTGATAGCTCTAGTGCCACCAAATGGGTTTCCTGTGTTGTTGTGCTGATGACTGTGGGCTCGGATTGTGGGACTGAAGGATGGGGCACTGACCCTTGTAGAGCTATTTGTCTTTTAACCATCTTGTTCACTAACACAAGTTAAAATAATTCGATATTTTTACCTTCCCTCTTCAGCTAAATATTCACAGAAAACACTAGCAACTCCGCACCGGAATCTCGTGAGTACAAGCAATTTGTAAACAATCGACGGTTTGTATTTGATCCGCTTGAC
Organism: Elysia chlorotica; assembly: GCA_003991915.1. Lineage (NCBI taxonomy): Eukaryota > Metazoa > Mollusca > Gastropoda > Plakobranchidae > Elysia > Elysia chlorotica. Next base: position 507,269 of record RQTK01000075.1, read on the forward strand.
TTACCCCGCAATGAATCTGTTACGGAGATGGGGTCACCAGCTGAAATTTGAAACATATACGCCAGCACGTCAGTCCGGAGCACTACACACTGAGCCACCCGCACTCCCCTGCCAACCTGCTGCTATGTCAGAGTTCAGTTGGTCGTTTCACGCCCAACCTCAGCACTATGTAGGCTATATTGTAGGCGGGCCCCAAGACTGACGTCTGACAAGTTTGTATGCTGCCACACACGAGACAGTGCAGGGATACCATGACTCCTGTCTCAGCCGGTCACAGATAGGGGACGAATGCAGACAAATATATGTTTGGTCGATCGTGGGTTGTGAACCAGAGACTTCCTGATTGGGAGACCAACGCACTACCACATGCGCCATTTGAATTGATTGAAAAAAGGAGAGAGAGAGAGAGAGAGAGAGAGAGAGAGAGAGAGAGAGAGAGAGACCAAAAGAGAGACTTAGCGGTAAAGAGAAAGAGAGCGAGTTCAAAAACATTCGTTATAACGACTCTGTAACTCCTCACACTCAATAATAGTAGGATATAATAATTATATTGTTAAGTCTCTACGATAATGTAATGGCTTATAGCCGCATTAAGATTTGTCATAAGACTTTTAGATGTACTATGTTAAATACTCAATAAGGCTAAAAAAGCGTTAGCTCGAATAAATGTGTTTTTATCAGGTTCATCGTTAAACAAATTTATTACAACCGAACTTCAAATCTCAACATCATCATTACTAATTGACATAAGCATCGATGTAAAAAAAAACTTTTAATGGTTTATTTTAGCGCTACATTAAAAAGGGGAAACTGCATAATTTAAATGTGCCCCAGCGATGTGGCACATTAGTGCTAGTAACACCTGTTTCATCTGCAAGTCATGAGCTCTTAACGCATTGTTGATGGTCTGAGGTCAACTTTAACAAAGATCAAACCAGGAAACGTGCAAGTTATTAAAATGCAAACGACCGCATATTTTAGGGCGTTTTTTTTTTTTTTTAGTATCACATTGGGGTTACTTAGCTTTGGGTCCATCTAAATTCCTTACAGAACAGTTCATAATATGAGATAATGTTTCAAGATGTGATTTCTTTATTTCCCTGTTAGTGTTGCTGCATAGCGTCAGCACTATAAAGACTATATTGTGGACGGACCTTAAGACTAACGTCTGACAAGTTAACGTGCTGCAACACAGAACCAGTGCGGGGATACCATGACCATATCAAATCCGATCACAATAAACTAACGACACAACCCGCAGGGGACGAAATCGCAAGAGCGGGACTCGAACCGCGGATATCTTGCGTCGAAAGCCGATATGTCTTGCCCCAGAGTTACCCCCCCCCCTCACACACACACACACACACACACACACACAGATGAATGATAAAATTATGTATCTATGTAAAGGATTGTCATATGAAAGCACTTCTGCGTTGCAGACACGCTTACAGCAATAATTGGAAAAATGAACCATTCTATTGAGTAATTGTCTCCACTGAGTTTTAAGCTGCTTATGACAATGTGCATTAACGTTTCCATCAAATCTGTAGTTGCGAAAGTGAAGTCTCTCGTGGTTCCCCTGTGTAGTATGTAGTATGTCATCAACAGGGACGCCATACGGTGACGGGATACCAGTGCGGGATAACATAGACCTGAACGATTACGTTAAATCAACCAACTCTTTATCAATAAGGAAAATGTGATGCTTAATAAGGCGATTAAAAGCCGCGCTGCGTGTCTACCCCCCTCCTAAAAATAAATAACAAAACAACAACAAAAAAAGCCAACAAAAAAAAGAAAGCACAAATTTAAAAACAACAACAAGACAACAAAACACACACAACCATAGGGTGAAAAATTAAGAACAAATTGAACAAAATTATAAAAGTTCTAAAACTTGAAACTCAATATTACCATTACTGCTTTCATTGATACCATATATTCAGCGGTGGTATCATTTTACTCAGCATTGTTAAAAGAGGCGACAAAAAATATCAAGCGCTTTTTTGTTGCAACACTAATGCATTTTGTGGAATGAAAACTTGTCACGTGATCAGCCTCTGAGTTGGAGAAACGCTGTAGTCGGATCATCCGATAAGCCATACCACACACAGAACAAAATGGAGCGGCTGCAAAAAAACGTGAACATGTTTATACTGTTAGGACGGCAGAGGAGAGGCCTAAAAACTTGTGAATGCAATAATTTTAGGTAAGCTAGGCTGCTCTGGTAATTCCATCCGCACTAGACGAATATCTATCTTGTTACATACACGAAAATCACAAACACTGTTTCGTCCGGCTGTATCTAGATCTAGTTGCACTTGCTGTAGCCGTTGCAAATCTATGGCACCCCACCGTTAATTTAATGTTAAAATGTTAATTTTTACTTCGCACATTTCGTTCAGTGGCTTCAGTGAGGCTATGACATGAGACATCCCAAACCGTTGCGTGGATTCATTTAGATTTGACAGAATAATAATCAACCTAAAACAGTCGGCATCAATCTAAACTAGGGTGCAAGACTGTAACAACTTTTATATGTTTTGCCATAGAGAGACAGAGTGGGGCTATCAGTATTAATTGTACTCCTCTATCAGCTGGCCCCATTATAAGTCGACCGACTCGGCCATTAAGGGTGCAAAAAGGCGTGGTTGGGATAATGACGCAGGGCCCTTAATTTAAAGACATCATGCTTTATTGCTTGAAGCATCCAACGCAACCCCCACCCTAGTCTGTAATGTGCGTGTAACGCGTAATGTGCTAAATCAAATACAAGGCCTTTAGGTTATGTTTTCGTCCGTTGTTGTTTTTTTCTAGAATCCCACGGAGACAGGCGTGCTAGATAAACTTTAAAGTAAAGACCCCCTTAGTCCAAAGCACTGTCGTCTGTTCTATCTGTCGCCTCCTAGGGGATAGGGAAATAGTACGGAGATACATTCACTTGTACTGCTCATAAACGGACATAAATTCACTTGTACTGCTCATGTGCGAAGATACACTCACTTGTACTGCTCATGTGCGAAGATACACTCACTTGTACTGCTCATGTGCGAAGATACACTCACTTGTACTGCTCATGTGCGAAGATACACCCACTTATACTGCTCATGTGCGAAGATACATTCACTTGTAATGCTCATGTGCGAAGATACACCCACTTGTACTGCTCATGTGCGAAGATACACCCACTTGTACTGCTCATGTGCGAAGATACATTCACTTGTACTGCTCATGTGCGAAGATACACCCACTTGTACTGCTCATGTGCAGAGATACACTCACTTGTAATGCTCATGTGCGAAGATACATTCACTTGTACTGCTCATGTGCGAAGATACATTCACTTGTACTGCTCATGTGCGAAGATACATTCACTTGTAATGCTCATGTGCGAAGATACATTCACTCGCACTGCTCTTGCGCGGTTCGGCTATTGGAGGCTGCACGCAAGCTCCTCTGTTAACGGGGGCGTCGTAGTCTTGGGGTTAGAGTGTCGACTTTTGATGCAGAAGGTCCGGGACTCGAGTCCCACTCTGGTCATCGCGTTCCTTCTGGTCGAGTCGGTGTGAGCACGATGTGACCGGCCAAGTCACACTTTCTGAATGTATCAAACCTCGACAGCCCAACCGGGACTCGAGTCCCACTCTGGTCATCGCGCTCCTTCTGGTTGGGGCGGCGTGAGCAACATGTGATCGGCCAAGTCCTATGTATTCCGCTCTGGGGTCCCGTCCGCTATATAGCCTAGTTGTTGATGGGGGACGTTTAGGGACCAGCATTTTAACCGCTGTTTACCGCACTTTCCGAATGTATCAAACCTCGACAGCCCATTTAGCCAAAACACACAATAATAAATAACCACAAGGGGGAGATCATTCTCAATGATTAGATTTCCCCGTTCGTAACGAAATTATCTCGGTGATTTTTTAATATTTGATGGCGGATTTCGGCATTGCGGGTAAACGTGGATCAATTTGTAGGGAAGCAAGTACAATCCATATACTGGTATTACATTGCCTTATTCTGTAAACAGCTAATTTGCCCTTGATTGTTTGTCCTAACCTTGTCGTACAACTGGATCTCATTAACCCATACTTAAGACTACTGCGTTCTACAGTGGGAAAAGGTTAAATTAGAAGAAGAAGAAAAAACGCCTGAAAGGCTTGCGATAGAGCGGCGTTCATTCTACTTTACCATAACAACTTCTAGTTATGGCTAAGCTTTACAATAACAACTTCTAGTTATGGCTAAGCTTTACAATAACAACTTCTAGTTATGGCTAAGCTTTACAATAACAACTTCTAGTTATGGCTAAGCTTTACAATAACAACTTCTAGTTATGGCTAAGCTGTACAATAACAACTTCTAGTTATGGCTAAGCTTTACAATAACAACTTCTAGTTATGGCTAAAGTTATTACTAGGTCGACGCGACATGAGATGAAAGTTGTACGGGGCGAGTTTATGAGTTACCACTTTATACCAGACATAAAGGTCGAGAATGAGAGCGGCGTGGGAAGATGGGGAAACAATACAGCCTCGAGTCTGGCCTTGGAATAAATGGTAAAACTAGCATTGGTAATCACCATGCAGTTAAGTGTTTACATGTTTAAAGAACGTTCATAGTTGTTGCTGAAAGAGCTTTCATAATAGTTGAAAGAGCTTTGATATATATCGCTAACAGTTACATTATTATTTCACTGCAAATTTCGTTCTCTGCATAAAATGTGCAACAGAAAGTTCAGTCGGTAACGCTGCTTTGTGAAACATACACAAACACTGTCTAGCAGGCACAGTGACCCTGGATCCCCAGGTTCCCCATATAATGACCTCAACATCAGATACTTCACGTTATTTGTAAACTGGCCGTGTGCAGATTTCAACCTTTTTTGTTCGTGACACAACTTGTTTAAACTGTTTTTAGTGACCAAGCTCACGTTTTTCAAGAACACCATTGCGTAAAACAATGCTTTGGTCTTTTATTACAAATTTGACGGGCGTTTAGACCCTTTAATAAGTGCTTTTACCAAAACGAGTGGTCGTTATTTCGAGAAAACTTTTACAAGTTTGAATGTTTGTTTGGTTGTTGCTGGTTTTTTTGTTGTTTTTGTTTCTGTTTTTGTTTTGTATATGTATGGTTGCAATTGAAAAAATTCGCGAGTCTGGCTAAACTAGTTATGCACCTAAATTTTAATTACATATAATATACTAATAATGTGAAAAGAATAAAAAACATAGGTAGATAGACAGACAGATAGATAGATAGATAGATAGATAGATAGATAGATAGATAGATAGATAGATAGATAGAGATAGATAGATAGATAGATAGATAGATAGATAGATAGATAGATAGATAGATAGATAGATAGATAGATAGATAGATAGATAGATAGATAGATAGATAGATAGATAGATAGATAGATAGATAGATAGATAGATAGATAGATAGATAGATAGATAGATAGATAGATAGATAGATAGATAGATAGATAGATAGATAGATGCGCGACTACATAGAGCACAGTGAGAGCGAGGTGTCGACTTAACCAGATCCAACCCATTTCCTGGTGCTGAAGCGTTAACGAGAGTCTGTGGCGATAGATGCCACCCCAGGGGCGATGTGTCGCGACCTCCCCGCTTTGGAAAGATCGATGTGTCTTTTGTGGGGGAGACGCCATTTTCTTATTTAACGTCTCGTAGTTCCAAGAGTTGATCTGGTATTATGGCGAAGGATCTCAAGGCTTTACCAGTGTGATAGTTTGTTTACATTCTGCATTACAGAGGCAGGGCGTGGATTCCGGGATTTCCTTCATTCGGCTTTACATCGAAATTAACTACACAACCTGTAGGAAATAAGGCGGCCCAATAGGAGATTTGAACCCGTCTCCCACCCCCGATTGAAAGCCGTGTGCCCTACCGTGGAGCCACCCTCGACCCAGAAAAGATTTATTTGAGCACATTAACCTGTGTATGGGCTGAGCCATGTTATAATAGATATTTCCATTACATTACCATAGTATATAATATTATATATGTATATATTTTTTATTGTTGTATTCTCGATAGATGTATATATACTTATGTGTGTAATATTATATATGTATATATTTTTTATTGTTGTATTCTCGATAGATGTATATATACTTATGTATATATTTTTGTTGTATTGCCGATATGTACACGTTTATTACTTTGAGTTGCAGGTGGCGGGTGGGGGAAAAATATTGCACTTTAACGTGACATGTTGGTGTCAGACCGAGACACGCGCTTATAGTGTGTAAACTCTGTGTGTGTGTGTGTGTGTGTGTGAGTGAGTGTGTGTGTTTTCGAGCTTATACCCTTTAAAATGGTCCTTTATTATGAGGGCGTATTTCTTTCCTGATAAAACTCTAAATTTGAGTCTAGAGATCAGATCCTTTAAAAATTCTTTAAAGCCTTTTCTTGTTAAAAAAGCCGAGCTGAAATTAGACTGGAGGAACACAAGTAATACCTGGTGATGGGTGAGCGGAACCATTAGGTAATGAGTTAATCAGAATAAAGGCGGTGAAAACTGATCCAGATTCTAGTTTGTTGGAGAGCGACGTTAATCCGGTAAACCAGCAAATTAAATACTGTCATATTCCTAATGTAAGTAAAGATCTCTCAAGGATGCTTGTTAATTTTCGTAAGAAATAAGGAAAGAGTTCAAAATCAATATGACCCCATTTGTTTTCTTTAGTTAAACTTTAAAACAAATTTAATCTGCAGCAGAGTCAATGGACAGCTATGAATTTGACTAATTCTCATAATGTAATAGTAATGACTCCAGTGTAAACAGAGAACAGAACGTTTGAACAATTTTCATCATGCTTTATTTAAGTTTTTCCCTATTTTATCTGAACCATAAATACTCTATCTGTAATCTAAGCATCGAGTCATAAAACAAACATGTCGATGCAATGAACCACGAAGTTTATTTCAAACTTTGTGGTCTTAAAAAAAACAACAACAACAACACAGTAGTGTTTTCTGAGTAACGATCTGATGTCCTAACTGTTGACATGTTTGATTCAGGAAGAGACTATTAAAATTGAAAAAAAAAGCATCCACACAAACAAGTATGAGTTGGATGAGATAAACTGAAGTCAATAAGCCAGTCAAGGATGGATTATGGTCTGAGAGGTCATATGGACCAGTTATGTACGCTTAGATTATGGTCCAAGTCGCTCAGGCAAGAGCTATAAACCTCGCGTTACGTATTGAAGAGTTGATGTGGTCTCTACAACGCCCCTTCCTGCACGGGTTCTCGTTGACTGCGCTCAATCCTGGCTTGGGAGACTTGGCCATCCACACGGCCATGACGGATGATGTCATAGTTATCCCCCCTGCAGCTTTCTGATCGCTCATTGGTTCAGTAAGAGTAGGTCAGACTTGTGGTTGAATGTTGGTGTAGATTACTTATAGTCTTCGTTTTCGTAAGGGGTCGCATGAGCAATGACTCGCTGTGCGCATGTGCGCATAACGGAACAAGTCGCCAATCAAGCAAAATGAACAATGATTTATATCAATAATTATAAGCCTCGCTTGTTTGCATCCTATATAGTACACGACTTGTTTGTATCCTATATAGAGTACTGCATGTTTGTATCCTATATAGAACACCGCCTGTTTGTATCCGTTATATAGTACACCGCATGTTTACATCCTATGTAGAACACCACATGTTTGTATCCTATATAGAACACCTCATGTTTGTATCCTATATAGAACACCGCATGTTTGTATCCTATATAGTACACCGCATTTTTGTATCCTATATACTCGTAGAACACCACATGTTTGTATCCTATATAGTACACCGCATGTTTGTATCCTATAGAACACCGCATGTTTGTATCCTATAATTGTAGTACACCGCATGTTTGTATTGTACACAGAACGCCACTGTTCGCATCCTAGGACTTACCGTCTTCAGTTCATTCTTGTTCGGATTTTTATAAGTCCCGTGGTTTTGTATCTTGTTAGGATTCATATAAGAAATGTAAGATGCAAACCGTTAGATTGAATTTATTTTGTTAAAGCTATGCTAAAGTAGGCCTTTAGATTTTAGTTTTCTCAAGTTGGATCAAAATGCCAATCATAGATGATTAGATTTGCTTATTAAAAACAAAACAAAAAATATAAAAATGTAAAGCGAATCCCTCTTCCTCTTCATACAAAGTCTCTCGAGGTTCAAGAAAAGTCTAACACGGCGACGGGACATCAGAGCGGGATCTCCGGGATTTGGTCGTTCACTTTACACTTATACCGACGCGAACTGTCACAAGTGGTAGAGCGTTGGTCTGCCAGGCAGAAGATTCTCGGTTTGAAACCCACAGTCGGTAAAATATTTATTGGTTAATATATATGGTAAAATGCCCTTGGATATGTGATAAAAGTTATTTCTGGTCTCGTAAAACACACAGGCTGTCTACTTTCAGCCTGTCACGGTGTTATCAACATGGTCATTTTTTTTCGGGTTTTGAGCTTGTCTTGGGTGTTGAATGGTTCGCTGTTTTTATGAAGTCACGCTGTATGGTCTATTATTATAAGATACATTCACACTGCGTGCACTCTAGCTAAGATACTGAACAATACTACAGGGCGGAATACAATCATCGATCTATCAGCTGAGCCACCTCTCCTTCCAACCCTGCAGCTCCCCCACTGTTTGTTCCATCCCGAGGTTATTCACGAGGATTGCTAAAACTAAAGTAAAAGTATGTCTTTGTTTAGACTGCAGGCTTTGTATTCGTTCCTCTAATCTCATCAGGGGCTCGTGCAATGGGCGTGGTTTTCCATTAAGCGAATTGTTGCGATTGGCCAAAATTCACGAATCATGAAAAAGTTAACTTGGCGCGGGTCATGCTTGTAGCCAATAAGACTTTTTTTAATCATACAGTCTAATTAGGACCTTCACTAAGACTTGACGGAAAACTAGCTCCCCCCTCCCCCCCCAAATCAAAAAACAAACAAACAACAAACAACCAAAAAACAAAACAAAAACAACAACCTTAATTTCAAACATCAATAGTGCGACGTCAGATGTTTGCATGTTTTGTAGACTAAGTCATTTCAGCATAATATATCAACAGACCGTGGAACAGTTTAGTCATTGTAATTTTATTTACTTTTCTATACATTGCTGTGTTTTAAACATTTTGAGGGAAAATCCTAACGGCCTTTTATTTCCCGAAAACAAAAGGTACTCATGTTATTTTGACAATTTATTCTATTCTAAAAATTCTCGCATCATAATCAAGGAAAATAATTATTCTTTCGAACTTTTGGCCATTATCAAAATAAGGTGGTTTACATATAAATCTATTAATTTTAACAATCTTGGCAGCGTATTGACCTAGCACGCAGCTCGTTGCCGTCTTACCTTTCAATTTAAATGAGATGTCAGTATTTTTGTATTTTTTACCCAGACAAAACGCCGCATGATGGAGATAGGTCTATATTTTAACCCCGCACGGATTACCGTTAAATTTCCACTGTGAGTCAGGACGCCCAAGCCTCTCTCGTCTCGGCACAGCCTAATCGAAGGCCTATCTAAACCGTATCTGAAGATCAAAATAAACTCCAAAATGATATATTTTGTTTGCTTTGTTTTCATGCTTATTTCCTACCTTTATTTACAGGCCATATCCATAATTAATAAGTTTTGTTGTAGTGGGCGATTTTTGTCAATAAACTTTCTGTCTTTTTCATTCACCAAGAAGTCTGTCTCTGCCCGCCTTATTCTTCTGGTTCACGGTTCAGTGTAAAAGGTAGTTTAAACAACACATTCAATGAACACCGACTACATGTTGAGATATTGGAAAAAATTGTTTTTGCAGCAATCGTCATCGTGTACTGACAGGCAGGGTAAAAAACGTGGCACAGAACAGGCCTGTCACCACCCAGGTGTACCCACTCAAGGAGCGTGTTAAAAGTTACCGTTATGAAAATAGCCCAAACCACACACAGTGGTGTGGTAGTAGTAAGGAGTAAAGCTTTGGAGGGTGTGAACAGGAGTGATGATGATGATGATGATGATGATGATGATGATGATGATGATGATGATGATGATGATGATGATGATGATGATGATGATGATGATGATGATGATGATGATGATGATGAGGATGAGGATGATGATGAGGATGGAGTTTGAGATAATCAGAAGATAATTGAAAGCGTGCATTTTAACTCGTAAATCCATGATGTTAGGAACTCCCCAAAAGTATCTAAACTACTTCTTACTCTTTCGGGAGAGCTACCACTGGATTTGATCTATCACATACATTAATTATATCTTGCCAACTTGAATAATTTTATTTAATGAAAGCAAATAAATTAAAAAATGTACACTAAAAAGTACCAAGAAATAAAACAAGTGAATAGCAAATAGGCATAAATAAAGCAGAAGAAAACAGGCCCAACAAACGAGCTGATTGCTGAAGGACCAACTCACTAAGGGGAGATTACAAGGTGAGTTCTGGGCGGGGGGACTGCCAGGAACTCTCCGCTTAAATGAGATAATTTTGTCCATTGATTTCCCCTCGTTACTTCAGTTGTCGGCTGATAACAAACCAAGTCACAAGTCACAAAACACAAGTCGCAAGCCTCTCCTAGTGGTACTTTTGCTACCACAGAACGTCAGAAAAAAATAAACATCATTACAATCAGCGGCGGGAAGCTACTTTAACTGTTTTTCACTCAACTTTCTTTTTATTCGTATAAGCCTGCCGCGAACAGAAGCACAGGAAAAAAGCTAGTAGTAACTGTTATAGCTATCGAGTCCTAATGCGTGCCAACGCTTATGTGTTCTCTCTCTCTCTCTCTCTCTCTCTCTCTCTCTCTCTCTCTCTCTCTCTCTCTCTCTCTCTCTCTCTCTCTCTCAATCTCTCTCTCTCTTAGGAAAGGAAGAGAGAGTGAGAGGCATTAAGAAGGAAGGCTAGAGAAATAATGAGAGAAAAAGATAAATAGATAGATAGATAGATAGATGGATAGATAGATAGATAGATAGATAGATAGATAGATAGATAGATAGATAGATAGATAGATAGATAGATAGATAGATAGATAGATAGATGGATAGACGACACAAAAAGGAAATCTAGAGGTAGAGCTAGAGAGAGAGAGACACACACACAAAGGCAGACAGAGAGGGAGAGAGAGAGAGAGAGAGAGAGAGAGAGAGAGAGAGAGAGAGGAAGAGAGAGAGAGAGAGAGAGAGAGAGAGAGAGAGAAATACACACACACACACAAGAGAGACAGAGAGAGAGACTCTACTACTACTACTACTACTACTACTACTACTACTACTACTACTACTACTACTACTACTACTACTACTACTACTACTACTACTACTACTACTACTACTACTACTACTACTACTACTACTACTACTATTACTAATACTGCTGCTACTACTACTACTACTACTACTACTACTACTACTACTACTACTTCTACCACCACTACTACTATTTATACAATTATTACTATTACTTCTATTACTGCATCTTGTCTGAGCATCGCAACAATCACTGCCATTTTCGAACCATACTGCTTAGCGGGGAATACCATCTTCAATACTGGCCAGAACCCTCGGTCTCTATGGTTACAATTGTCTAAGATATGCCAGTACCAGCCTGGGCCGTTGACCCTGGCCCAATATGTATAGATCTATATGCCCCAGTTTGATTGGACTCTTCATCCAGGCAGAGGTCAGATTGATCGAGCTCTCTCCCCTCCTCTCTTACCCCTCTACCCCTATATTCGTCCTATTTCCGCTTGACCAACAGGAGTAAAGCGGGAGGAACCCGCATGGGTCTCTAAGTACTATATAAAATTATGGGTTATATGCATAGACCACCCTGCCAATGTTGTTCTCCTATGATATTGTTGTGCCACTCGACAGTAAATGTAAAATTGTTTTATTTATTTGTGAAATTTTTCAGTAAAACTCCTGTTACATTTTTGTGACTGTCGGATAGACTAACCTTTGTTTTAAAAAATCTCGGCAGGTCACCCACATTATCGAGCCTTTTATAGTTTATAACGTTTCGGAAAAGTATTGCGTTACCTCTCTAGTAATAGTTAGTAAAATATGGATGTAAAATTATTTGGATGTAAACCTAGGTCTCTAGTCAATATAAAAGCGATTGTTCTGTACTGGTTTGGACTGTAGTGACGTTTCGTAAGGCAGAAATACATGCAATATTACGGATTTCAAATATGAATATCTTGTCTTGGCGTTGAACATTGTAGGAGGTGCGCGTCGCAGTAGGGTCGATATCAGCTTCATCTGACTGGCTGAGTGGCAGCACGTAACTTTGTCAGACGTTATTCTTAGGGCTCGTCCACATTAAAGCATACATAGTGCATAAAGTGGCCGCTAAGCGACAACCCCAATCTCGCGCATCAAACCTACCGAGAACACCCGTATGCCATCACTGGGGTTTTACAATAAAATAGCTGGTGTCATTTGTAAATAAGTTATGAGAATTCCAGTTTGAGATTGTAGCTAGTTCTTTACTTCATAGTATCTGAAGAACATCCTGTTAAAATGAATAGTTTTAAAATTATCCATGCATTGTACTCATCATCTTCTTTCTGTAAAAAGGTAGGGTTAATTATAACTATGTGTATAAATGTGACCATTTCGTTGGGCTTTCACCTCAGTGTTCTAGTGCTAAAACAGTTATAAGTGACACACACACACGTGTAGAAGATTGATGTAAAAGCTGATATCTCTCGCTCTCTCTCTCTCTCTCTCTCTCTCTCTCTCTCTCTCTCTCTCTCTCTCTCTCTATCTCTAAATGAGTTTGAGACATTTTAATCACTTTATCAAAATAACAAACAAATGTCTACGGAGAGACAAACGAGAGGACGATGAAGATGAAGATGATGATGATGATGATGATGATGATGATGATGATGATGATGATGATGATGATGATGATGATGATGATGATGATGATGATGATGATGATGATGATGATGATGATGATGATGATGATGAGCATGATACTCGTGTTGATGATAAGACTGACCAAGATAATTACGACGGTTGTGATAGTTCTCTAATTTTATATTCACATGTCTATAACAATGGCACAACACTATGTTTGGCACCAGCCACAACCGATCTGGCTGACTTTGAGCTGGAACCTGCAAATAAACTGACCAAGCTGGCCCTTTTGGGAGGTCCAGTCCGCGGACACTGGTACAGTGGTAGGTTGTCTCCCATGGCGCTCCTCGCCTGGGCGCTGGCCAGAACAGGAGTGTGTGTGGGGGGGGGGGGGGGGGTAAGGAGGGGACTTGGCTGGAGCCGGACTCCATGACATAGTATTATCGTGTGACCCTGTCTCATGAGTATGTAACTCTATAACGAATTCTATACATATATAATGATTAAGGAATATAGTTATAACTGTGTCTATTATTGGCGTGACCGACAAACTTAGTGGAACGTGCTCTGAGCTGAGTGTATCTGACAGGGTCAATTCTGCAATTGTTCTTCCTCTTAATGTATCAGATCTATTACGTATAGAAGGCGATCGTCGCCCTCTATTTTTATTTGTGACCAGTTCCCTTAATTGCCATTAAAGTTAAAAATATTAACGACAGACACCAGTTTTTAAACGGCGCTTTACGATGGACCAACAAAAACTTTGTGTCAACATATTTTAATCAACGAATCAAACTCATGATACAAATAAATACATAATTTATTTCTCTCTGTATAATATGATTTAATTAGAACGATTTGATTGAACAGAGATTTCGCTCAGGTCCTAACATCCTCATTATACATCGTGTCAGACCTGCACAGCTGTTTCCGGGCTGTCCCAGTCGCTGGTGGCGATGACACCATGTTCCGCTATGATGACAATGACACCATGTCCCACTATGATGACAATGACACCGTGTCCCACTATGATGACAATGACACCATGCCCCGCTCTGATGACAATGACACCATGTTCCGCTATGATGACAATGACAACATGTCCCGCTGTGATGACAATGACACCATGTTCCACTATGATGACAATGACACCATGTTCCGCTATGATGACAATGACACCATGTTCCGCCATGATGACAATGACACCATGTTCCGCCATGATGACAATGACACCGTGTCCCGCTATGATGACAATGACACCGTGTCCCGCTATGATGACAATGACACCATGTTCCGCTATGATGACAATGACACCATGTCCTGTTATGATGACAATGACACCATGTCCCGCTCTGATGACAATGACACCATGTTCCGCTATGATGACAATGACAACATGTCCCGCTATGATGACAATGACACCATGTTCCACTATGATGACAATGACACCATGTTCCGCTATGATGACAATGACACCATTTCCACTATGATGACAATGACACCATGTCCCGCTATGATGACAATGACACCATGTTCCACTATGATGACAATGACACCATGTTCCACTATGATGACAATGACACCATGTTCCACTATGATGACAATGACACCATGTTCCACTATGATGACAATGACACCATGTCCCGCTATGATGACAATGACACCGTGTCCCGCTATGATGACAATGACACCATGTCCCGCTCTGATGATAATGACACCATGTTCCGCTATGATGACAATGACAACATGTCCCGCTCTGATGACAATTATACCATGTTCCGCTATGATGACAATGACACCATGTTCCGCTATGATGACAATGACACCATCACCCGCTATGATGACAATGACACCATCACCCGCTATGATGACAATGACACCATGTCCCGCTCTGATGACAATGACACCATGTTCCGCTATGATAACAATGACACCATGTCCCGCTATGATGACAATGACACCATGTCCCGCTATGATGACAATGACACCATGTTCTGCTATGATGACAATGACACCATGCCCAGCTCTGATGACAATGACACCATGTTCCGCTATGATGACAATGACACCATGCCCCGCTCTGATGACAATGACACCATCACCCGCTATGATGACAATGACACCATGCCCCGCTCTGATGACAAGGACACCATGTTCCGCTATGATAACAATGACACCATGTCCGCTATGATGACAATGACACCATGTCCCGCTATGATGACAATGACACCATGTCCCGCTATGATGACAATGACACCATGTTCCGC
>RQTK01000075.1:522936-533780 GCA_003991915.1 Elysia chlorotica
CCCAGAAAGAAAAGTATTCAGGGGGGAGGGGGGGGGGGGAGGGGGGAGACGTAAAATCTTTCACACTTGCTTGAGGTTTGTTGGCTGTTGTATTAATGTCCATCGCCGAACTGTCTCTGTGTGGCAGCAGTAAACTTGTCACACGCTAGTCTTGGGGCCCGTCCACAACACATAGCCTACGCTAAGCAACAACAAAAACTGACAATTAGTTACTGCCACACAGAAACAACGAGGGTGCCAGAACTGTTTGTCTCAATCAGTCACATTTCCAGAGATTGGCACGGCAGGGATATAGACTCGGACCGGGTACTCCTTATCCTTTATACCTCCCTCCCTCTCTCTCTCTCTCTCTTTCTCTCTCTCTCTCTCTACTTCCCTATTTCTAAATAACCATTTTTTAGTCTTTTTTCACCCTTACCATCAAAGACTCAGTCAAAGTTGAGGCGTCCTTTCCCCTCAGTTCACAACATACGCCATCTTTATCATCACTACCCGTACCACGCTACAGCAACACAACCTCCGGGGCAGCTGCGACTCAAGCAAGAAATGCCAGTGTTCTGAATAGTAAAAGTCTAATACATTAATTGTCAGTGAATCGAGTATGGCTCAAAGCAGGGACCTTTCGTCGAAATGCCAGGCCGCATGATTCATTCTGTATGCAGTTAACAATTTATGAACGGTGGAGCTCGATGCATGAGGGAGGATAAAACTTATCGTGGACAATCAATGACACCATGGCCCGCTATGATGACATGACACCATGTCCCGCTATGATGACAATGACATCCATGTCCAGCTATGTTGACAATGACACCATGTCCCGCTAATGATGACAATTGACACCATGTCCCGCTTGATGACACAAGCTCACGATAAAGACTAACAAGGGAGGGGGGTTGTAACACCTTTCACGCCTTGCCTGTTTGGTTTGTTGGCTGTTGTCTTAATGTCCATTGTCGAATTGTCTCTGTGTGGGAGCACGTAAACTTGTCACACGCTAGTCTTGGGGCCCGTCCACAACATATAGCCAAAGCTAAGCAAGAACAAAAACTGACAATTAGTTACATTAGAAACAGAGCTAGGGTTCTAGAAGTGTCTGTCTCAATCAATCACATTTCCAGATGTTGGCACAGCAGGGATCTTCCTTTTTTTTTAATGAAGAGGAAATTATATATTAAACACTTTCGATTTTGTTGATTATGACGGAGTGTTTAAAGGAGTTTTTCTGTAAAATCTCTACCTTTCGTTGTTTTGTTTTCCTGCTTTTGTTTCATTTTGTTGGGTGTTGTTGTTTTTTTTAGTTCATTACGTGGCTGCTGTCTCCATTTGGTCTATATGAGCAATACCGAGTAGTTGTTCTACACGTGTCTCATCTGTACCTACCACTTTTAGCTGTGATATACGCATCAGTATTATTTTACGAACATTCATTGCAGTTTAATCGAGTTAATATTCATTTTGTATTCCCTTGCAATTTTGTCGTTCTGTCTGTCTGTGTACCCCCCCCCCTTCCGAAATCTCTATCACTATGTCTCTTTCTTCTTCATATTATCTATCTCTCTCTTGATTTATTATTATATATACGCCCTTCAACTACTTTCCATTCTCGATAATAGTGTGTCTACGCCTATTTTCTCTAGAGTTAGCACAATCAACCGAGGCCCCAACAAGACAAGTATCGTCCAAAGGTACATTACTATTCAATGCACTTGTCACTGTATCTCCATATCCTATATTTGTTTATTTCTTGTTAAGGCATTCCAAAAAAAATTGTCCAACTCTAATAGAATACACAAAACATAAGCAAATCTTTCTATTCCAATTCTCGAGTGAGATAGATCTCCGTCTTTCAAGTTGACCAGCCCAAGCAGATCCGAAATAAACTGAAAATACAACTCTTTGGCAACTTAACGTTGGTCTGTTTGTTACGATGAGCTGGGAGAGTGACACATTTAAAATACGCAAATGCATTCACTACACTGCAAGATTAAGCAAATATTTTATTACTCATACGTTGGCTATCACGCTTTTTTTCAATATCAGTATTTGAATAAAACATGTTTTAAAAAGTTTCTGTATATCAAAGACGTAATCACAGAGGAACCAGCAAACCGGGTGATTTCGTCATTACTGAAGAATAGAACACAAAGACATTTAACTAAACTTTGCAACTACATAAAAATTCCGCTTTATCACATGTCAAGGGTAAATAAGTAACCTTACGAAGAGGAATCCATCCAATTAATACATTTTGTCAATTATAGTCTTTATATGTGTATGCTGTCATTTCATTGCATTTGTAGATATCTCTCTGATCGATAGACAGGCTTTTCTCCATCTTGCTCTCTAATATAGTAATACTAACGCCCAAATCTTGTTCTCTGTGAGTGGCAAGGTGATTCGGTGTCGACGCATTTATGCGTCGACGGTTCTAATCCTCCACAAAGGGCACCAATTTTCCGTCATTGTCACCAAAAAATAATCTCTTTCTAGCACAACCTAAACCCTGTCTCTAAAACACTTCTTCATGTAATTACTCTTGTGTTATGCTTCTTCTAAAACCTCTAACATAGCAGTGCGTCGATCATAATAATATTGTTCGGAATAACTCCACACGTTTATATCGATGAATCCGTTGATAAAACAAAATACTAAGCTTTCATCGGATCTCATACAGTATAGTTCGTTTTTTTGTGTTTAAGTCCACCAAGATTTTAACCTTCAAACAACACAGTAATTATTCTAAGTAAGTGAGATAGATGTAGACCATGAGCTTAATAATTATATTACTACATCGAGTCTTGGTCTGAAACCTCTGAAACCCGAGTCTAGAATATATATGCACCAAAATAATGTTTTGATGCACACTGTCTTGCTCATGTCAACATTATGATATAGTAGTGTTAGCACTAATAGTGATCATAAATTTTGAAGAACAAAGTATACATGTAACTTTGCATCATTTTCCCCCCAAAAAATGTAATAATGATTTTTACCGCATCTTAGTGGATGCACGAGTCTTTGAATGTTATGCCACCATGAGTAACATGGCCTGGTCGCCTCCAGCCCTCTCGCCAGGGCTTCGGAAGGTCCGTCATAAAGTCATTACAGCCCGCCCCTCCGTCAGGCCTGACAAACAAAAGCGCCGGGCCAGGCCGGAATGTCATTAGGAGTCGTGCTATTGGATTTGCTTACAAACCGCTCGCGGCCATCACCGCACAGAGGGGAGTCCTAGAGTCTGGTGGTCTCTTCTGTTCTATCTGTCTGTGGGATAGACATCTAGTCAGGGACTCAGTCTGTCAGTCTCTCTGTCTTTCTATCTCTCTCTCTATCTCTTTCTCTATCTTTCTCTATCTCCCCCTCTCTCCCTCTCTCTCTCTCTCTCTCTCTCTCTCTCTCTCTCTCTCTCTTTATTACTTTTCCCTAGATCACTCTATTCCAATATCCCTTTTTATCAATATTACTACGATTCTATATGTCATTCTATTTATCTAGTTCTCTCTCTCTCTCTCTCTCTCTCTCTCACTATATATATATATATATATATATCTATCTATCTAACGATCAAACTATCTTTCTAGAGACAAGACCAACAAGGAGGAAAGCCAGAGGGACACACACACACAAAACTACGTCTAACTCTATTTGTGCTGTTTATCCTTTTTTGTCTATTCAAGTGCTTGACCACAAGAATTCTGAGTGGAACTGAGAACTCATCAGTGAATTTTGGCACGACAAAGTTAACGTGGAGAAGCTTGTATTTAAAAAAATAATGATGCTAGTAGTTTATTGTCAAAGTTCTAAATAATTGTGTCTAGATCTGTCATCCTGGCTGTTTGGGAGTCTGGCTCTCCAACCACAAGTGACCGATATCCTATTAGTTTGATGTTAAATGTTGGTTACCATAATTAAGATTACGCTATCATATTATTGTTCCACTGGGACCACACTGCACGAGTGACTGAAAAGTTAGGCACAATTACATCCTGTATTGAACATTTAGATTTAGGTCAGTTCAATAGACTGTCAAAAACAGGACCACAGGACCAGCTAAGAACCAATCCCCAGTAGCATATTGACGTCATCATCGGAGACGGTGGACTACCAAGGACATCTAGGCCTTTAATTAACGCGTTTCTTTGTTTGTTTGTTATTGTTGCTGTTGTTGTTGTTGTTGTTGTTGTTGTTGTTGTTTTTGTTGTTGTTTTTGTTGTTGCTGTTGTTTTTTTTGTAACTTAGAGAGAGAGATAGATTGAGAGAGAGAGAGGAGGGAGAGATAGAGATAGAGAGAGAGAGAAAGGGAGAGAGAGAGAGGAGCTTTCTCTTTCCATCCGGGTTTAATGTCTCCTAGATAATCCCGTGGGATCCTATACGGCGAGTAAGTTAAAGCTGCTCTAGACCTATAGACCCACTTTTATATTTGTTGCGCTTTACAAGAACATCTAGCGTAATAAATAGAACGGCGTTCTAACCTTTGATTCCGGTCTGTCCTTAACATAAAAAGTAACTCTTATAAAACCAAAGTCATGCAACTATGAGTGGGACAGGTCCATATTGCTCAGTCGGTTGGTGTTCAGGATTGATGAGTTGAAGGACCGCGGTTCGATTCTAAGATAGTACCACTGTCTTCGTGTAGAATACTTGGGAAATTATCTGTTTTGTCTTAACGAAAAGTAGTTTTCCGTGAACATTTTAGTTCCTTCACTTCCTATTGCTTTACGAAAATCGTTTACTAAGAAGGGAGACCGCATTAATTTTATAAATCTCCTTTTGAAATTTATTTCATTGTTTGAAATGAAGTAACTGTAATTGTATCTTGAAGCATTGTTATTTCCTTTGTGGCTAACTCAAAGAAAAGGAAAACTTTTTCTAAATTTCTTTTGGTTCGCCAAACTGAGACTTTGAGCTAGTAAGGAAACTAGTTACCCTTTGCTTGGATCGGACTTTATTTTTCTTTTCGTGGACTTGAATGTCGCGTCCTGTTCCGTGTCAGCAGCCATTAGCGGGCAGAGCTCCCCGTGGCGACATTTCTGGGGATCAAAGAGCCCGGGGCTCGCGCCTTAACACACGACATAGATCTAGGGCAGGGTGAGAGGAATGTCTGGTTGGAGAAAGCGAAAATCTCTTCCTCACACGCCTTTCTCAAGGAAGATCACAGATGGCGTGTTGCAAGAGAAAGGAGATCAGCGTCATTGTACAGAGAGCGTCTAGGTCTAAGGGCTCGGTCAGTCGATCGCTGGTGACTGGGATAGGGCTGGTGGAGCGCTAGTCATGGTGCCAGTGTTGGTGGGTTCAAATTGGTGAGCTGGGGCTGGGGCTGGATCTGGGGCTAGGGCTGACATACTCTAGATCTAAATGCTAAATCTAGCCTAGGCCTCGAGAAGATCGAGATGGCATTGGGTCATTACATGAATAAAACACATTTTAATCACAATCTCCAAAAACGTTTTGTCTTAAATAGTGACCATTAAACTAAATTCAATTGAAATTTTTCCTGTACTTATTTGTGGGCCAAACGTTGATAAACGAGAAATTTCAGATCGAATTGACAATTCGCCTACCAGGCCGGGGCTAAAGCAAATATTTCTTCTATCCTTGGTCTGTCTGCGCCATATAAAAATAAAACGGGTTTCATAGGGAATATCCTGTCACTAGCGGCAGTCTGACAGGCCCTTCGTCAAATCTGGGCAATCTGGGCGAACTCCTTCAGCAGCGGCGCCTTTATCGGAGAAAACATCTCTTAGAATGCTGTCTCTTGTGAGATGCCCTTAATGCGACCGGTACCAAGACTTATGTTATGACAGTCTTTATGTGGTGCAAAACAGAGACAGAGGATGTATAGCAGCGGGATTGCACCCCGACCAACAAGAAAGAAAGGAAAGTTCTTATTCAGGAAACCTTGTAACTGTCTTTGTAAGGGTAATTATGTCTGCAGGATATCAAGACTGGGTCTTCCATGTGACTTAATACTGGTAAACCACAAGACTTAATATCAAGAAGCCCCTGGTTCGATTCCTGATTGGTCCGCTTTGTTCCATACTGAATGTTTTATAATCCCAACAGAGAAGAACAAAACGACTTCACGCACCATAAAAAGTTCTTATACTATATTCTTTAACGTAAAATGTTTTCGAAACAAAACAACAACAGCACAAAAAAACAACAACCAAGAAGGAGAAGTCCCTGGACAGAATTGAGACATTGAAGGTATGTTACATCAGATGTAACACTGTGAGTTACGTTATTCAGTTTTGGCTGTTTTGAAACTAATTAAAATGTTTTATCCAAGTGTAACTCTCAGTCCCAGACTTGCACTTCTGTTGTTGTTTTTTTCCTGTGATACCATCAGCCTTGGGAGATAAAATTGAAAATAACGCATTTTCCTTTTCTTCGATCTGGCAGATCAATGATAATGCTCACTATCAAAGACAGGACGTCTCGAGGTCGCCTCCCTTGATCTGTGATTAAGTCCCACAGTTACGAGTGGTCTACGAGACTTTTACAGACCAAGCCCAGCCTGGGCGATAAGTGACTCGTTTCCTTTAGTTATTACATGTAATGATACATGTTATTATAATGTGACCGACTGGGACTTGAGTTGTGGTACCATCGCTCTATCTCTGTGAGGCAGCACGTAAAATTGTCAGACGTCCGTCTTGGGGCTCGTCCACAATATAGCCTATATAGTGCTGCTGTTGGACGTAAAATCAACCCTACACCCCCCCCCCCCCCCTCCTCCTCAGCCCACACAGCAACAGTGTAAACCGAGCCAGTTGTGCTCAGAAGTCGAATCAGAGACTGTAAAATAATGAAAGGTCGAGCGGCGAGGATTTTGCGTATAATCGTTCAAAATAATTAAGGCGGTTGCGATTGCTTATTTAAACCTGTGTAAAGAAATAGTTCAACTGTGAGAAATAGGGTGAGCACGCCTCACACCAGATCCCGCATCAAAAACACTGTGGGCTCTTTTGTAAAAACGTCCACTAAATCTATGGTCTCCGGTGATTCCCGGAGTGTTTTGCGTGCAGCCTACTGAGCCTAGTACACACTAACATTGTAAAGTGGGGCAACTGTGCCGAGTAGTCTCATGATAAAGTTCAATTTCAATGGAAATGCAAATGTTTGTATTCTTCGGTGACTTTGCCAATTGTTTTGAGAAGCCGCGGTATTTAGCCTTAGGACCGGAACATGAGATAGCCTGTGGGGACGGGTTCAGTACATCGGCTTTCGACGCAGAAGGTCCGTGGTTTGAGTCCCGCTCTAGCGACTCGCCCCCTATTGGTTGGACCGGTGTCAGTATAATTATGACCGACAATAACTGTCTCTTATGTGGCAGCACGTAACCTTGTCAGACGCCAGTCTTGGGGCCGGTCCAAAATAGAGTCTATATAGTGCAACAACACAATACAACACAATCCAACTTACAAAAAACAACTTCCAAACCAACCAATCTACCAAACATGAAACCAACCAAATTCAACTGTTGCAGTCATTTAGGTAAAGAACGCTCTGCATTGAGTGCAAAAGTCAGCTGTAACGATAGTAAACCATGAGTTTGTGTTCAGTGAGATGATGGACTGGATTCTACCTATTATCTTCGACGTGAGCAAGACTTCGCACAAACAGGGTAACAGGGATCTTTCTGTGGTAAATCAGTAGAGGGAACGAAGACAAGAAATAAAGACAAAGAGAGACAATGCTGAGAAAGAGAGAGAGAGAGAGAGAGAGAGAGAGAGAGAGAGAGAGAGAGAGGGAAATATTGCTAGAAAGGCCAGTGATGAAAAGTTAGAGAGAGTCAGGTCCCTGTGATCCGATTTCCGTTGTTGCGTCACGTGGTCTGTCACACGCCCCAGGATACCACGGTCCAGGCATGGACCCGCAGCCAACCCTCACGCACATCAGGGGGGGGGGAGTTAGGGGAGGAAGCAGCAGGAGACAAAGCTAAGGGGGAGAGAGGGGGGATGGGTATGCGAGGAAGAAAGCAGGTGGAGGAAAGAGGGAGGTTGGTCTGAGGGAGGAAGAAGGAAGAGAAAAGTACGAAGGATGAAAGAGGGAGGGGGAACATCTGAATGAGGAAGCAGCAGGCGTGAAAAATCAGGAGGAAAGAGGAGGGAGGGGGAAGTCTGAGAGAGGAAGTTGGAAGGAAGAAAGGTAGGAAAAGGGAAGAGAGGGAGGGGGAAGGTACGAGGGAGTAAGAAGGACGAAAGAATAGAAAGGAGGAGGGAGAAAAGAGGGAGAATGTTTATGGGAGGAAGCAGGAGGAAGGAATAAGAAGGAGGAGGGAGGATACATGGGGGAAAGTTTTAGGGGGAATCAGGAGAAGAGAGGCGTAGGGAGAAAGTAGGGGATAAGGTCTGAGGGAGGAAGGGGGTAAGACGGGGGCGAGAGTGGAGGCCATATAAGAAGGCATCACTCGCAGGTTAAGAACAAAACATGCGGGGAAGAGGCACAAGAGTGGAATCGATGCTGGTCAGATCCGATTATTGGGCCAGGGATAATATCATTACCGTCGATTATCATGTTGCTGGGCTGCTAATGATGTAGAGGAAGATGCTTTGAGCAGATGGATGTGCAGGGTGGCTTTTTATTGCCACCATTGTCAGGGTGAGGATGGCGTTGTTTACAACAAGTGTGGTGATGTTGGTGAAGACTAGGCTAGGAAGTTTGAGATGGTGATGGTAGTAATTTAATGATGATGATGAGGAGGAGGAGAAGGAGGAGGATGATGATGGTGATAATGAGAAGGAGGAGGAGGAGGATGAGGAGCAGGAGAAGGAAGAGGGAGAGGAAAAGAAGCATGGGAGGAGGAAAAGCATCGAGATATTAATAAAGATCCTGATTAATTTTTAGAAAGCAATCACTACAATGGAAGAAAGGTTCTCTTCAGATTCATGGTACACATACTCACTTTCTTTTGAGTCAAATAGTCAAGGACTTACTATAAGGTCTCTTATCCTTAAATCGTCTGCTTTTTTATACTTGGCAGTGGACTTCAGTATTTTATTCAGGTGGGTGCTAACCAGATGAGTGTCAGAAAGTAGTGAGTAGTCAGGGTAGAGATTTGTACCATAAACTGTTGCTTTGTAACAAACTGTAGAATATGGATCTCAACGATCAGGTTGATGTAGACCATACTCTCTGTGAGTGGCTTGGCGCATCTCTAACTAAATATTCGAGTTCCATGAATCAAAGCCATCTTTGGTCCATTTTCATCCGGAGAATTATGACCACCACCTGCCTGTCGCGCGTGATACAGTAAAAGACTTCTAAGGCCAGACCCTTTCTCTTATCTTACTATGTCTTCTGTCCCGCTCTCTTTTGTGCTCCCTATCGCCCGACAGGCAATCCGAAGCAGGGAAAAAAACTTTTGTGCTTTTAAAACTAGCCCATCGATACATCACTTAAATATTTAAAAAAGCCCTGTCTAAAATCTGGCGGTCGGTCCGGTAAATATAGGGGAAGACTGTCCCTTCTGCGGTGAAGCACCAGAAAGAGCCTGATGGATCGTGTGTGGAGGGGGAACGGGAAATCGTAAACGCACTAGGCGCTGCATTTTCCCTGAACTTATCCAACCACCATTACTCCTCTAAATGTCAAGCCTTTAAAGAGCAGTCTGAGAGAAAACCGGTTGACTTCCCAGACTGCTCTAAAAAGCCACAGTTATTCCTGTTCCAAAACCTGGAAAAGACTCGGAAAACATACACAATTGTAGACCTATAGCTTTAACAAGCTGCCTCTGTAAACTTTTAGAAAGAATGGTAGCCAAACGACTATCTTGGCATTTAGAAGTTAATAATCTCTTACCCAACTTCCAGTGTTGTACTACGGATCACTGGATCCGCCTTAAAACATTTATTTGAGAGGCTTTTATCAATAACTAACACATGATTGCTGTCTTCTTTTACCTAGAAAAAACTTATGACACAACCTGGAAGTATGGCATACATAACAACCTTTTTAATAATGCGGTTTGAGGGGAACCTACCCATATTCATTAAATATTTCATAGCTAATCGGCAGTTGCAAGTAAAGGTTGGATCCTCTGTGTCTGAATCTTTCAATGTACCAGGGCAGCGTTCTCTCGCCATTTACTTTGAGGTTTTCGTTAAAGAATGAACATTTTATATTTCATTTGAAAAAAGGTGAGCAGCGCGTTCAATAATAATAATAGCCTCTAGCTCAAGTTCGCTCTTGCTGCAAGCAATGTCTGTTTCAATGAACCTGCCTTGTTTTTGTTTTGTTTTGTTTTTAGTTTTTTTTAAGCCTATAAGCCTATCTCTAAAGGCATTTCGGGACGCTTGGAATAGATGTAGACCGCATCTTTCTTTGACAAGTTTTATCGAATATTGCGGAGCCCCGAGTCAACTTAGGTGATTCTTACTCTGTGACAGACATGTATCAAGGAGGCAGGCAAGGCCGGAATGATTCAACAAATGTTTCAAGGTTAAAAACCCACCTAGTTTACTTTACTCCTTGTCGTGGTTTATTCTCAAACTGAAACAAAAGAAGAGCAGCCATAACCTGATGGCGTGACGACACGGGATTAGGCAACGCTCGTCTCAGTTCAATCTTCTCACTCAGTGTCAACCCCACTGGATGGTTTGTTAGAATTATTTAGAACAGTGCAGCCTTTTCTTTACTTTTTTTCGCAATCCAACTTGGTGCTTTTCTATCCATTAATACTCCCACACCCCTCTCCTTTATTTTTCAACAAAGAGGGAAAGAAAACATCCGGGTTTTTGTGTGTGATGTTTTTTAGGGTATTATTGTTTTCTTTTATTTACTTCTGCGTTTTTTGGGTTTTTTTTTTTTTTGGGTGTGGCGGAAAAAGATAGAGCGGGAGC
>RQTK01000075.1:537611-577611 GCA_003991915.1 Elysia chlorotica
AGAGAGAGAGAGAGAGAGAGAGAGAGAGAGAGAGAGAGAGAGAGAGAGAGAGAGAGAGAGAGAGAGAGAAAATTCATATCAAATATCGTGTGAAAGGGACACCTTGTGTGAAAAAGAGAAACAGAATAAGAGAGGAAGAGGAAATTGAGGCAGAGGAAGTACTTTATGCAGAGAAACCTACGATAACGGTTGGTTGCCCTTTCCTTCCATTCTTGGAGTGGGCAGCCCGGACACTGGAACCAGGCCTTAAGACGTGAAGCCGTGTGGGGAGAGTCGCAGCTAGATCTACCCAGGGCACTCGCTGTCACCAGAAGACTTGTGTGTATGTGGGTCAGTTTGACAGTTTGTCTTCTCGCGACGGAGCAGAGAAGAGGGGAGCTGGTAGGGGGGGCGTGGGGAGATTTGGGCACTCTTTTAGCCGCGGGCAAGACTGCTGCTGCTACTATGGCTGCTGCTAACAAGACAGAACAGAGAGAGAGAGGGGCGCCAAAATGTGAAGGGAGAGAGAGAGAGAGAAAGAGAGAGAGCAAGGAGAAACAGAAGAAGAAGACGTGTTAGTAGTTAAAAAAAACACAACAGAAATAGCAACAACAACAGCAACAACATTAACATTGAAATGGGACAGTGAGTGTGTGTGTGTGTGTTTGCATTTATTTATTTATTTTCCTTGGGGTGGCGGGGGGGGGGGGGCATACGTTTATCAAATTTGGTAAGAATGTGTTTACTACAAATGTAAATAGTAAGTATATGAAAAATATAAACTCACAAGAAACGCAATAGAGTAATGTTTAGTCCGTTACACTGTGTCTACACGTTTGGTATTTATTTAAACTGTTTGCTTCATCTAATAACATTGATGGATCAAATTCTTGAAGTCTCCCAACACCACCATGTTCTCTAGTTTTCTCTTAGGGAAAGCAACGTCTCACAAGCTTCGGTAAGCTGGAGAGCTGGAAATATGAGGAAAAGGAAAGGGGGGGGGGGGGGCTAATGATATCTAGAGTTCAATTATCGATTTCTAACGGAAGGGATAAATTTGCGTTGTTGCTTAGATTCCAGCGTCAGCACCATATAGGCTATATTGTGGACGGGCCCCAAGTCTAACATCTGACAACTTTGCGTGCTGCCACACAGAGATAGAGCGGGGTACCATGACTCGCTCTTAGTCGGTCACATTAAACTGACACGGATTCAACCAGTAGGGGATGAAGTTACCAGATTGGGGGCTCGAACCACA
The DNA here is from genome assembly GCA_003991915.1 of Elysia chlorotica. Lineage (NCBI taxonomy): Eukaryota > Metazoa > Mollusca > Gastropoda > Plakobranchidae > Elysia > Elysia chlorotica. The sequence goes on from RQTK01000075.1 coordinate 538,849, forward strand.
GACCTCCTGCGTCAGAAGCCGATGTTCTACCCCAGGGCTACCTCGCCCCCCCCCCTTTCTTTTAGGGGCCAATCACAGTCATTTGTTTGTGTATTTGGTGGATTTCAAAATATAAAAAAGCACAATACAAAAATGCCAAGTGGTATTGCATATATTTGTTAAAATAAAAAAGAAACATACAGTTGTGACAAAAACAGGAAAAGATTCACCAGTGGAAATAGTCTCGAAAAAAAATCAAAACAATAGCAGAGACGAAAGGATAAAAATATTATGTTTAAACAGTTTAATAACGAGAAAACAAACAAAAAAAGCCATTGCGAGCGTGAGAAAGAACATGTGCTAACAATCTAAATTCTATTTGGAGAAAGCGCAACTCTTTAAATATATAACGTTTTCCAGATCTTCACAATATGGCTCCTCAGGGCAGGATAGCCGGAACCTGGTTGGTCAACCTACCCATTTAAAAAACAACAAAAAAACAAACAATAATAAAACAAAAACGATGCGGCTTGAGCGGGTTCGAATCCGCAACCTTCCGATTTGAAGTCACGCGCTCTATCATTGGACAATCTCGTGCCATGTAATTAAATTCGGGTGAGGTCGAACCCGCATTTTATATCGCATCCACCGCAAGACTGGGGAGCTAACCATTGTAATTCGAAATTCAATCGCCTTCATTTTACAGTTCAGTTGTCAGCGTGTGTTTTTAGCATATGCTCTTTTTCTTTGTATGCATGTCTCTTGTCTATTTCTCCACTTTCCTGTCTATATGCCTTTTCTTGTGTCATTCTCAAAATCCATGTGTCCCTGCTTCGTCCTACTCCACTAAAATTTCTATCTATCTATCTATCTATCTATCTATCTATCTATCTATCTATCTATCTATCTATCTATCTATCTATCTATCTATCTACTTACTCCAAAATTTCAAAGAACAAGCGCTAGATAAAGGCGGGATTCAAGCAACTGAACGCCAGTTACGCCAGACGCCCGAAGAGAGCGGTCGCTAAAACCGCTCGAAACACATGTGTCGCATGGAATGGCCGTAAACTCAAGGTAGGACAATACAAAAATGTATCTATCTATCTATCTATCTATCTATCTATCTATCTATCTATCTATCTATCTATCTATCTATCTATCTATCTATCTATCTATCTATCTATCTATCTATCTATCTATCTATCTATCTATCTATCTATCTATCTATCTATCTATCTATCTATCTATCTATCTATCTATCTATCTATCTATCTCTCTATCTATCTATCTATCTATCTATCTATCTATCTATCTCTCCTCCTATCTATCTATCTCTCCTCCTATCTCCCTCTACCTCCCCCTTCTCCTTCTGCTATTTTCATCGGACCTCTAAGACGTTAACGTGTGATACTGTTGTCACCATACACGACTTGCAAGGCGAGGAAAACGGCGGACATGTTGAGAGTAGAGGGAAGGGGCGATATGCCGTCAACCGCGTTATGAATTATTTTGGTATTGGAAACTAATTTTATTAACAGATTATTAACTTTCATTGGTTGTCTTAAAACCTATACCTTTTATGATTCATTTGAGCGAGAAGGAAAATTTGGAAAGGGGCAGTAACACGGTAAACCTAAATGTGATGTCATATAAGTTGTGTTACTTCCCTTTGCGCCTGTCGACTTCATGATAATAAAATTAATAGCAAAAACTCTCATACAACAAAGATCTAACTCTTCGGTGAATCGAACTTTTTTTTTCTTGCAAGTTCTTAAAATCACAGAAAAGTTGAAAATGACAAAAAGCAACCATTAAGTTAAGTAAATTACTATAAACCGTTTAACAGGATTTAACGTGATAACCTAAAGTTTGAAGTGTCCCTTTTGCATGTAAGCTTCTGAATTCTATGCCACCAAGGAAGATTAAAATAGGGTTGATATAAGACAAGTTTGTTCTGTAGGGCGCAGGTCGAGTTGGTACTAAGGTACACTGTGTAGTTTTTAAATCGACAGTGTTATAGACACTCAAAGACAAGGCTTGCAAAATAAAAGGCAAGTTCACCGACTTGAACAAAGTAAGAAGATTTTTGGATACAAGTGATGTATTTGTTGTTTTTATTTTTACCATAGATAGTCCAAAGTAAAAATTAAAGAGCGCGATGCAAAGATGTTCAATGAAAACATAGATCCCAACTCGTTTCCGTAGCTACCGGTACCATGCGCATCATCATCGAACAGTCACTGGAAAGTTCGACACTTTTATCCAACAACTTTATAAAGACGCCACTTGTCCAGTCATCCACGATGGGAAACTAACAGAACCCTTCAACGGGAAAACGGGCGTCCGCCATGGTAGTTTGCTATCGCCGATGATCTTCCCTGTGGTGGTTGATTGAGTTATGCGAAAGTCAACTACAGGTCATAGGACGGGTATCCAGTGGACCTTCATGAGGCAGCTGGAGGATCTTGACTTTGCAGACGATATCAGCCTTCTCTTACAAAGAGAACAAGACGCACAAGAGAATCTATATCGTGTGTCAATGAAAACTCCCATCCTCAAAATTAATATAATAATTATGGTTATTGTGTAACTCTAAAACCTATAAGTAATTTTCACCGACTTGGGATGACCAGCTCACGTTTAATGTTGTTAATTTCATTTAGTGAAAATATAAGCCTCGCCTTTTGTGAAACTTGTAGTATTATTGGTCACCCGTTTCAAAGTTATACCTAAACTGTTATGTGTTTTCTTGTTGGTTAAAGATGTTGGTAAATGTAGTGTTACTGAGTATGTGTGCGTGTGTGTGTGCGTGTGTGTGTGTTATTTTTATTTAAATATCACTTGAATTGTTCAATTAGTTTAGTTAGTACTTTTTTAACGATGTAAAGCGCCCAGAGCCTGATCATTCGGGTTTGAGCGCTATATAAATACCATTTATTATTATTATTATTATTATTATTATTATTATTATTATCATTATGGTAGTATATTTTACACCTTTAAATTTAGTCTGAGCGCTTTTGATTATCAATGGCAGGGGAACTTGGCGGAGAAGGGCTTTTTGTCTCACCTTTTTTTTCTCCTGTTAATTCGAAACAATGCTTGCGCTTTTTCGTTTTAATAATCCTAGGTTATGTTTTATTTCTATGCTTAGTATAGTAATACTTTATGTGAATAATTGACATTTTCTTTTTTATATTGCAACAATACCAGCAACTTTTACTTGCGCGTTAACCAAGATGTGAGTCCTTTTTTATAAGCAGACGTTATTAATCTAGAAGTCATGACTGAACAAGACACATCGTCTATAGTTGTGCAATATTGCATGTAAGGTTTGTGAGTAACGATAAATTCTGCCTGTCGCTCTAGGACCAATGACAGACCGGCCGAGTGCAAGGACCGTCGGTAGAGTGACCGAGCGAGTGTCCCAGTTCCACAGCGGATCTGCAAGCTGATAACAGACGGATCAGTTACTCGCTCTGAAAATCAGAATACGTGCACAGATGTACACATTGTCCGACATTTGTAGACCTACTACTCGCTTCGTGCTTTCTCATTGGTCAAAGTATAGTGGGCGTTCTTACAGCCACGACTACGTTTTAACTACAATTAAAGAGAGAGAAAAAAATCGACGTCTAGTGTATGCTGGTTGTAATTGTATATTATGCATGTATGATAGTAAAAAGTGTAGCGTTTTTCGGAAATCGTTAGGTCTGCATTTTTTTTACCTCGTTTTTCACACATCATTTAGGGCCTAAAAATAGAAGTGATTGTAGCTGACTAAGCCAAAAAAAAAGAAGAAAAAAAGTCACAGTAAAGTCCGCAGAGTCTGTTGTGTTGTTTCGTTTTTCTTTTTCTTTCTGGGAAGCGATGCCGGACGTGCCGGTTGCTGCAGTCTCTCTCTCTCAATGCTCGTGTCGAGAAGAGACAACGAGACAAGGAGACAACTCAGCACGCGATTCTCTACACTTTACCGGGCCAAGGAAAACTGTTTGCTTCTATCAAGTGTTAAAACAGCCCGAAATTCTGAGAAAACATTAGATTCTAGTCTTACTTTATAACTTTGTTTCCTCGCGTGTTTAGAATTACAGTTCGGGCTACTCCTCACGCTATGTTTGACTGTATGTATTTCGCACTCCGCGTCCTTGTGGTGGCATGTCTCGTGACGTGCGTGCAGCCAGAGTTCCGCGTGTACAGAGACCACCAGGGCTCGGCGTGTGTGCGTGTGGATGCCCAGTTCTCCATCTCGGTAACAGCTTCCAAGGGAAACAAGCTTATCGGCGAGAAGCGCCTGGACAACATGACCAGGTTTAAATTCTACAGTGGAAGCTGCGACGCTGCCCACGCCATCGTGATCCTCAACTGCACGGCGGGCGCGCGGACCATGTTCCGCTTCATGTTCAAGACGCGCGGCGACGCGGTTGTGGTCATCTACAGCTTCAGCTTCTTCGTCCTGGACCTGTTCCCCCAGCTGACCCCCGCTGTGCAGGACAACCGCTACAAGGGCTACTCCTCGCCTGGCGCCCAGATAGGCCCGGTCGGGACCTCCTACAGGTGTGGCCGCCTCCAGACCATACCGCTCTCCAACGGCGACGTCCCGTTTGAGACCAGGCGCTACAACTTCTCCGTCACGCTCAGCCTGAGGAAGATCCACGCTCAGGCCTTCAACATGTCACGTGGAGAGTTCGGCCCGGCCGTAGACTGCCCGGCAGAGGCTGCTGGGAGTCCCTCTGTTGTAGCCGCCGTGGTGGTCGTGCTTGTTCTGGTCGTGCCGATAGCGGTTGCCATGGCAGCGACTATTCTCGTTCTGTACAGACACTCAGGAAATATTCTGCCGCGAGTAACAAAGGTGATGACTAACATTCATTGAACTGTTCCTGGGCAGCTTTTAGGTCTAGTTACCTTGGTAGTAGATTTCCTATTCTAGAGAAAGTCCAGATCATAGAACAGAAGTTTGGGGACTTGGAAAACTGTTTACTACTGATGGTCGTGTTACACGGGGACACTCCAGATATTGAGACAAGGGAGATATTCCTCATTTCTTATCTGTGTATACGCGAAATGTTGCAAGAGGCTGTGTGTAAATGTGTGTATAAGCAGGAAGGGTATGTTTGAATCGGTTCTTAGATTAATCGAAATATTCCTCAACTTTTTATTTACTATTACTATTTAACCATAGTTTTGAAACGGACACGTCAAATTCGCAGTCCTAGTGGGTAGCATCTACGTCAAATAAAAGATGATTTTATTACCACAATTGTTTCAATGGCTAACATAGCCAGCTATTAACAAGGAATTGTTCAGAATCTTGAGACAATATAGTTTTTTCTCCTCACAATGTGACCATGAAAACATTATTTATGTTCATATAAATTACGAGTATCATTGTATAAATTTCAAGCTAGTGCTTGTAGTAGTAACCAAAATCGTTATCCCCCCCCCTCCTTGAGGCCAATATAGTCACGTGGTACTGGTGATTATGATATAATTAATGTATGCATGGAGTGAGTGAGTTGAGTTCCTTATATCCAACGTCAGCAAGGCGATATCGTGGATGGGTCTCACTATGTACTGCCACACAGAGACAGTGCGGGGATACCAGAACTTGTGCTAAGAATTTAAAAGCAGGGGCCGGAAGTACAACGTAGCGGTAGCTTAGGACGCGTGCGCCATAAGCCTTCATATTCGTGTAAATGTTACTACGCGCCGTAAACCTTATCCGTATGTTGTTACGGCGCGCCGTAAACCTTATCCGTATATTGTTACGGCGCGCCGTAAACTTTCTTATTCGTATAATTATTGTTACGGCGCGCCGTAAACCTTCTTATTCGTATAATTATTGTTACGGCGCGCCGTAAACCTTCTTATAGACCCTTCCGCTGCGCCTCATAGCAACAGACCCAGCGCCATATTTGGACATAAACAAACTCATTCTCAATAATGGCGCATCAAGTGATTAGACGCGTGCGCCGTAGTCTTTCATATTCGTATAAATGTTACTACGCGCCGTAAACCTTCTTATCCGTATAAATGTTACTAAGCACCGTAAGCCTTATCCGTGTATTGTTACGGCGCGCCGTAAACCTTCTTATTCGTATAATTATTGTTACGGCGCGCCGTAAACCTTCTTATTCGTGTATTGTTACGGCGCGCCGTAAACCTTCTTATTCGTTTATTGTTACGGCGCGCCGTAAACCTTCTTATTCGTGTATTGTTACGGCGCGCCGTAAACCTTCTTATTCGTGTATTGTTACGGCGCGCCGTAAGCTCCAGCGGCTTGTACTTCCGGCCCCTGCTGTTCAAAATCTTAACACAAGTTCTGGTATGGCCGCACTGCCTCTGTGTGGCAGCACATGGTGAGACTCATCCACATTCATTGTCATATCTTTCACGCTGGTTTATTCCCCCAAAGCGGCATGTATATAAAATACAGGGGTAATAAGACATGTAATGTTAAACTCATCTTGATTCAAGACAGAGGTTTGCCATCTTCTTAAAATAGTATCACAACAAATCTCGTTTATACTTAGGTCCACTTTTTCACCTTATGAAACTCACCAAGTAAAATTGAAGAACAATACGTATTGATTTTGAGCGCATCATTTCAATGATAAAAGAAAGAGGTGTGTATTGAGAAAAGAGCGTGTTTTTTTTCCTTCAGTCGGTGATGTAACAAAGGAAGACACTATAATTTTCCTTTCAATACAATAATAGTTATAAAATTCTTTATGTCAAGATTTTTTGTTATGACTTTGAATGCAAACGTTTATGACTTGATGCGAATGTTATGACGATCTTATTATTATGATCAAACCCTATAATACCCGGTAATAATTATATGTGCGGATTTAAGACAAAATCGTGAAATTCACGTTTTTAATATTAAAAACCTAAATTGCCTGCAGGAATGTTAAATCTTCTTCTTCTTCTTTGCGTTCACTCAAATGGACAGCCCAGTCTCTGACATGAATGTTGCTGTGCGCCGTAGGTCCTCCAGGCTTCCATACAACTTCTGCGCCATTGGTGTGTCCTGTGGCCACATCAGGTTTCTTAGGTTTTCATACATGGGGCAGTGTTGTAGGACATGGATGACTGTTTGACCTCCAGTTTGGCATGTGCACTGGTCTGATGTTCCAATGTGGAGCTTTGTGTAGAGGTGGTGATTCAGGCGGTTGTGTCCTGTTCTGAGCCTAAAAATGACCACTTGTTCAGCTCTTATCAGTGCATGATAAGCATCATTTTGGACAAGGTTGGGGTGTTCCTGCAGCCATTCCTCATGTTGTTTGGCATGGATTATTGTCTTTGCTTCACTGTATGTTGTTGTGTAGTCATTTTGTTGGAGCGCTGCTGCTTTTTTTGGCTAGCAAGTCAGCAGTCTCATTGCCAACTACATTGCAGTAGGAGGGAATCCATTGTAGGGCTATTGTATGGGTTTGGCTTAGCGAGGTTAGCGCTGAGGTCAGATCATTTAGGTCTTTGTTAAATAAAATGAGAGACATTTCTACTGGCATATCTTTATCTAGATCAATATCTAGCCTGTACAGCTTAATGTGGATGCTCATATTACCATAGTGGGGCAATGTCGAATTTTTACAGTTTGTACTTGCGTTTCGTGACAAAGCGTAGTAGTTTCAGTTTCTATTCCATTTTAATTATGTTAAATATATTGATTAATTTGTTGCCATTCATTTGTCATATATAAAAAATAAATGACACCAAAAACAAGAAGTATGTTGCCATTTTGTTGCTTCCAAAATATTTTATTTGAAAAGTTGTAACTTTGTGTCTAACGTCAGCACTATACTTAAAGGCTATATTGTAGAGGGACCCCCAAGACTAACATCTAAAAGTAAAATGTTTACCGCTTTACGTGCAGCCACACAGAGACAGTGAGGGGATACCATGACTTTGTCTCAGCTGGTCACATTAAACTGACACCGACCCAACCAGTGAGTGGGGAAGTCGCCTGGGCGGGGCTTGAACCACGGACCTCCTGCGTCGGAAGCCGATGTTCTACCCCAGGACTACTGCGCTACCCGGTTTAATGTGCGAAACAATATTTCTGTAAACATATGTAATTAGGAATGTGTAGTTTGTGCAGCCGTGTTATCCGTGTGTAACTGTTGCACAAATGTCTTGTTCGTCCGAATGGGATCATCAAAATCATAATGATAATACATGTATTTTCGGTTGGTTCTCTTGCTAGTTATTCTAAGTTCAACGTCAGGAGTTAGGCCATGTCACGGACAAATCCCAAGACAGTTTTACAATGCTTCCATGGTTTGAATTAATTATGCTGACAATAGTGACATGTACACGACTCCCCTCTCATTATGCTGACAATAGTGACATGGACACACCCAGTAGGTTAGGGAATCCCCACAAATAAACTCCGATGCAAGGATCGAGTCGGGGATCTCCCGAATAGAAAAGCAGAAGTCCCTCGCTCTCAGTGTCTAACACATACACCTGTTCGCCTTGGCATCATTTTAAATAACATCAACTTGCTAAATATACGCTAAATATAAACAAAGTTATTTTCCAGTTTTACTGTTAGTGTTTCAAATATGCGTTGGGGTTAGAGAGATTGTGCAAAAACAAACAAAAAGTGCAGTAGATAAAGCCTACTGAGAGACAGACGAAAAATATACAATCTTCACAAGAAACAAGGAGACAAATATTTTCTCTCTATAGGTTTATTAACACAAAATAAAACCGAGTCCTGACGTGTCTTGGCATTGCAAGGTGTCCTCGTCAGTCGCGTGCAAGACACGAAGTAAATACATTACATAACATCCGGCTTAATTATATACATCATGAAAAGTGTAAAATGTTTTCAAGTAGAACCAAGTCATATGGTGAAATAAATAAACTTATCAAAATGAGAGTGCTCTGAATTCTCAGTTTCAGTGTACATGTGTATTTGTTAGAGCTGCTGCCAACTCGCACATCCGCAGCCAGGATCATTTCAAAGTTTTATACGATTTTTTGAAAATTATTTAGCCTATGCATGAAGTCTTAGCCTAAAGACGTAAGTCGTGCAAAGAAGTTTAATTTGACACGAAAGAGCTTTGGCATTAGTTGAGGACTTTCAGATTTACTTACAATTTTAAACTAGAATTTGAGCTATGATATTTTAACTTGCTCAGATGCTGCTTTAATGAATCGATTTTTAACTTTTTTTTTTTAAACACTAGTTTCTTAATTGAACTTGAAAAATCAGTTTTGGGTTCCTACTGAAATTCTTACTAAATCTCGACTTGTTGCTATTCAACAACTAAGACTCAAAGAGAATTCAGTTGTAAGAGAAAAGAGGGAGACAAATCCTTTTACTATGATGAGATATTATTCTCTTTTTAACTTGAGTACATTTCATTTCATAATGACTACTCAGCATAGATCACAATTCTTTCCACACAAAAAATGTTCTTGTTGCAAAGCTAACATGGAGTTGAATACATTTATGGAAGCAGCATATGAGAAAGCTAAACTCCCAGTTTAAATTTTCAAGTAAATTTGAAAGTCCTCTACTTTTCTCAAATGTTTTAATCTTATTACAAAATTGCATTTTATAACCATTACAACTGCTCTTTAAGCTAAGACTTCATACATAAATAAGTTTGAAAAAAAACCAGATAAAACTTTGAATCTAATTTAATTTGTCACGGCAAGGCTGTGAGTGGCCTTGCATTGCAAGGTATACCCACCTACATAAAAATACATCCTCATATTATTACATTGTACTAAAATTACATGGTTAGCACCTTTCTGGGATGATATGTTACATAATGAAGGCACCATTACCAAAGGCTGAACTTTAGATGACAGTTGCAGAAGTTCCAATCACCGACTTCAAAAAAGTATAGCATAATTCGAACAAGGAAAAAAAACAACTAATTATTTCCTGTCATTTTCACAACCCCGTGATAAGGAAAGAGGCTTGCACATGTTTTTTTCTCTTACCGCATTTAACCAACACACGCATCCATGGCGCCACACTTAAGGAGTTTGGAGGTTGTTGACGTCACAAGTTATGGTATCAAAACTTCTTTAGATTCTCCATGGAATTATTTCTATTATCCCACAAAGTGTCCGTCTTGTAAACAAGAAAGAAATGAGTGTAACCTACATGTATCGATTTCAACATACAAATCAAGTTCCAAAGTATTTGCAATAAAATAAATAAGTAGTTTAATTTCAGATAAACAATTTGATAAACTCTCATAAAAAATTTCAAAATTACAAGGGTGAGTGGGGGGAATTTTTAGGCGCTGGAGTTCGTTGCTGCTGGCCAGGTAGTGCCACATTGTTCCCTGCAGGTTGGATCAGAGTTTTATAATGGCATCCCTGTCTGGGAGGCAGAACAAGTTGTCTGGGGTTAGCCCTGGGAACGTCCCGTGAGACAGCCCGCCAGTGGCAGCTTCCGTGACAAAGGATGTTGGGAGAGATCAACCAAGAAGTTTCAACCTGGTTGCTACACATTCAAGAGCTTAATTTTTTTTTTTATCATTTATAAGACAGATCTGTTCAGTTCAGTCGGTCTGTTGACTGGGTAGTCGTATGGGAGACATGGTTGGCACATTGTACAGCAGTGAATCCCCATCATGGGGTGCCGGGCCCGCTGGCGTTTGCGACCATGTCCCTCCACATCTCTCTGTCCTCGTGTATCACAGGCAGGTTGATTCCTTTGCTTCAACCAATCCATCTTCCTAGCCCGTCCCATATTTTTTCTCTCTGTCTCTCTCACTCTCCGACAGTGAATACCAAGCAATAAAAGAAAATGAACATCATATTTCTGTACACACAAAAGCCAAATTTGTTAGCCATTTTAACACTAAATCTCGTTGTAGTAAGGGTTGTTGCTATTCCACACAAAAAAGACTCAGAGAAATAGTTGAAAGAGAAACCAGGTTTGTTGGCTATCTTTAACCTGTAGAAACGTTAGGTTGTGCATAAAACCGTGGACTCGTCAGTAGCTCAATCGGTTAGTGTGCTAGACAGAGCAGGATGTTCATGGTTCAAATCCCAGCTGGTGGTGAGCAACACACTGCCTTTGTTTAGGATTCGGGGAACCCTGAGGGCGTCATAATGTGTTAGTCAGTAAACTACACAGGTTAGCTCTGTCGAATGTTGAATAATATTTATGATTAGGCCTTATTAAACAACAATGAGAAGAGAAAACTGAGAGAGGGGGGGGGGGTGAGTTTTAAATAGTTTATAGCCACAACCATGTAAAATTTATCAAGAGGCAGTGAGTTAAAAAAAAGATCTGTATTTGCCATGGTAAGACCCAATAATGAATAAAAAAATATGTAGTGCCAAAGAGTACTGTTATATGACTAGTGATAAAATTATGCAGAATTGAAATGTGTGCAGAGTTTTGGGGAATAAGTTATAACTATTTGCCCAAACCAAGTATGAGGACTGACATATTGCACAGAAAAAATACACATTGAAAGACAGGTTGCATGATTTAAATAGATTACATATCAGGTGGAATCACATGGCAAAAAGCTGACACATTCCCGAGGGATCATCCCAGAAAGTTTGTGAAAGAATTCAAAGCTTACTGATAAGAAAACCCCAAATCCGTGTACATTGTATTTCATCTTAAGTTTTGGTTCGTATGGAAGAATTAGAAAGCAGTGGTCCGACTGTAAACCTTTTATTTTATGGCAGAACTAGGAACAGAGGATTGTAACTGTTCATTTTAATTTTTATACATTGTGGAAAAACTTCAACAACAATAAAAAAAATTTAAAAATTTAAAAATCACCTAACAACAATGAACAGTACTTGTATCATAACAGTGTAGATTTTTAATATCACATGTCAAGGGTTCTCAATTTTTTATAATTTTAAGACTGGAGAAGAAAATTGACATAATTTTAAAATCCATTGTAAACATCTTTCAATGCCCTTAAAAACTGCTCCAGTAGAGAATATTGGTCTTCCCATCTGAGTATACTCATTTCAAATCACAGCGCCAGATGAATATGACTGTCATTAACTGCACACAGTCTTAGTAGAGCTGATGCATCATTCACTCATTGTTCTTGCATTTTGAGTTATTAGGCCTGTATTGCTGCTTTATCAAGTCCTTCCTCACCATCACAATCAGTCTTAGTCTCACAGCTAGCAGGACAGTTTGTCTGTCTTAACGCTTGACAATAGTCTAGACATTCCAGGTAGAGCTGGACTGAGCTGATATTTTCCGTATTCTACAGGCTCCTCAAACACACCTGCTTGCATTTCGTAAATTGATAATGGGTGGGACCAGGACATTTCAAAAAGTCTGCAGAACCAGTAAATTTTGCTTATTATATTGCTGATTTAAAAATAAGCCTGCTTTTTAAGCCAATAAAATGTGTTATGAGCATGTCCCAACACTGGTTACCAATTGTTAAGCCTTGTAGAAAAAAATCACCGTAGCATTAAGTCGTAGTTGTTAGAAAAAATTATCACAATTCAAAAATCAAACTATGATGTACCATGTCCCAGGCTTTTTATAAAAGAACGGCGGGAGTGGATACTATATATGTATATGTAAAACATCTGTGTCATGTATCTTTGTATAAAATATATGTACACTTCTATCGACATTTCCATTTTCAATCATTCTTGTAAACAACTATGTCCAGACAACACACTTACACAGATTCATCACCCCCTATATTTAATAATATATTAAAAAAATAATACACTATATAAAATTACATTGCCTGAGTGTAAAATATTTCTCCCTGTGAAACATTATGTCGACATGTCGCTATATAGTCTCATTTTTTAACACGATGCATTTTTGTTTCTTTTGTTTTTCTCTTCAAAACTTATAATCCATAAGACTGTCCTTCAAGCATTTACACACATAAGCAAAAAAAAACAAAACAATCATGAGTGAGTTTTCGCCTGGTTTGGCAAGTTTGACACTGGCTTTTACTAGCAAGAGGTTGGGGTTCAAGCATGGAAGACATCAGTCTGCCTGTGGTATCTCTAATTTTAGAGCATTGGCCATGAATTGTAAAATTGAAGTATAACTGTATCACTGTGCCAAACATTGCTAAGATTCCTCAAGAAGACTCCCTACAGCAACTGTAGAAAGAGCTTATCAAAACACTTGCATGGATGTTGTGACATTGACAATGACAGGAAAAGAACAAAAAATCCTTTCTCTAGAAACTTTCAAATCAAAATATGGAATAAAGAGACTGAGAAACACCTCTATGAAAACGCTGTCTGTTTCTGCAACCTAACATTGTCACCTATCCGAATTAAAATCCCTGAACACACTGCCTGAGACCACCGTGAGCTGAAACATAACTAAAATCTTGTTCTACCTCATGAATGATCATTAATGTTTCTTGGACTATTTTCTGAGACATTGGAAGCTATTAAAGCAAAGGAGCTTTACATTCAGCCCAACAGAATGTAGGTGGACCCAAAGGTACTGGACTTCGAGAAAATAATGGATAATATGAATGAGGAAAACAAAAATAACATCCAACAAACAAGAACTTTCCTACACATCAGCATATATTACCTGAAGCATTAAATATTAGTTATTTTACATTACCATAGCACCATGAAAGAAATTCACATCAAAGTACGTATTGGTATCTTCACAGAAAGACTAGGTCATGTGATTTAAGGCACGGAGGCCCAATATGTAAACTTTAAACGATGGAGAGTTCTTTTCGAAGGAGATTTGCGTAGTTGCGACAGTGACTCTGTAGAGTCAGATTTTCCAGTGATGAAACTGGCAAGTCAATCTGCAAAGTAAAGAGGAATTAGCTGTGTAAGTTTGGCAGGGCCACTCAAATATAAAAATACTAATGATTATAATGGTAATAACAACAAAAACAACAACAATAACAACAACAACAATAATTATAAGGTATAATAACAACAACAACAACAACAACAACAACAACAATAACATAATATTAATAATAATATTAAGACTCCTGTCTGTCTAAGAGTAAGAGCACCTAAGCCCATCTCATTATACCAGCACCCACTCAACCAGTGACTGTGTACGAACCAGATATGTCCTAATTGGTAGCCCAATGCTCTACCACATGCACCAGTTTGCCCCATATGTAACTTTGTAGGTAATGTGCTATGACAAAATACATGATGAATATAAATGATGGTAGCATGCCTCTCCGTGCAACGCTATAGAATTCACAGATAAGCATATTTTGTCCCCTAACAAATTGGTGGCCCAAAATAACAGACCCACTATAAGAAACTTTGAATAATTCTCCATTTATCTGTTTTTATAAGACAAATTTTTAATTTTAACTATAAAACCAGCTACATTAAAAAAGAAAAATGTTAACAGCTACTTTCATTTTCAAAAAACTACTGATTTTGAGAAAGACCATTATGTTAGCAATGTTACAGTTCATTATAAATTATTCTAACCTTGTAGATCTCCTTCCATGCACTGCTCAAAGCAGTCGTGTGTCTGTCACGGTCGAGCGAGGCGGCAAAGTAGAGAACCCACTGGACACTCGACACACCGATTTCTTGCGACTCAAACTCCTGGAGAGAGAGGTGGTGAGAGAGATTGAGAGAGAGGGAGAGAGAGAGAGAGAGAGAGAGAGAGAGAGAGGAAGGAGAGAGAGGGTTGGGGCAGAGAGAGGTTGGGAGAAAGAGAGGTTGAGAGAGAGAGAGATTGAGAGAAAAAGGTTGAGAAAAGAGAGAAAAGCCACTGAGTAGAGAACCCAATTTCTTCTAATTCAAGTAAACAAAACGAAAATCTTTACAAAGTCATGGTAATTCTGCTATGTTACATCTCACATTTTCAAGATTGTATACGTACAATACTATTTTTAAACATTTCATATTTAAAATTATCATTTAAACCTCAATGCACAGGGTAGAGCAGTTGAGATAAATGAGGCAATGCTGATGAATAGAACCAAGAAACCAAATTTCTATTATTAATTCTATTAATTTTCACTGTAGTGTCTCACTATTATTGTAATGTAATTTCTTTTGAAGATGTCACATTCAACAGTAGAGCAGTTGAGATAAATCATGCAATGCTGATGAATGGAAGCGACAAAGCAAACCCACAATGACGCAGTACGTCGGCTCCTGGCCGTCCACACTGATCCCAGTCACGTCCTCCAGGTGGGCGCGCCCCAGCGTGCGGAAAAACTTGGTGTGCAGGTCCTCGTGGCACATGAACAGCTGGTTACTGGACAGCACCGCACAGCACGGCACGCCGGAGGCAAGGGGGTTCGGATCCTGACACACAAATAGTTAGAAAATCAGAAATCAATGGATCCACAGGAGTATATATATATATAAGTTTCCTTATATATTATAGGTAGCAAGATTTTGTTTTACTTGCAGAGTTTTTATATTTTTGCTATGTTAAAAAATGAAGAATTTTAGCAACAGCGCTAGGACAAACTTGTAAATCTTGAGTTATTTTTTTATTCATCCATTGAATATAAAAAGTCGGTGTTTCTGTATAGATACAGATCTGTATTATACTCTTGAACAGCATAGAGCGGTTTTCCGACAACAGAGCAAATATTTCAACAGAACAAACCTTGACAGTGCTGTATGTTACAGAGTAGTGATTAAGTCAGAGGCATCACAAACTTTCGGGCTGTGGTATCACTGGTTATGTCACATATTTTTGAAGGAAATTATACATGGTTGTATAACTAACATTAATTGTGGTTTCCCTTGAAATAGTTTAACTGTTCTTAATATAAAAAAAAAATTGTGTAAACTGCCTGACAAGAGTGCCTGCAAGATATCAACTCCATTTTCAGATGCTCAAACACATGACGCTAAAAGGTCCTATCTACACTCGCTGCAGTTTTGAAGAAAAACAAACCTCAAAAGTTTGGACCATTACAGATTTATTAGTCGGCCATTACCCATAATTTTTCTCTTATTTCATAACCAGGCTGCCAAGTTTGATGGTTTTCCGATAAGATAGAAACCATGCAGCCATCTTTAAGTTTAAAAACTTTCAAATGTCACCTCACATTGTGCCTGCAATATGTTACCACGGTGCTATGATTATGGCATGAGTGAGACGTACGCCAAATTCAGGTAATATATCTTTGTAAAAGTCACATCTATCTTACTAAACTTTGAGACTAAAAATATGTAATAGGTTTTTACTTCATAATATTCGAAAGTTGTGTCCAATATGAAGCAGCAATAAGAAAATAAAACAGTTTTTATTGATTACATTAATAGTAGCAAAAATGACTTATGCAAAAGTCATAGCACGGTGATATTCGACACGAGTCCAAAGAATTCAACCCAAGCCCTGCGTGTGCCTAGTACTGCTTACCTGTTTGCCCTGAGACACGGCCAGACAGAGTGACACGAGACGAATTCAACCCGAGACCTGTGTGTGCCTACCTGTTTGCCCTGAGACACGAGACGAATTCAACCCGAGACCTGCGTGTGCCTACCTGTTTGCCCTGAGTACCTTGCCCGAGACCTGTTGCCTACCGGCCCAGAGTGACACGAGACGAATTCAACCCGAGACCTGTGTGTGCCTACCTGCTTGCCCTGAGACACGAGACGAATTCAACCCGAGACCTGCGTGTGCCTACCTGTTTGCCCTGAGACACGAGACGAATTCAACCCGAGCCCTGCGTGTGCCTACCTGTTTGCCCTGAGACACGAGACGAATTCAACCCGAGACCTGCGTGTGCTTACCTGTTTGAGACCTGTGTGTGCCTACCTGTTTGCCCTGCGACACGAGACGAATGTGCCTACCTGTTTGCCCTGAGACACGAGACGAATTCAACCCGAGACCTGTGTGTGCCTACCTGTTTGCCCTGAGACACGAGACGAATTCAACCCGAGACCCAGGTGTGCCTACCTGTTTGCCCTGAGACACGAGACGAATTCAACCCGAGACCTGCGTGTGCCTACCTGTTTGCCCTGAGACACGAGACGAATTCAACCCGAGACCTGCGTGTGCCTACCTGTTTGCCCTGAGACACGAGACGAATTCAACCCGAGACCTGCGTGTGCCTACCTGCTTGCCCTGAGACACGAGACGAATTCAACCCGAGACCTGCGTGTGCCTACCTGTTTGCCCTGAGACACGAGACGAATTCAACCCGAGACCTGCGTGTGCCTACCTGCTTGCCCTGAGACACGGCCAGGCAGAGCGCGTGCCTCCACTCGGAGATCTCCTGCTCCGAGGCCGCCGAGAGGAACCAGCTGCCGCCCGCGCCCGACGAGACCACGAGCTCCACGCAGTGTGGCCGATCGGCCGTGGACACGAGTCGGCAGCCCACGCACTGGTCGCCCCCCAGGCCCAGGTACGAGTGCGGCCGCACGTCCGTCTTGTGGTTGGACACGCACAGCATGGAGTCTCTGAAACACAGACAGTTCAGTCAGACAATGTGACATGTCAACACAGTCCATTCAGTCAGACATTGTGACATGCTAAAACATTCTTAACACTCTTAAACACAAGACTCATGCACAAAACAACAAGAGGATCACCTTAGTCAGTGTCTGTCTGCTGTTCCAAAAAACAATCATGCACAAAACAACAAGAGGATCACTTCAGTTCCCAAACAGTCTCATGAATTAGCAACCCTACTGCGTGCACAAATAAGCTAGAGGATCATTTCAGTCGGAATCTGCTCTTCCTAAACAGTCTCACTAAAACACAACATTCATGCACAAAAAAACCAAGAGTATCGGTGAAGTCAGTATCTTAAGTTCCTATGAAACAATAAATTTAAAGGCAGCAAATCAAATAACAAAGGCAGACTAACATTGAGACTTAGACATCCAGAGCTAGATCTAGTGGTCCAGGAAAGGCAGACTAACATTGAGACTTAGACATCCAGAGCTAGATCTAGGGGTCCAGGAAAGGCAGAGTAACATTGAGACTTAGACATCCAGAGCTAGATCTAGGGGTCCAGGAAAGGCAGAGTAACATTGAGACTTAGACATCCAGAGCTAGATCTAGGGGTCCAGGAAAGGCAGACTAACATTGAGACTTAGACATCCAGAGCTAGATCTAGGGGTCCAGGAAAGGCAGAGTAACATTGAGACTTAGACATCCAGAGCTAGATCTAGGGGTCCAGGAAAGGCAGACTAACATTGAGACTTAGACATCCAGAGCTAGATCTAGGGGTCCAGGAAAGGCAGAGTAACATTGAGACTTAGACATCCAGAGCTAGATCTAGGGGTCCAGGATCAAATAACAAAAATAACAAAGGCAGACTAACATTGAGGCTTAGACATTCGGAGCTATCTAGGGGTCCAGGAAAGGCAGAGTAACATTGAGACTTAGACATCCAGAGCTAGATCTAGGGGTCCAGGAGACAAGGTATTGAGAAAGGAAGAAAGAAAGAGATTAGGAGAAGCAATCACAAACACAGATCTAGCTTGTCGCCAACAAATATGACAGAAGACGAAAACACAAGAAAAACTAATATTAAAAACAAAACTGGCACTTAAAAGCAACACTTAAAGACTTAGGTTGAGGATACATGGAGTCTGTAAAAGATTTCCACATTACCAAAAAAATGGTCCATCTCACAGATAGATCAAAAGAACACTGACCCAACATAAACATCTTTGAATAAGTCCCCATCTTTCTGTTCTATAATGAGAAAAAAACGGCTGGGCCTAATTTCGACATTTTAAAAGGAACAAACATTTTCAACAGTTTTATTTGATTTTCTAAGAACTCCTGATTTTGAGACAGCCCTGTGTTCCCAACTTGACTATAAACCAAAATGAGCTCCCCTCTTCTCAGACTATAAATCAAAATGAGCTCCCCTCTTCTCAGACTATAAATCAAAATGAGCTCCCCTCTTCTCAGACTATAAATCAAAATGAGATCCCCTCTTCTCAGACTATAAATCAAAATGAGCTCCCCTCTTCTCAGACTATAAATCAAAATGAGCTCCCCTCTTCTCAGACTATAAATCAAAATGAGCTCCCCTCTTCTCAGACTATAAATCAAAATGAGCTACGACCTCAGCAGTAGCGTCCCCTCCTTGCAGGCTGCATCGTTCCGCTTGTCTGCGTCGGAGGAAGGGTCCTCCCAAAACACCAGGGAGTAGTCGTTCACCGCCACGTCCTGGGCCTGGGGAAAGCAGGCGAGTTGAGGTGGTTGCTTAATGTCCAATGTCAGACTTATATAGCCTATATAGTGGATGGGCCCTTAGACTAAGTAGCTGTAGTTGAGGTGGTTGCTTAACGTCCAATGTCAGACTTATATAGGCTATATAGTGGATGGGCCCTTAGACTAAGTAGTTGTAGTTGAGATAGTAACTTAAAATCCAATGTCAGAAATAATATAAGCTATATAGTGGATGGGAACTTAGACTAAGTAGATGTAGTTGAGATAGTAAAATAAAATCCAAAGTCAGAAATATATAAGCTATATAGTGGATGGGAACTTAGACTAAGTAGCTGTAGTTGAGGTGGTTGCTTAACATCCAATGTCAGAATTATATAGGCTATATAGTGGATGGGCCCTTAGACTAAGTAGCTGTAGTTGAGGTGGTTGCTTAACGTCCAATGTCAAGTAGCTGTAGTTGAGGTGGTTGCTTAACATCCAATGTCAGAATTATATAGGCTATATAGTGGATGGGCCCTTAGACTAAGTAGCTGTAGTTGAGTTAGTTCTTAACATCCAATGTCAGAATTATATAGGCTATATAGTGGATGGGCCCTTAGACTAAGTAGTCTGTAGTTGAGTTGGTGTAACATCCAATGTCAGATATAGGCATTATATGGGTAGAAGTGCTGATGAGCTAGTCCTTGGATGGCTATAGTGAGGGCCCTTAGACTAAGTAGCTGTAGTTGAGTTAGTTCTTAACGTCCAATGTCAGAATTATATAGGCTATATAGTGGATGGGCCCTTAGACTAAGTAGCTGTAGTTGAGTTTGTGTAACATCCAATGTCAGAATTATATAGGCTATATAGTGGATGGGCCCTTAGACTAAGTAGTTGTAGTTGAGTTTGTGTAACATCCAATGTCAGCACTATATAGGCTATATAGTGGATGGGTCCTTAGACAAAGTAGTTGTAGTTGAGTTAGTTCTTAACATCCAATGTCAGCACTATATAGGCTATATAGTGGATGGGTCCTTAGACTAAGTAGCTGTAGTTGAGTTGGTTCTTAACGTGCAATGTCAGAATTATATAGGCTATATAGTGGATGGGCCCTTAGACTAAGTAGCTGTAGTTGAGGTGGTTGCTTAGCATCCAAGGTCAGAATTATATAGGCTATATAGTGGATGGGCCCTTAGACTAAGTAGCTGTAGTTGAGGTGGTTGCTTAACGTCCAATGTCAGAATTATATAGGCTATATAGTGGATGGGCCCTTAGACTAAGTAGCTGTAGTTGAGTTGGTGTAACATCCAATGTCAGAATTATATAGGCTATATAGTGGATGGGTCCTTAGACTAAGTAGCTGTAGTTGAGCTAGTCCTTAACATCCAATGTCAGACTTATATAGGCTATATAGTGGATGGGTCCTTAGACTAAGTAGCTGTAGTTGAGCTAGTCCTTAATGTCCAATGTCAGAATTATATAGGCTATATAGTGGATGGGCCCTTAGACTAAGTAGCTGTAGTTGAGTTGGTGTAACATCCAAGGTCAGCACTATATAGGCTATATAGTGGACGGGCCCTTAGACTACGTAGCTGTAGTTGAGTTGGTTCTTAACATCCAATGTCAGTATTTATATATGCTATATAGTGGATGGGTTCTTAGACTAAGTAGTTGTAGTTGAGTTTGTTTTTTAATTTCCAATGTCAGTATTTATATATGCTATATAGTGGATGGGTTCTTAGACTAAGTAGTTGTAGTTGAGTTTGTTTCTTAATTTCCAATGTCAGTTTTATATAGGCTATATAGTGGATGGGCCCTTAGACTAAGTAGCTGTAGTTGAGTTAGTTCTTAACATCCAATGTCAGAATTATATAGGCTATATAGTGGATGGGCCCTTAGACTAAGTAGCTGTAGTTGAGTTAGTTCTTAACGTCCAATGTCAGAATTATATAGGCTATATGGTGGACGGACTTCAAGACTGACGTCTGACAATTTTATGTGGATGAAATTGAAGAAAACTTTTGATTGATAATGGGTTTTCAAGTGGGAGACCATTTGTGTCAGTTTGCCCAACTATTTATGAAGTAGGCTAGTTTTTATTAACTTTCAAATATGATAAAATTGCTTCTACCTTAACGGACAAAGAAATTAACATATGACCGATCTTACCCACCGTCAAGACTTTGAGGGTGAAAATCAAACCGTGACACACTAACCTCGGTATTCAGCTCTTTAGAGATATATTTGCGCAGCGCAATCTTTTGTAAGGGAACTTCACTGCCCACGCTGAACCGTGGCCTCACCGCCACAATCTGCTCGTTGGCCGCTTTCACTGCGTCAGTCAGGCACGACAAGATCGCTCTGCAGGGCACGAGGAAAAAAGGTAACGTTCCTTATACATGCTATCAGTCCCATGGTTACAGCAAGGTATTATATATTGATAATCTTCTTCATTACACAGTCCTGAGAAAGAGCAATCCAAATCATTAAATTAAAACTTGCTTTAACTGATAAATCCATATTAAGACGAATGTTCTTTAAAAAAGACAAAAAGTCTACTTTTCTTGCAAACAACTTTTGCTCCGAGAGTCCCACCACAGAGTGGCTGTTGTTTATAAGATAATGCCAGCGCCGTACTGGTTTTCTCACCCAACATTAGTCAGGTGACAGAGAACAGACAGGTCATCTTTTGGTCCTGCCTTAATTGACCCAATTGGATCTTTTTAAAACACATTGTATTTAATCACCTGTCAAGATAATCTGAGGGGAAAGTTCAGAACATCTGATATTAGTAACAGCAGACTTTGAAATACAATCCCACAATGGAAGGTGTATACCATTGTCTCCATAGTTGCATACATTCCCATAATGGACGGTGTATACCATTGTCTTCATAGTTACATACATTTCCACAATGGATGGTGTATACCATTGTCTTCATAGTTGCATACATTCCCACAATGGATGGTGTATACCATCGTTTTTCATAGTTGCAAACATTACTATAATGGACGGTGTATACCATCGTCTTCCCACAATGGACTGTCACTTCTCGATCGTTTTTCATAGTTGCAAAC
Organism: Elysia chlorotica; assembly: GCA_003991915.1. NCBI lineage: Eukaryota > Metazoa > Mollusca > Gastropoda > Plakobranchidae > Elysia > Elysia chlorotica. The sequence continues at coordinate 560,992 of RQTK01000075.1, forward strand.
ATTACCATAATGGATGGTGTATACCATGGACGGTGTATACCATCGTTTTCATAGTTGCAAACATTACCATAATGGACGGTGTATACCATCGTCTTCATAGTTGCAAACATTCCCATAATGGACGGTGTATACCATTGTCTTCATAGTTGCATACATTCCCATAATGGACGGTGTATACCATTGTCTTCATAGTTGCAGCACTGTCATCCACAATCACTCTCACTTCTCGAGTCCTTTTTGGCAAAAAATGGTAGGTAGAGCGGAATAGACACTATCAACTTGTAAGGAAAGTCTTGCTATCATTTGCCATCAGTGTATCTCCAACACTAGACCTTTCATCATGCCTCCTCCACTAAGAATAGATTTAAGCCACCCAGTGATACTACAAAAGTGTGTGGGACTTACTGTGTAAGGCTCTGGTGTCCTGGGGTCAGCCACAACCGCTGTTTCTGACGGCTCTTCTCTCGGCTTTCAAGGTTCAGAGTCTGATCATTAAGCCCAGTCTAAGGACATCATAAGAAAGGAAAAGGAATAAGCATATAGAAAAACAGTCCAAGAATCTCTGTGAAAAAATCGCTTATGGGTAGGTGGAATTTAGTGTTCAAATGAATAAAAATATTCATGTATATAAAATAAAATATTGTTTAAGTTTGGATAAGCCTGGTTTAAGATAAACAGTAAAGAGAAAACTGAAATAAAATGTTAAAATCATCAAACACTAAAGAAAATATAGGGATTAAGGATATCCAAAGAACGTTCAGCAATAAGTAAAACATGACAGCAATAAAAAGATGAAATAAAGGATAAAATTTAACATATGGTGCCAATGGCTTTATGGTTATTTTTAAATGATCTTCTAGTTTAATCACATGAGTCGAATACAAGCAACACCAATCAGTGAAATAATTCGGAAAAGCGTTTTGCATAGCTGCTCGAAACTAGCAAAATTGAACATCTTCGCTGTCAAGAGTGCCTGGGTGATAAATGACCTGGCTGGTAGCCGCCTAGGCCTGGCGGAGTGGAAAGGTGGGTATGCGAGGTCAGCTCAGGTATCGCGTTATTGCCATTTTTAGTAAGTTTTTTGTGAACCTACTATTTAACTTACAGATTCGAATGTCCAAATAAAATTCAAATCTATCGTGCTTAGAAAGTCCTGTTTAACTCATGCGCAATTTACACTATAAAATGTATGAATCAACTGCATAATGATTCTAATTTATTATTTTTAAATATGATCTTCACAGAGTGGTTAAATTTAAAAGTTATTTTGGGACTTGTCAGATATGAATCCCTACGATCACAAGGTTTTGTCAGTGTAACTATTATGGTATAAATGTTATGACGCTGTAAAGAAAGACAGCATCAGAACCGCATGATGTTCGTTTCACACTGAATTTTCCTCATGATTCTGTTACTTTCTCTTTTGAGTTGCGGGTATTACTTTTATAAACTATGTTTGTATAACACTTCACTAAATAAAAAGGATTAACCATGGACCTAGTTTGATTACAAACATCAACAGAAACAACTAACCCTAACCTATGCTAAGAAGCATTTCAAGATCATGCTGGCCTACTCTTGTCACCTCACACGCCGTCCACGGTGCACAGAACTAAAATGGAAGCTTCTAACAACCATGTTTGGTGCTAACAAAAATAAAATCGGCTTTCCAAAAATCCAAAATTAGAAAGGAAAACAAGGTAAAAAAATTACTTTTTGTGTTCATATGTCCACAGAAATGGTTGAACTTATTGCAGAAACTATACAATCAGGTATTTGATTATCGGACATTCCCCTTGCCATTTGAGGATTTACTTCCCGGTAACTATACAATCCCCCAGACTCCTATAATTAATTCTAACAGTGCAAGAACCGCCAGGGCTTGGGTGAACATTTGTGAACTTACACTGACGAAAATGAGGTCGACAAGATTCGCACAGGAGCTGAGGGTGAACTTCTTCCAGGTGCGTTTGTAGTGCAGCAAGTACAGGCAGTGGTCGGAGATGACCACAAACACGGGCGCGGCCTCGCCCTCTGTGTGGCTTTCTCGCGTGGCAAACATCTGAAACAGGCCAAGGGGTGGAAGGCATAGCAGAAATAAGGAATAAAAAAACCTGAGGCTGAATAAAGCGCGGTGGTCTAGAGGTATAAACCATGCTCTCTTTGAATGGCAAGGCGATTTGGATCTAACTCACTAGCTCAGTAAGCATGTTCCGCAACAACTTTTGTTTTTATTTTTACTTGATCATAATTACAATTTTATTTGTGAAATTCTCTGTTGGTTGGTTGATATATTGGTTTTATAGCGACTGACATGAGCTACCAGTTATATGGGACAGCTTTTAATATTCGTTCCAACAGAGTGGTCTCACCTTGATGAACTTTTCATGCTCGTGGGTGAAGATGTCCAGCATGATCTGGAGTTTGGTGTTGTTGTCCAAGCTGCACAGTCAACAACAACAACAAACAAAACAGAAATCATCAAATGGTTACATTACTGTAAGACATCTTAACCAAGATAAGTGTATCTTCAAGTCTCATCAACTTCATTAATGCTTGCAGTGAGAATAATCATGCTAGACTACCTTTTCAAGACAGCTTAATAGAAAGATTGCTCAACTAAATTTGGAATACTTATTTCATAAAAGGCCAAACAATACAGATAAATATTTCATAAAAATCTTAATCCTTTTAAAGATTCTTTGAAATAATAATCAAAAGGTAATTTTTCTTTGAATTTACACAGGCCACTTCAGTTATGCTTCTCTGACACATCAGTTGCGCATGAAATAAGGATTTATCTTTAGAAATTTTACCAATTCTAATAAAATTCACTGCAAACACAACTTCTACGCTTCCGTTTTAGTTTGGAAGAACCACCTACAAATTTTATTTATGAACAGCTTTTACTTTGTTTGAGAAAAGTAAATGTGTTATAAAGTATTTATGAATGCCATGTCTGTTTCAATGGTATTTCCCAAAGATGGTGGTCATCCATCAAGACAGGATTGGTTAGATCATGAGTTAGTTGCTTAACATCCAACATCAGCACTACTATAAGCTATATTGTCGACAGACCCCTAGACTAACGTCTCACAATTTCATGTGCTTCAACACAGAGACAGTGCAAGGATATGTGGACTTATGTCTCAGCTGGTCATATTATACTGACACCAACCCAAATAGTAGGGGAAAAAAATGGCACAAATACATTTTTGATATGTTTAGATCATGGGCCACACAGAAGATTCCTATAACATAAGCAAGGGTCAGAGAAACTGGTCCCTACTCAACAGCCAGGTCCACTGGTGTGTCCACTTCCTGAAGTGCCAGCGTTGACTGGGACTCTGGCGGCGATTCTGCTCCCTGCAAGATGAAATCCATGTAGTCCTGGAGGGGAGAGAGAGAGACAACACATGAAAAATCTTATAAAATCCATGGTCTTGGAGGAGAGAGAGATGGAAAATCTTTATATGATGAAATCCATGTAGTCCTGGAGGAGAGAGAGATGGAAAGTCTTTATATGATGAAATCCATAGTCTTGGAAAAGAAACAGACAACACATGGAAAATCTTTATATGATGAAATCCATGGTCTTGGAAGAGAAACAGATAACACATGAAAAATCTTTATATGATAAAATCCATAGTCTTGGAAGAGAAACAGACAACACATGAAAAATCTTTATATGATGAAATCCATGTAGTCCTGGAGGGGAGAGAGAGAGACAACACATGAAAAATCTTATAAAATCCATGGTCTTGGAGGAGAGAGAGATGGAAAATCTTTATATGATGAAATCCATGTAGTCCTGGAGGAGAGAGAGATGGAAAGTCTTTATATGATGAAATCCATAGTCTTGGAAGAGAAACAGACAACACATGGAAAAATCTTCATATGATAAAATCCATAGTCTTGGAAGAGAAACGGAAAACACATGGACAATCTTTATATGATGAAATCCATGTAGTCTTGGAAAAGAAAAAGATAACACATGAAAAATCTATATATTTTTTATGATAAAATCCATAGTCTTGGAAGAGAAACAGATAACACATGGAAAATCTTTATATGATAAAATCCATGTAGTCCTGGAGGAGAAATAGATAACATGTGAAGATTCTTTGTATGATTGTCTGTTGCAATAGATTCTGTGTAATATGAGATTAACCCTGGAAGAGAAAAACATAGCACATGAAAAATCTTCATATCATAAATTATTTCGTTGCATCAGATTCAGTGTAACATGGGATAGGATAAAATCCATGTAGTCCTAGAAGCGAAAGAGGCAACACATGAAGAATCTTTATATGCTTTTTCTTTGCATCAGATTCAGTGTAATGTAAGATATGATAAAATCCTTAGTCCTGGAAGCGAAAGAGATAACACTTCAAAAATATTTAAACATTTATACGACTTTTCATGGCATCAAATTCTGTGTAATGTAGGATATATATGTGACAAAACCCATAAAGTCCTGGAAGGAAAAGTGATTTGCAAACTTGCAAAATTGAAAAAAAATGTCATTAAAAAAAAAAATGTGCATAGCTTGGTCAAATGTTCCAACGCTTACACTCAGGTCCTGAAAACACCATTAGAAGTCTCATGATGCATAAAGTATCTTTGTGACTTCTAAAATTCAAAATCAAACTTGTAACCGCCAAATAAATGGGACAAAACTGTTGAGAACTCACATCGAGTTGCGAGGCTGCGTGGGCGCTGGTGATCTGAGCTGTTGCTGCCGTCACCTTCACGCGGTTGGAGGAGCCAGTAGTCTCCCCTTGATCTGCCTCAGAGTTGTCACAAGCGTAGAAGTCGAAGTCGTCCACCGCGTCCATGTTGCGGACGGAGCGGTCAGTCTTGGCGCGGGACAAACGGTCCTCCGTCTCAGAACCTGTCGGGTCATGGCGGTCGTTGCTGCCACTGGGGGTCAACGTGGACTTAGGGTCAGCGGTTTGAGACGCGTGTTTAGGGGTAACAACTCCGTCCTTCACATCTTTAGACCTGGTAGATGACGATTTCGAGTCCAGATCTGCTCTGTGAGAACTATCAGGAGCTTTGTGGGCAGGTTGAGGCTGGTCATGGCTTTTCCCCGCATGTGCAGACTTGTTTGAATTTTGATGAGGATGATGGTGATGGTGATGGTCATGAGGTAAATTTCTCTTCTTAGAAGAGAATAAAAGTTCTTGACTTGTAATATCACTAGATTGTGAAAGACCATAAATATTGGTTGAAGCTCCATGCTTTTTGTTGGGTGACTGGTTCTCCTCTGGAACAAAGCAAAGCTCTGCAATTTTATTTTCAATCTGAGCAAACGCAGATTTTGAATTGTCATAACTTTTACCCAGAACTCCATCGGACGACGATCTGCATCCTTTGTCAGCAGAGAAGTTTTCCGAGACCAGCATGCTGTGAATGTCGATCCCCGTGTTACACTGGGGTTTGGAAGTGTGTGAATCCACAGTGTTCCCTTTACTCTCTGGCCTGTCAGATTTTGCTACACTGGCGAGAGCCTCAGAGGATATTTGCACAGCGTCGCCTCTAACACCAGAAGTCTGGTGTACACGAGCACAGTGGTCGGCCTCAGTGGTCGAGTTCTCCGCGACACTGACACGTGTTAGGCCCGGGCCTGGAGTGCCGGGCTCAGAGCTCTGGCTGATTCTCGTCTCCGCCTGGTCCCTCGTCAGGACAGCGTCCCCATCGCTATGCCGCTCTTTCTTCTTCTTTTTGATCCTCGTGTTTCCAGAGTTACGCTTGCTTTTCACCCTGATGACTTCCAGGGAGGTTCCATCGGCATCGTCATCACCGCCCTCCCTCTGCGGCAAGATGTGTTCCACTCGCTGGATACGGTCTGGGTCACCTGAATGGGACAGCAAAGGGAGGAGAATAAGTTAAGACATAAATTGAAACTCGCACCAAATTCATCTTATTGTAATTTAGATTTCAGATTTATATAAAAGAATAATATGACCCTAATAGTTCTTATAACAGTTAACAACTTTGGACACAATGATCACATCCCCACACCATGTTCTCATACACAGATTTAAATTTTTTTAGTTGGAAAATTTTTTTTATTGCTATATTCTCTATCAACACAATTTAAAGAACAATCGAAATCATGGGGATAGATGTAAACAAGAGATACAATTATCCTCCAACACTGAACTAAATATAGTTTAAAAACCAATGATCAATTGCAAATAGCCAGGAGACATGTCTGACTTTTGGTTTGTCCAAAATTCAGATTTAATTATCCTTTTACCATCACGCCACACTCATGGTGTACGCATGGATATAGTTTGTGCTAGAACCTCTTTTAACTGAAATGCAACCATTCCATTTTGAAAATAGAAAAATCAAAGCTTTTACATTTTGTACATTGAAAATACCCCAAATTAGTGTGCAGTCAAGAAACAGGTAATCATGCTAAGTAAAAATGCTAAATAACTTCAACTATAAATTAAACAGCACACCTTACCTGATGATCCCACCGAAGTGATGGAGACTGCATCAAGCGCCTGACTCGCCCTCTGCCTCGGACCCGACCGCTCTGTCGGGGTGACACTCCGGCGCTCAGCGTCCCCGTGCAGGGATGAGAAACACGGGGACAGCGGGGTCTGGGCGTCCCTCCCCTGCCCCCCTCCCCCTGCGTCCCCAGTGGGGCAGCCAGAGTCCGAGGAGACGGTGCTGACCCGCATGGCGCTCGGGCCGGTGCCGGTCAGGCTGCCTGCCTGGTGGTTGGAGGGATGGACGTCCACACTGGCCAGGCTGGAGGAGTCCGAGTCGCTGGGGGCAGTGTGGGCAGGGGGACCACTGGCACAGCTTAGCAAGGACACCTGGGGGACACATTACAGGTGATGGGAAGGGGAAGGGGGGGGGTAGGGGTTAAATGTTGCTTAATGTTAATAATGTTCACAAATGTACAAGCACAAACAAAAGGACGGCCCAGCACCAACGCATGTATGCTCCAGATGGGAGCCCATAGGCTAAGTAGAAGATAATGTTTAGAAGCTAAATTTCAATTTAATTAAAAAAAATTTTTTTTAAAGGATAAAAGTAAGAGGTCCTTAGGGGTGCAAACCTCAGAAACGGGCCTGTTTTTCTCTGAGGACAAAGGGCTTGATCCTGCAGATTCTTCCAAGTCGGAGTCTGCACGGCTTCGAGGTGGATACGCATTCAAGTCTAGGTAAGGTTGATCCTGGAAAAAACAAAAGGAGCACCATACAGACAATTTTCATTATACAGTGCATTCACCTAATTCGATATCTGATTATTTAGGATTTTTAAAGTCTAGAATAAATCCCTTCAAAATGGTTCAATTGTTTTATTTTGATAGGCTTGCAACCAAATATCTCAAAAATATATAATAATATAATTGATTTTCCACATAGAAAAACGTGTTTAACTGTGTCTGTGCTAGAATGATGGACAGCCTGAGAAAATTCAAACGAGACAAGCTCATGAATGATATTCGTATTGCACCGCCCTGTGTAGATCCCTATGAAGATCTACAGCCAAGCCACCCTGACTTTGGTGCTCTCTAAAATTACTCTTTCTCCTAATGCGATTTTCCCCGCAATCAACCACAGATGTTCTGATCCCTGTAATGACGAATTATCATATATGCACTTTATGCTTCCAAGTTGTATTTTTCAATATTTTCAACTACCAGTTATCTCAAACATAAATTGTTTTAAGCTATGACAAAGTCCTACGAACTTAAAGCTCATCTTGATAATTAATAATAAGACATACCTGTAATTTTGGTTAATGAAACATCATCTAAAGAACCAGAGGTTGATCAAGATTGTCATTAAATGGTGGTGTGTGTAGAACTTGTATATTATGTCAATACCTTGTTGGATGCATGATTTTTTGAAGCCTTGTGTGGTTCAGAGCTGCCATCCAGTGCCTCCATTTACATGATTGTACCAAGATGGTGTTTACTCAATCATCATATTGTTATTGTTGTTGCTGTTGTTGTACCACATGTTTTGTGTTTGGTATTGACACTATAACATTAAGCTTGGTAGCCATCTGTTGGCATCCACTCCTCCATCCCCTTGCTCCTTATAATTTTTGTGTTTTTTTCACTCTATTGTCCATCCCTTTCACTGTTCACTTAAAATTATATCAATTATAGATTGTGTGAGAACCATTATTCTTTGTCAGGTAAGCTTGTCACCTTGCTGACATCTCTGGTTTGCTGAATTCGAGAGTGGGCATGAGTAGCAATTGGGTCAAAGATAATGTACTACTAGGGACAAGAAAAGAGAACATTTGGAGATTTTTTTTTTCCGTTTGTTGAATGATGTTTTTTTTAGTTAGTCTCTTTATTGTATTCCGAGTTGTACTGTACTTTTTATCTCTTTCTTCTATTTTTTCTTGTTGTTGTTGTTGTTGTTGTTGTTGTTTTTAATATTGTTATTGTTGTTGCTGTTGTTGTACCACAAATTCTATAACTATCATTGTCAATTTTGAAATAGCTTAAGTACCAATGCAGGCAAAAAGGTATCATTTAAAAGAGACAAAAGATTGACCTCCTTTATTTTTTCTTACTTTTCTCTTAACGAAGAGAATAATTTAGAATAACCACATATAGTCCTATCTGTGGATTCTAACATTGATAGCTAAAAAATTCAAGGCCTCAAAAACATTTTTACGAAATGTTAAGACAACGAGACCTGTTGTAGCTGTCTACATCAATCAAGTTATCGCTACCAATGCTTTTTATCATGTTTTATTCTTGGACTGGAGACAGAGAGCTGGAAAGGTAAAATTGTCTGTGTCTATCACTTATCAGTTACATGCTAAAATTACCCGAGACCCATATGCTGTGCAAATGCGTCAGTCTAGCGAAACCATTAACATCTCTTTCCTTATTATCATACCTGTTACAACATTTATATCTTACAAGCAAATTAATGCATTGAGAAAAGCTGCAGCAAAGTGAAAAAAGTATAGCTCCGTGCGAAACTTACAAAATCCAACTGGAAAATGACACACTCCAGGCCTGTTATCAGGGTTAGTAGCAGATTTAGCCTCTGGAAAAGTGTGCAGAAAAAAAATGTCCATGAAAGTTATTGGTAAAACTATACAATCAATCAGCTTAAAGTGGAATTTTCAAAGGCTACCTCACCAACTAACACATGAATGATAAAAATTAACTTGCATATATTTTGAAACTGATAAACACTTTTTGTATTTGACATCATAGCTTCTCCTATTTCTTTACTGCATCACAATGATAGAAATTTCCATACGTTTTTAAACTAACTTAACCACAACCAGTACCTGCTTCAAATCCATTGCAAATACTACAGAATATGAAGATCAATATACTGGGAGAGCAAGTAGATTATTCATAAAAAAAGTTACAATTAACAAAATCTAGTGATTTCATTTTCAAAAGCTACACCACTACTGGTAATAACAACAGGTACTCATTTTACCCCGAGAAATACTATACAGTGATGCTAACTGGATAATCATTTTTTACTGAACCTTTTTGCGTAAAGTGGCATAGAATAGTGATTCACTAAATAAAATCTTTAATAAACTTTTAATAAACTCTGTCTTGCCAATTTTTTACACTGAAAATCCATAAAAATTTACAGAAAGTTGGAATCGCTGATTGTATTACTGAACGTACATCGTGGTCCAGAAGCAAGGCCTCTTTAGCGTAATACTTCTTGACAAGTTTCTCGTTCTCGTCCAGCAGGCGAATGTAGCTCTCCAGGAGACCCTCGTTCAGGGAGGCGTAGAGCCAGGCTCGACCTGAAGGATCATCACAGTATTTAGAGGAAGAAACAGACACACATCTCGCACAAAATCAATCTACAATGGAGGAGAGTGCTTAGAATGCGATTTTAAGCTGGCCAATACTCATCTTCACAAATAGAATTCATGAAGACAAAAAAGCCTCACTTCTATTGTTTTTTTCTAAGCTGCAACTAAAGAGAAAACTAGTTTTATTGAAGGGGTAAAAACACAAAAAAACAAAATGATATAACAAAATTTTATTTCGGGTAAATTTATAAATATTCATCCCTTTGTTGAAGAACTGACAGATGCTACATATTCAAACTACTAGTCTATATAAAAAAAATACAACCTTTGCGTGAAAAGTATAAAAATACCAATTGTTCAGATGGCTTACCTCGGCCCAGATCAGTTGTAACGTTGATCAGCATCTCAATCTCCTTGATCATGCCTTTGTGGGAGAGTTGTTTCACAACTGGCCAGTAACCGTGACTCACATTCTTCAGCCTGAACGCAACACAAGCAGACCAAATTAATTTCTGCACATTCTGCTGCAGGCACCAAATGACATATAAATAAAAATAGTTATAGTTTGCATTTTAATGTTTTTATTCAATGATTTTTTTTAATCGTTTCCCACTTTGACTCTGTGATGCACCATGGTGGAGCCCCATTCCCACTCGAGATGCTGGGCCCTCAACCCAAGTCCCCCCCTTCAAGTCGTCATGCTGGATATCATTTTTGGTATTTTTCAAGTTCTGGAGTAATAAAATCTAAATAAAATAATATTTCCACCTTTTCTTTTGCAATTAGTGCACAGGGATAGTAAAAGGTACTTTGCTTACTATTTAAGGTACATTCTTGCTATTTATAGCTATTACTTTTATCCCTGCTAGGCATACGGGATGTACAATATTGTAGTACATAGGCCGACATGTTTATTTAACTTTTAGAAAGTATATAATATTATATATATTCAATAAAAAATCAAATTTTCTTCTTTGAATAAATGGAAGTGCATGATTTTTTTGTGTTCCTTTGCTTAAATGCTTCTTGTTGGAAAATTGTTGCTTTTGGTAAAAAAAAGAAAAAAACAACTAAAACATGACAAATGAAAACAGAATCAATATAAAATGAATCTCCAAATAATTCTGCACAAATTGATAGGCTACATGACATTTTTATTTTACAAGCTCTTCCAGGAGCCCTATTTTATAATAGTACATTCTCATTTTATCTCATTTTTCACAAAATGAGAAAATCCATGGCATCATTGAGAGTTCATACAAATGATTTAAAAAGCCACATCTGAAAAAAAAAATGATCACAGTGCTTTTACATATTAAAAAAACCCACTATAATTATCATAGTACCCATGCTTTTCTACATATGTGGGAATTAACAATTTTCCTCTTTGAAAATATTCTTTAGCTAGAAAAAAACAGTTTTAACAGTAATGAACAGGAACAGAGTATAATTACTTGGTTCAAACTTATTGATAAAAATGTGCAGGTTTTGTGATATCAACATTTAAATTTTTAGTGAACAAAGGGAAAGGAAAACCGTTTCTTGTTCTTTTTCACTCATTGGTAGAAAGCAGTATCTCAGAAATGTGATGGCTCTTCATAATATTTTTGAAAAATTTAAAATACTGTTGCAGTATGGCTTAAGTGTGAAATAGACTATTTTGCCAGATGTATTTGTTTCTTTAAAGTTGATACGAAAAAAAAAAAGCAAATATTCCCCAACATAAATTAAAGTTTTCAAATTTAACAACACATTAAAATAATTATGCCTCAAAAGGGATAGCACTTTTTTTTTTTTAATTATTTAACCGGGCCCTTGAAATTAGATCATATACAAAAATAAAAATTTCAGACTTTTACCCATGCAGGAAAGCGTGGTCCAAGTTTTCACATAGTTTGTGACACGGTTTATCGACATTGCCAAGAGTAAACCCAGCATCAGTCCTGCGATCATCTGCTCCTGGTGCCTTGTAGAAATGATGACTTTGTATCTGGAGACAGAACCAAAATATTTATTTTAACACTTGTAAGTAACTGTGAGTATGTAATCTCATAGCCCCTGTTCATATCTAATTTTTATCAGCCAATAGCAAGTAGACCCAAATACCATGGAAAAAGGGCAAAATTCACACAATATTTGTCTAAACAGCGAATGTGTACCTATACATAGTAACATAGTAACATACTCATAGGTTCAGTAATGCTTGAACTATTGGTTTGAAAAAAAGTCTCTTAAATATTATTAAATGAGTTACTTACCGATTTAATTGCCTTTGAAATATTGTCTACAATTTTGTCCTTGAGTCTCATCCTTTCCTCTGGGCGAGCCATTATTCCCAAGAACTGTCAAGTCTTGAAGGTTTTAATTAGGCAGGCTGAGAGCTGGTCCAAATCAATTACTATTGGAATGTGAACTCACAACATCTTGAACCTGTTACAAGTGTAATTGAAAGTAATGATGAATCAAAAACTTTTGTCTGCAGTGATTTGCAGAGGTGTTGTATACAGTTTTAAAGGATAGAATATTTTCTTCTTCAAGAATTTAAGCATCTTGCTAACAGAACAAAGTAAAGACTAACAAAGTATATATTGCAACTGTTAGTGTTAACTAGCTATCCCAAGACGCAGGAAGCTGGAGATCTATTTCAAAAGAAACCACAAGACAGACCGACGGTTAACATGATAACGTGAGCTGTGTAGGTGTACTGTGTTCATATTGAAGGGGCGCAATTGACTCGTTTTGTTGTTAGAGCATCAACTTCCAACAGAAATGTGATCCCAAGCCCCCAATCTGGGGCAGTGTTTTCTCTACTGGTTGAGTTGGTGTCAGTAAGAATGTGGCAAACCCAGGTAGGCTACCCCACTCTTGGGTTCCAATGCAGCATAGGATTTTTCTGGACTTGGGAACCAGTAAAATAGGAGAGAGAGCTTTCCAAGTCTTCCCCGAAGAAAGATTTGGACAGTAGTTACGTGAATGTACACAAGAGGCAGGAACACTATAAGATCTTAATCTATACTATGTTGTTATGTAATGTATACATCTAGATCTAGATCTGTAGACACAGGAAACCATAACATTTTAAAATAGTTCTGACATCAGTCTGAGTTGAAACGCTCTTGAAAATACCATCCCTCTCAGAGCAGATCATCTTACTTGAAGATCTAGATTCTAGATTGTAGACTCTATGTAGGCTATAGATTTATTCTACTTTCTAGATTTAGATCGAAGCTCTCTTACTTGGATCTGCAGCTGGATCGCTAAAACATACCTGATCGTGCATACTTGGAATCATTTCAAGTACAGCAGCATTGAACTTCATATTCATAAAGGCCTATATGTATAGCAGTTTTATGTCTGAGCTTCAGTGAAGTTCAGTCACGAGAAAATCTGTGAAAACAAATTCAGCTGATAAAGTTCGATTTTTATTGCTAAATAATAATTAATAGAGTTACCTCGCTTGCTTTGGGTCAGTTTGGTTTTTTTTTTTTTACTTTTTTAATTCCGTAGGAGGAGTGAGACTTTCTGTTTAGGCTAAAGTTCACTACTTTTTACTATATCTAAGCTTATACTCTCTAGGTGTGGTGAAGGATAAAGGTCAACAAATGAGAAACATAATTACAGACACTCTACATTGTTTTAATGAGATAACAATCACAGTGCTATAAATAGTGTCTCTTCACTGATTGCGTTAGATATGCAACGGGGAAGCCCCAGACTAAAATTTATTTCTCTTTTTTTCTCTGTCTCTTTTTCTACCTACCTACCTACCTACCTATTTACCTATCTATTTATGTCTATATAACCATTATCTAATTACCGGGTATTGAACTATCCATCTTTCAATGCTCCTTTGTCAGAGTCGGCATACCGGTGGCACTGAAGGAAACATAAAGAGAGCTCAAGAAAGTCGACACGTTTGTTGTTTAACGCCAAACTACCCTTGTTGTGTTCTTTGAGCATTCATTAAAGTTTGTGACTGTTCTATCAGATAATTTTCTTTTAAGATAATTTTATAAGTAGATAAATATAGTTATGGTCTTGCGTTAAATGTCATCTTTACAGCGTAAGAAAATCGACCCAGCCTCCTTGTCAATATAGACATTTATGAAGGTCATATTAATGTTGAGTGTTTTTTTTACTACCGTACGGTACTTATATAATAAAGAAAAGAAGACAAAAAACCTATGCATCACTATAATTATGACTTCTTTTTATTTTATCCGTTTATTAGGTTTAAATTCATGAAATTGCTTTTTTGTACAAAAACATAAGACAATATTGTCAATGTGCAGACATTGTAAATCAATTTCATAAACTATTGCATACATTCATTTTTCCATTTTGCTTTATCAGCTCTCACATGTTCTCATATTTAGGCCTACTTTCTTTATTTCTGGAAGTATATACTTTATTATTATGTTTGTTATTATGATTTATGGGCCAAATGCCTTTTTTAGAATAGAATAAAATAAAATTCAATTCAATTCAATTGGATATTCCAGATATTATTGGTTTTGAACATTCTGCCTTGGAGATCACAGGTAAATACGTAGATAAAGAGCGTTACATTTTTCGCTCTTTGAGATAAAGTTAAGGGAGACTTAAGTCTTGATATCCTTGTAACTTACTTCTTCAAATCTCAAATACATTGTTTAAAAAACTCAAACTATGTCGATCCCAGATTTCTTATACTTATTGCTCTAACGCACGACATTCTAGTGCCTTGGGAGACGGACTTGGTTTTTTAAAACCAAAATCCAGAAGATAGGCTATATCGCGGACATGTCCCAGATTTAATGTCTGACAGTTGTACGTGTTGCCACACAGTGATAGTGCAATGGTACCAGGACTCCTTTTCTCAGCTTGTCAGATCATTATACTGACTGGAGCACAGTCAATCTCCAGCGAAGATGGGACCGCCTGTACTGCTCACCACAGCACAGCTTGTTATTCCTGGCATCTCCAAGTACAGTGAAAACATTAAAAGCGGATTTTGAAAAAAAAAATATTCGAGAAACTCTCCTGTGATCACTTTGCTGTCCGTAGAATTAAGCTTAATTCCAATCAACTGGATTCAGCCTGTTCCAAACTGTTTTTGTCAAACTTTGGTCTGTAGACCTAGAATTTAGCTTAATTCCAATCAACTGGATTCAGCCTGTTCCAAACTGTTCTTGTCAAACTTTGGTCTGTAAAGACAGCGGCTCTGGCTCCAGAGGGCATGATCCTCAAAAAATCGCAAGCATGACTCTCTTCAAGGTCACAACAGCGAAATCAGGAATTATAGGAGGAAGTGAACCCGGGCAGCCCATGCGCCTTGCATCGGTGTCTCCCCCACTCATAGCCCAATCTTAAACAGGTATACCCTGTGATCAAACTTTATTGGGATCTCAAGGGTAAGCAGGCAGCTCTAAAGATTAAACTCCCAAAACAAGCTGACTGCAGTGAGCTTCAGGATAATAAGGCTGACGGAGAGGAGGTTGTAAGTACATGTGTACTTCCATAGTGGATCATCAGCCAGAATCAAGCAAGTGTCCCACCGCGCGCGAGTGGAGCATCGTCTCGTTAACATCGATAAGATTTCTTTCTTTCATTGAACGCCAATGAACGGATCGGCTCTCAAACTATTAAACATGGAGGATATACTTGGAATCACTTGAAGACAAAAATAGCCACTGAAAATTATTCAATGTTACAGTAGAAACTATTGAGAACCGCTGCACAGAACTCAAAAATTGTTTAAAGATTTTGAGCAGAAAAGTTTGACAGTCATGGAGCACCAAACGGAGGAATTTTGAGCAACACTGGGACAAGATGATCTCTAGATAATGTGACCAGGGGCGTTGGAAGAAAATAATGTTTGCCTGCACCTTAAGTCTAACGATACAACAGAACTCTGTTTTCCTTTCGAAAGATGGTGTTGATTACAGCGGGCAGCTGCAGCTCCATCGCAACACACAATGAAACCGCAGTCAAGACTTCTGATGTCTTTCGAAATGTTACGATTGTCTTTACTCTTTACTTGTATGCAAAATGGACTGTGCGGGTTTTGTTTTGTATTTGTTTGTTTTTTTTTTCATGCGAGGGAGATTCGTGAAAATATTATTTTGAGAGGGGATAAAAAATATAAGATAGCCAGCAATTAAATTTTACCAGTGTGAATATTATTACGTTAGTCAAATCTAGTGGTACTGTCGGGAATGAAGAAGAAGAAGAAGAAGACGAAGAAGAAGAAGAAGAGAGAGAGAGAGAGAGAGAGAGAGAGAGAAGAGAAGAGAGAGAGAGAGAGAGAGAGAGAGAGAGAGAGAGAGAGAGAGAGAGAGAGAGAGAGAGAGAGACAGACAGACAGACAGACAGACAGACAGACAGACAAACAGACAAACAGAGAGACAGACAGGCAGACAGACAGACAGACAGACAGACAGACAGACAGACAGACAGACAAAGATAGCGACAGTGATACACAGATACGAAGAGTGAGCGCAGGGAGAGAAAAATAAGAAGAGGAAGAGAGGGGGGGGGGGATGCATGGGGAACGAGAGACAGACAGATGGTTGTAGATGAGGGAGTCAGAGATATATAGGGGAAGAATCAGAAAAAGAAAGAGAGAAAGAAGAAATATAATATAATCCTTCCAAATCTTCCTTTTTTTCTTCATTGTCCTTTGTGATTCGTGGAAAGCATCATGCATTATGAATAATTATGCATTTAGTCATTGATGGCGTACATTGTACAATCCTTGCAATGTCATCTGCTTTGAATAACAGCGTTACAGGGGTTTGGCAGGCGCCTGGCCAGCCGGTAGGATGTTACTGGAAAAGGTAGCCTTCA
>RQTK01000075.1:580111-586817 GCA_003991915.1 Elysia chlorotica
TTATTATAGGCTACTTGAAGAACTCCTATCCACTTGGTTAATTTACTTTTAGAAACAGCATTACACTTTCCAGTAAAATATATCATGTCTACTTATATCTGATTGACCGATAGCACTTTATACTCAGTTTTTTAGAACGGTTTATCTGGAACTTGATACAAGAAGGATGGATCTTGGAGCGATCCAAGGAAGGAGGGGGCTGTGATGTTGGCCACCACACAGTAATCAGATAGGTGGACCATACACGTCAGGATTAACGGCCAGAGGGTCCGGGTTAATTCAGCACAGGCGATTATGAAGAAAAGATGAAGATAAGGAAGATCTGACAGCCCAGCCCTACCAGCAGCCGCTGGATTGTACGTCCATCTCCAGGTCGCGGCAGCCTGGTGGACGGGGAAGATCTCACTCTGAGTTTTAACTTAAGTTAACCATTAGGATGAGGGAGTGAGCTGGTGAGACAGGAAAGGTTATAACAGTGTTTGAATCAAATTTGAGGCAGGCAAGCTTTTTGGATTTTGAAACGCGAATTAAAGAAAGGTAGGGAATGAGGGGAGAGAGAGAGTCACAGAGAGAGAGAGAGAGAGAGAGAGAGAGAGAGAGAGAGAGGGAGAGCAAGACAAGGAGAGCGTTAATAATTATACACACGCACAGATTTGAGGAGGGTGTGGGGGTACCTTACACGATTCTCTCAGCTAAACGACATT
This sequence comes from Elysia chlorotica, assembly GCA_003991915.1. Lineage (NCBI taxonomy): Eukaryota > Metazoa > Mollusca > Gastropoda > Plakobranchidae > Elysia > Elysia chlorotica. The sequence continues at coordinate 580,816 of RQTK01000075.1, forward strand.
ATATTATTTTTAATTCTTTGTGTGTGTGTGTGTATATATAAAAACCATCCCACTTGTTAAAGCTACGTATTCATCTTTTACTTATCTCCCAGAAAGCAGCGGCTACGTGCAAACCTTGGTCATACTTTAGATTTTATGTTCATTAAAACGTCGTCTACGTACTCTTTCTATGAGCAGTAAACGACTGAATGCCAGTAGCAGCTTCTACTTCTAATCGTCATAACTACAATGTACTACATAATACATGTATTAAATAGGACTGAGCGGGTCAAATGAGCTCGGTAAAGTTGATAATGATGTTATGTTTTCTCTGTTGGGAACAAGTGGGCGACAGCGAGAGAACAGTTATGAGAAAGTTAAAAACATAGGAGTTAGGGGGGGGGGGCATACTAACTAACAGATAAAAAGACAGACAGAGTGAACGACAGACCGACAGATGGGCAGTTTGAAACACACAATCATAATTAGCTGAGAGAGTTAGAGAAAGAGATAGATAGAGATGGAGAGAGACAGAGAAAGAGATGGGGGAGGGAGAGAGGGGATGGGAACAAGCGGGGGACATACAAGATACACTTATCCTCCGGTATAGTACAGATATATGATAATTATATGCAAGCAGGGCATCAGTTATAGCAACGTACTTATAACACTATCAATGCATGCCAAGCAGCTTTTATTTCACGTAAGTATTGGATCTCCATTCAATGATTCAACTTCACCCTCTCATTCTAAAAAATATTCGAAGTATTATATACAGAACTGCTTCAGCAATGTCTTCCCAATTCTGTTTTTTGTCTCCCGCAGCTTGGTGTGTTTCCAGTCTCTTCCAATATGGGAGCTGAAGGCGAAGGAAAGGCTCCGACAGTCTACATAGAGACGTTATTGGTCGTCAGGCCTATCAAGGTAAAGGAAATGGGCCCTGTGTATTTACATTGAGGCCATATTGTTTGATTAGGCACCGGGGGGGGGGGGGGGGGTTTTGGAGAGCTCTTTATTTCAGATCAATTTATTAATAGGCGTCTCACCTATAAAGTTAAAGAAAAGGTGGCGTGTTTGTTTAAGATCGGCATGTTACTGATCGTCATGCCTACCAAGGTAAGGAGTCTAAGGCCTCTTTGTTTAAGATCGAGGCCTTACTGGTTATAAGGCCTAACAAAGTAAGGAGGCTGGGGTCTATATAGGACCTGTGTGTTGAAGATCGAACCTTAGTGAGTCGTCATGCTTGCCAAGATAAGGAGGCAAGGGGCATCTTTATCACGACGCTGTTAATCAGTTTTTAAGGAGAATGTAGACTCTTTGTTTTATTTTGTTTGTTTTTATTTGTTTTGTTTTTTACTCTTTTGTCCAGTTTTTTTTACTGTTTGAATTTTGTTAATGTTTTATACTGTTTTTATTTTGTTTCTTACTATTTTCATTTTATTTTTGTACCGTTTGACGGTTACACACAGTGGTAGCGCTGAATATAGTTATCAGCAAGTCCACTAACTCTAAATGCTAAAAGATTATTCATGGAAAGCATACGGCATCACAAACTGTCTTATTCTGGTCACATAGCAAGGCATGACAACGCCGCTAAAAAAGAGACAGAATGGATGTAGGAAGAGGGAGACTACAAGAACACAAGTCGCTTAATGAGAGCGGACTATGGCTCGAAACTGTAGAGTCGCGACAGGTACTACATTTTTACTATTCTATATGCCAGGTGGTGGGACTGATGTGCGGCATCATCGCCGTGCTGCTGCTGCTGCTGTCCATCGCCGCCACGTCCTGGCTGCAGGCAGAGCGGACCAGGGAGGGGCTCTGGGAGAAGTGTGTCTACAACGTCACCAACTCGGACTACCTGGATGAGTGCGAACTGACTGACGACACCAGGGGTGAGATACCTGGATGAGTGCGAACTGACTGACGATTCCAGAGGTGAGTGAGTGAGTGATTAGGTAAGTGAGTGAGTAAGTGAGTTTCTTAACGATAAGCGCCAGCAGCATGAGTATAACGTCATGGACGGATCCCCAGACAAGCGTCTGATAACTTTGCGTTCTGCCAGAAAGAGGCACGGTGAGGATATCAGAACTAGTGTTGAGACATTTCCTCGAGATAGTCTACTTGCTGAACATTGACTTCAATAGTAAAATCAACTGGCAAACTAAAAATTCCATTAAGACCAATAATAATTTAAATATCAGCAAGTAGGCCATCTCGAGGAAATGTCGCAAGATCAACTTATAACAGTTAATGTGCAACAACAAAGAGATATTGAGCGGACATCAAAACTTCATTCTGTCACAGTCAGTCACATATGATTGTATTGCACAACTCTAGCAAGAATACCTGAACTTGATTCGTACCTGAGACATCTTAAAAGAACCAACGCGTTTTACATATTAGAGCGCTGATCTTTCGACCGAGAGGTCCTCGGATCGAAACCCACGACAGGACACAAATGTATTTGTCTGATTTAGCCCTCTACTGATTGGGTAAGAATAGTCTAACCGGCTAAGACAGGAGTACTGGTGTCTTTGAACTATCTCTTTGTGACATCACTTTAAATTGTCAGACGTTAGTCTTCGGACCCGTCCACGATTGAACCGTGCTGCTGACGTTTGATGTTAAGATACGTACTCACCCTCTGACGCAGCTAACTGGAAGTCACCAACTCACCAACAGCACACCAAGCCCAAGCTGCGGGAATGTAGCTTTAATATTCGATCAAAACTTATATATATATATATATATATAAAGAAAATTATTGCACTTCTACCCATAACAAGTTCATAAAAACTTTTTTAAAATTAAAACATACAACGTTCACGCCCTCACAAAAGTTTTGTTTATTGAAAACATAAGTCAAAATTAATGTTCTTTTCACGCCAGGTGGGTTTTTTAAGGAAACGAACAGAAGTTTATTATTAATTTTGTTTTGGTTAGGTCGTTGGGCTCTCAGGGCAAAGTGTTCTAACTCACAGATCATAACAAATTATCTCCTCCGCCTTGGGATTCGTGCATCTCTCACACATACAATGATCTCCACCAACTTTTAAGTTTATTGGAATCAAGCAACATCAATTTATTCTTTGTTATAGCTGACAGAATTCTTTGTTGTTAAAACTCATTAAAACGAATGCTGAATCATTACTGTACCAGTAAATTTAATTTGTAAAAGAGGAAGATAAATCGAGATAAATTGAGAGTGTTGTCTGTTTCTCCCTGGTCTGTTGGATAGGAAATTCAAATGTATCAATAATATTAAAACTAGGTAAAATTACCTCCTAGGTGTAACAAAGTTGCAAACCCAGAGAATATTTCCCCAAACTACTACTACTACTACTACTGTTGCTGCTGCTGTTCCTGCCTCTGTTGTTGGTGGTACTGGTGCTAGTGCTTCCTTTCATTATGATATGGATGTCCATTTACAGCACCAAATTAGTTTCACACTGTACTGAATATTTTAATCTAAGGGGGGGGAATGTTTTGAAAAGTTAATAATTTGACAATAACTTGCACAATTTCCTTTGAGAGCTTCTCAAGCTTGCAGCTTATATACTATTCTTGCCAGTACCATTACGACCGCTGCTGCTGCTACTGCTTCAACTATTACTACCACCAGTGCTACTACTATTACTACTACAACTACTACTGAAAGCACACAAGGGCATATACATGCACCAAAATGCGACAAACAATATGTAGGACAAACATCACAAACATAACGTAATCGCTTCACAAATCACAGATTCGCCATCAACAACGACCGAGACCAACCTGTAGCCAGACACTTAAACTTCCCTGGACACACTATCAAACACCGTAACACCACACCTATCGACCAACTCGTCAGGGCCGACACATTCACCCTCACCAACAAAGAAACGTATCGGATATCCACTCTTCAAACTATGACACCCAACGGTATGAACATGAATAACTAGTCACATTTCCCAATCTCTCTCACCCTCTCAAATTTTCATTTTCATTTTCTTCTGCTCTCTTCTTTCTTTCTTTCTTCCTTCCTTTATCTCAGCTTTCGTCTAGCTTCTTCTTTTTCTTTCTTCTTCTTTTTCTTCTGTGTGTGTATATCTATTACTCTCTATGCTTTTCTCTCTCACCATCACGGCGCCCCGACCGTACCAATCATGAGTAATCTAACAGCATCGGTGGCGGGTGGTAACACAGCACTATAACAGAAGCGCAACAGAGAAGGAATGAGAACACCAGCTAACTGGAGAGAGTGAGAGAGAGAAGATCAGTAAATAAGAAAGAGAGAGAGAGATAGAGAGAGAGAGAGAAAGAGGAAAATAGAAAGGAAGAGCGAGAGAGATTATTATTTTTATTATTATTATTATTATTATTATTATTATTATTATTATTAATACTGATGCTGTTATGAGCATTGATATTCATTTTGTAATAACTCATGCCATAACTGTCTATATTGTTTTGTTTTGCTGCATATGCCGACCATCAAATATGCCTTGAAAGGACAAAGAAAGGTTTATCTTTTCTTATCTTATCTGATCTTGGTATTTATGTCTTCTTATTATCCTCTTTATCCTTCTTTATGTTTTCAGAACACGGTGAGTTTAAATTCTAGTCGCTTTTGTGTGTTTTCCAAACTTTACAGCGTAGTGTTAAATATAGATAACTGATATACAATTGTGTTTACTCAGTTCGTCGGCTTGTTTGTAACTAGCTCTGTTTTGTGTTGTGCCTGCGCTAAACCTTGATAGCTAAGATACTAAAGGCTTGATTTCTTGGTCTCAATTATATTTCTTTTGTGAGAAAATAAAAGAATATCTGTAGAGTTTTACGTTTGATTTGTTAAAGCTCTATCTGCTTTATTTTTTAGATACCTGTTAATGTTACATTCTTTCTCTTTCAACTTGGTATTTGGTTGCTACTTACTAGAATTTATTGGAGGCCCTACTTATTAGAATTTCACCCATCTTTAGTTTCAGCGCCGTGTTTTTCCCCCTTAGCTTTGTAACCCATGCCTCCTTAATTAGAATTGTACCTATTGGGCCTTTCCTCTCCACCTTATGTTCATTTCAGCGTTGCTCTTTCTACTATCATGAATATTTTATTAACATAATTATTACAGAAATTGAGATGGAAGTTCATTAACTCCATTAACTGAATGTTCGCTATGTCTACTTTCTTTTACACATTAAGTCACCTGAAAAAAGCTTGTCTTTTGGGGTTAAAAAATCTAATCAAAGATGGGGTTGGAAAGAATGTCTGTTCAATGTGTGAGTGTGTGTGTGTGTGTGTGTGTGTGTGTGTGTGTGATGAGGGATAAGGTAGAGTGAAATTGGAAATTGATGGCATTGCCAAAATGCTCATTAGACTTAGCTTTACAGCTCATCATCATCATCATCATCATCATCATCATCATCATCATCATCATCATCATCATCATCATCATCATCATCATCATCATCATCATCATCATCATCATCATCATCATCATCATCATCATCATCATCATCATCATCATCATCATCATGATCATTAATATTATTATTATCATCGTTGTTATTAATACCGCCAATGTCCCCTAACAACATCATCCTTTTTTTCTATTTTTTTTTAATTGTTTCTGTTTTCTCCTTTCTCTATCTCTCATCATCGTCATCATCATCATCATCATCATCATCATCATCATCATCACAATAATCATCATCTCTCCAGAGTGGGTGGTAGCCTGCCAGGCCCTGTGTCTGATGTCCCTCATCACGTGTATCATCGCCATCATCATCACATCGGTTGCGCTGCGGAACACCAACTTCAAGATCAAGTACAAGCTCTACTGGGCCAGCCTCATCGCCTTTCTGCTCGCAGGTAGCGTTTGGAACAGGGGCGTGGACGTGTGGGGCTGGTAGCGTGGGGCATAGAAAAAACGTAACGTGTGGGGTTGGTAGCGTTTGGGAGCAGGGGCGTGGACGTGTGGGGCTGGTAGCGTTTGGGGACAGGGGCGTGGACGTGTGGGGCTGGTAGCGGTTGGGAAC
>RQTK01000075.1:591610-616312 GCA_003991915.1 Elysia chlorotica
AATAATAATAATAATAATAATAATAATAATAATAATAATAATAATAATAATAATAATAATAATAATAATAATAATAATAATAATAATATATTGCATTTATATAGCGCACTTCCATGAACAATCATGCTCAGTGCCCTTTCCATTATCACATGTATAAAAGAAGAAGAATCATATAATGTTGACACAATACAATATTACATTCAAAGGCCACAAGCAATACTTATAGGTATTAATAACTTTCACTGGTTCAATTTCAATCGTCAAAAAGGTAGAACTTAGGCATGCGTTTGAAAATTTCCAAGGAAGAACATGCGAATTTCGACAAGTAAATAAGCTCTCTCCTAAGTAAACGCGTGCAAGGTCTAAGTTAGTAGGTTACGGCGACGGGGCCCAGGGCGGGGTACCCGGGACCTTGTCGGTCACATTTTACTGATACGTGCCCAACCAGAAGGGAAACAACGCGGCGACCAGAGCGGGGCTTGAACCACAGACCCTCTGTGTAGGAAGCTGCTGCTCTAGCCATGATGGAATTACAAAACCTTTATGTGCCACAAAGAAATGCAAGCGAGGGGATATTATTCAAAGAATCCCGTTATGGTGGATGTAATGGAGTTGTATCCCCTGTACACATAAACGGGCTTACTGTTTCTACGGGTGATATTCTTGTTTGTTTTTTAACTTTTCAGTCGATGGTTTCTCCCCATTAAAACAGATGTATTGGAGAAGATCAATATCATTTATGCTTTGGTCGCAGTGCTTCCGTGGCTCACACAACAGGCAGTGACTTGACAACTGGCGAAAATCTGTTCTCAAAATTCGACATTATTATTAATTTGAGACTTTCGTTTCTAGGCAGTAACTAAAAAAGATCTCACAGTGTAGTCTTTCTCTATCCCTCTCTCTCTTCTCTCTTCTCTATTGTCTCTCTCTCTCTTTCTCTCTCTCTCTCTCTCTCTCTCTCTCCCTCTCTCCATTTCTATGTGTGCCTCTATCTGTAGCTTACCTTCTATCCCTCCTCTCCCTCTCCATCTATCTTTCGCTTCTTCTCATTATCTCTTTCCTTCTCTCTTTCCCGCTCTTTCTCTCTCATTTAGACCAACCATAATGCTTTTTACCATGAGATCCCAATAATCCAAACAAGTCACACTACCACAAACACCTCTGCATGTTAACACTGCAAAGAAAATATATATTATTGTAATATTAGTTGTATTTCAAAAATTATAATCATTCGTCGTGTTAGCAGTTTGATTTATATAATCATTTTTCTAAAATTAATTCCTACTGCCATTCTATACTAGTAAGAGAAAGCATACCATAATGTAACTGGAGAAATAAAATCGTTTCTGGGTCAAATAAAAGTCCTTCTCATATTATTCCCCTTGTTCAACATTGCCTGCGCTAGTTCATTTTTATGAAGTACAACCCACCCACTCCGGGGTACATACTCAAACGAGCTCAGAGTGTAAACTCTCTAGGATTGCACGGTCATTTAGGAACGCTACCATACGTATAACTATCTAGTCTTTGACCTGCAATCAACGTAGAAGTAGAGAGTAAGAGAAGTAGTAACCACATATCCCCGGAGTGGGTGGGTTGTACTTCATAAAAATGAACTAGCGCAGGCAAACACACTAAAAGTAAAAGGACAACAACTGACAAGGATAGAACTCAGTCAGAAAAGACTTTTAAGTTACCACAAAAATATACTCCTTTATTACAGCAAAAGTTCTATAATTATAGTCATTTCATCAAAGACAAAGATTCTCAAGTTAAATTGATCGGATTGTAAGATTTAGATAGTGAATCCAGATAGTAATTATTAAAATGAAAAGTACATGGATAGATAGTGCATGTACCTAAATCAACATCATGCTCAACCGAATAGGCCAAAACTAATGCCAAAAGTAATGCCTACAAAAATATGCCCAAGGTAATGCCTAAAACAATGCCCAAGGTAATGCCCAGTGCTTAGTCAACTGGAAAAAGGTAGAAGATAATAAAACATGTATTAGTTAGGCATCTCCAATCGCATAATGCATAAGGTGTAGTTCCACAGAACAATCATAATTAAATGGCAATGTTCTGACTAGAAATCATAATAATTATTAATAGCATCACGTACGATCCAGAGCACTACTAATAGTACTATCAGACTAGTACATTGTACTGTCCCATCTACTGTGTAGGCCTACAGTACAATAATATTACGTAGGTGTGAAATGACCACCAGTCTAGGCATGTTTGGCCTTACGCGTCAAACTAAAGGGAGATAATTCATTGTACATGAAATGATGGATACAATACATAGCTGACCAAGGGCCACTACTCAGGACCCTGGGCGCGGCTTCGCGCCAGTCTGCATAACCCAGATCACGTGACTCGCGCACGGCAGACCTAGCGTCGGCGTGCGGAGGACTGAGTGATGATGGTCTGAGTGATACAGTGATAGTCCTCCGCACGCCGACGCTAGGTCTGCCGTGCGTGAATCACGTGATCTGGGTTGTGCAGACTGGCGCGAAGCCGCGCTGAGTAGTGGCCCTTGGTCAGCTATGTATTGTATTCATGTACAATGAATTATCTCCCTTTAGTTTGACGCGTTAAGGCCTAACATGCCTAGACTGGTGGTCATTTCACACCTATGTAATATTAGTGTACTGTAGGCCTACACAGTAGATTGGACAGTACAATGTACTAGTCTTTTTGTTTTTTTAGTAGTGCTCTGGTTCGTACGTGATGCTATTAATAATTATTATGATTTCTAGTCAGAACATTGCCATTTAATTATGATTGTTCTGTGGAACTACACCTTATGCATTATGCGATTGGAGATATGCCTAACTAATACTTGTTTTTTTATCTTCTACCTTTTTTTCCAGTTGACTAAGCACTGGGCATTACCTATGTACCCAAAGCCTGTATTAAATCCTTTAACTTTCACAATTACCCAATAGGTTTTGACTTGTTATCTTATGTTTGTGTCCTCTTTAAGGCGTCTCAAATCCTCAAGGCATAAAACGATTGATCTTATCGTTGCTCTTTGTAGAAAAGAAGTTATTTCCTACTGTACATAGGGTCTTATGCAATGGCGGGTCCAGAAATTAAGGTCTGACAATTTTATGTTCTACAACCACACACGAGGCAGTGTGGGGATACCGTGACTCCCGTCTCAACCGGTTGCACCATACTGACACTGGCTCAAAAGTAGCAGGCGATTTTCGACAAGTAAATTAGCTCTCTCCTAAGCAAACGCGTGCAAGGTCTAAGTTAGTAGGTTACGGCGACTGGGCCCAGGACCCGTAACCTCGTCGGTCACATTTTACTGATACGTGCCCAACCAGAAGGGAAACAACGCGGCGACCAGAGCGGGACTTGAACCACGGACCCTCTGTGTAGGAAGCTGCTGCTCTAGCCATAATTGAATTACAAACCTTTGTGTGCCACAGAGAAAGGCAAGCAAAGGGATACTACTCAAATAATCCCGTCATGGTGGATGTAATGGAGTTGTATCCCTTACACACAAACAAGCTTCGAAAATATTAATTTGAGACTTTCGTTTCTATGCAGTAACAAAAAAGATCTCACAGTGTAGTCTATCTCTCTCCCTCTCTCTATTCTCTCTTCTCTATTTATTCTCTCTTCTGTTTTTCTCTCCCTTTTCCTCTCTTCCCTCCCCTCTCTCTCTCTCTCTCTCTCTCTTCTCTTTCGGTTGCACCATACTGACACTGGCTCAAAAGTAGCAGGCGATTTTCGACAAGTAAATTAGCTCTCTCCTAAGCAAACGCGTGCAAGGTCTAAGTTAGTAGGTTACGGCGACTGGGCCCAGGACCCGTAACCTCGTCGGTCACATTTTACTGATACGTGCCCAACCAGAAGGGAAACAACGCGGCGACCAGAGCGGGACTTGAACCACGGACCCTCTGTGTAGGAAGCTGCTGCTCTAGCCATAATTGAATTACAAACCTTTGTGTGCCACAGAGAAAGGCAAGCAAAGGGATACTACTCAAATAATCCCGTCATGGTGGATGTAATGGAGTTGTATCCCTTACACACAAACAAGCTTCGAAAATATTAATTTGAGACTTTCGTTTCTATGCAGTAACAAAAAAGATCTCACAGTGTAGTCTATCTCTCTCCCTCTCTCTATTCTCTCTTCTCTATTTATTCTCTCTTCTGTTTTTCTCTCCCTTTTCCTCTCTTCCCTCCCCTCTCTCTCTCTCTCTCTCTCTCTCTTTCTTTTTCTACGTTTTTTTATTAAAAGGAAACACCCGGAGCGCTCCGTTCCCCCGGACTTCCCAAAAGTTCCCTAGAACTCAGGGAACTGGGGAAACAGCGCTCCTATGATCTCCCAGTACCGACCGACAACTAAGGACATTCTCCGTTTCCCTAGATTTCCCAAATCAAAAGGAAAAAGCGACAATAGAACTCAACGATCGAAACAAAGTTTCTCCAATCAAACGAAACGCACGCCGAGGTCTAGCGGCTATTACGTCGATGGAGGAAGATCGAGAAATACATGTAGGCTAGAGAGAGAGGGGGAGAGGAAGATAGAGAATAATTACCGAATAAACTACAAAATCAAAAGGATGGTGAGTCGCACCCCTTACATTTAATCCAATGTGTTTTGTTTTTGTTTTTTATAGATATCCTTCGTTACTGTCCTCGTTAGGTTTTATAGATGATCTTAAACAAATTAAATAAAAATGTCTGAGGATCAGTCCTTGACCGTAAGATCACACGAATGTGAAAAGCTTTCTCAAATTATAAAAACAATAATTCAATTGAAAAGTTTCTCGGATGTCATTAATCTGATAACGACCTTTCGCTCGAGACTAGTACATGTGTATCTTCTAAATGGGTTTGCCATAAGGGAATACAAATTAACAGCACTTTAGATCTTTGGTCCACTTCATGGGAGTCCCCAGTTCATCTATTTCTTTAACCGTCTGATTTAAAAGAGTTAAAAATAAAGAAAAGGCCATTGTGGATTTTAATCTTATATAATAACTTGTATAGTTTTATAAGAGAAAAAATGTGTCTTTCAATTATAGATTTTTTGTATTCACTCGTATAACTGCATAATATTAAAAATGAACAGGGAAAGGCACGGAAACAACTTATACAGATATTAAAACATTAATGGAATGAGTATGTGTGTTTGAGACAGGAAGAGAGACAAAGAGAGAAGAGAGAGAGAGAGAGAGAGAGAGAGAGAGAGAGAGAGAGAGAGAGAGAGAGAACGAAACGGGGGGAGGGGGGAAGGAGTATGCAGTAAGAGTAGTTATGGATAAATTTATTATGAACCCGCAGCATAATGGATAATTGGGTATTTCTGTCTATTTGTGTAATTTCTTTTAGCCGCATATAATTATATCGGGCGTGCAGCTTATGTTAAACCATGTCCATAGGAAGACCCCAATCACCCCATTGAAAACCGCTCGTACAGACACGTTTTACCCTCTGATATTATTTATTAAAAGGTTCTGATTCATTTTTATATTGTGGCCGGTTATTTTACACAATCGCTTTGAAAGGTTTAAACATTGTTGCAGATACAAGATGGGGGCAAGCAGTTTTTCCTGGGCGACAGAATATACAAGTACCAGTGATAGAATATACGAGCGTACAAGTACCAGTGATAAGCACCACCGTCATCACTGTTGCACTATTACTACTACTACTACTACATGACTATACACTGCTGACGTTGGACGTTAAGCAACAAAACAAAATACAAGCAGCAGCAGAAGCATCATCATCTTTATAATCTTCATCATCAATGTCTCATTTATTTCAATAATACATGTATTCTTTGCTATGAATCATTAATTATTTTCTTTCTCTATCTCTCTATCTCTCTCTCTGTCTCTCGTCTCTCTCTCTCTCTCTCTCTCTCTCTCTCTCTCTCTCTCTCTCTCTCTCTCTCCCTCTCTCTCTCTCTCTCTCTCTCTCTCTCTCTCTCTCTCTCTCTCTCTCTCTCTCTCTCTCTCTCTCTCTCTCTCTCTCTCTCTCTCTCTCTCCGCCGCAGGTGTTGGTAACCAGTAAGTTCACACTGTTTAACACACTGTTCGTCTCGTATCGTTCACTAGCTGCTCATGGGTAAATAGAAGCAAACATGCCCGCCTTGTAAGATGACATTCGCTCAGTAAACGCTGTCAAACCAAGCAAAAACTAAACAAACTCAAACAATTACGTGAGGCGATTTTTTTCCACATAAAGGAAAACACACAACGAGTTTAATTTTACGACACTCCCGTTAAACAAGCCCCCTTAGAATTTGAGGTGGGGGCTCTGTTCTCTTGATCTTCTTTCAGCCTATAATGGACATTTAGGCCACAAAACGCCAAGTCAAAGCTTACACCTTCAATACATTTTTTACAGTGTGAAGAGTTGAACCACTTGTGGGCTGGTGTCGTGTGCGTTGGCTGCGACCTCGGAGTTGTCGCCCGCACGTTTTAATCTGGTCGTTAACCCATGTGTGGCAAGACAAGCAAGCAGTCCGAGCACACGTCACACGACCAGTTCAGTTCAAAGCTTCTTGCCGGCTGAACCTGTGGATTTATTGCTCTGTGTGTGTTGTGATTACTGCTGTACACTTTCCGGTGAGCTTTGCCTTTTTGGATAACTAGATTTATGGATTTGTGTATTTCTATTAGTCACACTGGATATCTAATTAAATATTCGTGGAGAAATTTTTTTTGGTTCCATATCCAATGTGCTTCAGTTTTTTCTACACCATTTGGCATATAGATTTACATGTAATTAAGTGTAAACCATTTTCTTGAAAATTTGAACGTATTTTGTTCAAACGAATGTTCTGCATTACTGCCTATTACTGGTTGTTTCAACGCAATTTTTTCATCAATCTAGGCTCTCTACACTAAAAATTTAACATACACAAAAAACAACTTTCTAAGCGTTTATTTGCCTTTACAAAGGGCTAGATATGATCATGTAGTTGTTGTTGAGTTGATTTAACGTACAACGTCAGCACTATATTGGATATATTGTGGGCTCCAAGACTGACGTCTGACAATTTTATGTGCTGTCACACATGAGACAGGGCGGGGATACCATGACTCGCAAAGTATGACCAAGAGCTATTGCAGTGGTTAGCCTGAAACATGATGTTTTTCACTTTTTGAAAGTCCAAGGGTGCTTTTTTAAGTTTTCTTTTTATTAAGAACATTGATGCAAGTTTTGTATCATGCAAAAAGTACCATGTTTGAGTCCGCATGGTAGGTTTACAGAATTGTGTATTCTTTAGATGAAGACAAATACATTAGTGCTAAAGGTGTCATTTTTCAAATACATTTTTATATGCTTTATAAGTCTAGAAAAATACACTTCAAAAGACGACCAAACAGAGAAAAGACGAGAAAATAGCGGAAGAAGAGGTGGTTGGTACAGAAGATAGACCGCATAATCCATAGAGTGGTTAAGTTGATAGAATGAATATTCAAGGAGCTACCCTATGAGCAATGCATTGGACCAACTTGTGCATTTATTATGTTGTATCTATTTCCCACTAACCTCAGGACTGACAGTGAAAAAACAACTTGAGAAAATAGCTCTGCTATCGGGCCTACACAAAGCTAAAGTAGCACGCACACACGCACGCACACACGCACACACACGTACACACGCACATACACACACGCACACACACGCGCGCACATTATGCACACACACAAGCACATACACGCGCGCACATATGCCCACACATGCACACACACGTGCGCACATATAAAAAATGAAACTGGTTTACTGTATGACATTCCATTAAATTCGGAATTCCTCTTAAATGGAACACATTATCAGATAACCCTGCTGTGGTTGCAATAGTGTCATCTAAACATCATCTGTGGAACTTTTTCTTCGTTCTAGATTAATTAAGAGACATTAAAAGGGTACTGTCCAAACCGTTGGTTAACAACTACATTGTAAAAAACCTTTAGAAGATAGTTCTCTCTCTTCCCCTTTCTCTCTGACTCTCTCCCTCACTCTCTCTATTTGTCTCACTCTCTTTCTTAAAAAAGTCACCATTGTATTATCTTCTTTTACAAGGTTATTTAACTAGAAGATACCATTGTGCTATTCTTTCCTAATACGAATTTTAAATTGTGTCTCTTCTTTAGATTATAGAGGTATCGTATTTGCATTATCGCTATCACTCTTTAGCCTTTACATTTCGCCGCGTTGTATTTACATGCTGAATTTCTCAGGTGCATCGAATTGAATTAACCTTGCATACTATAGCTACCTGTGGCCATTAATTTTCTCTTCCCTTCTTCCACATTTTTTCATTTACATTTCATTCATTTTGATCAAAGTCATAGCGATGGACGTTTATCTTTCGGAACTTCCCCACTTGTATAAGTAATGACTTTCTGTCTTAGATTCGAACCGTGTTTCTCTTGGTGTCGTATTGCAAGTTCCTATCGCCAGTCTTGTTCACTTGTATGTTATTAATGGTAAGGCCCAACCGGAGAGCAAGTTTTCAAAAAGTCACCGACTCAAAGGTTGGTTCCTTTATTAACGTCCAACGTTAGCAGCTAGGCTATATCGCGGAAGGGTCCCAAGACTTAAGTCTCACCACTGAGCGCGCTATATCACAGTGACAGTGCAGGGGTACCAATGTAAGTCGCAGTAAAACCCATGACACGGTGTGACACCATCTTGTGTTTATAGCTCCTCGAGTTCGCTGCTAAAATGTTGAGCCATTAGTGTTCTCGGTAGGATTTATATGGAGAGAATACCGAGCAGGTCACAATCACAGCGGAGGAAAAACGAATTGCGCAATGTATTCAAAGAACGTCTACAAATGAAACCGAGGGAAGTTATGATGATAACCTTCAATGTTTTTAATAGTTCCGGTTTTATACCAGAAATCTATTAGCTTTTCAAAGGTTTTCTAGCATACGAAAGTAGGCCAACATTATACTGCGCAGTTTGTTTATGAATTCGCTGTCACCGTCGCTTATCAAATTTGTTGGTTACGCTCGTTGTACAAAAGCTGGCATCCTTAGAATTATTTTTGTGCACCTTTACTTCGCTGTTTGTTCAGAAACAAAACGATAACACACAGGTCTACCTATTATTAATTTTATCATCGCATCTAGACCAAGTGTCGGACCTCCCAATCTGGAAACCAAAGCTCTAGCACTTGAGCCAGTTCGCCCATTACGGTCCTGTAATACTAGAAGCTAGATAACTCAAAGTACACCTTAAAAAAGGTTCGTGAAAATGAACGGCGTTATTCCTGTGTATGGTAACCGAACACACAACACTGGTTTGTTGTAATAATTTTGTTTCCTTTCTTTTTTTTTTTTCGTTTTCGCGCTATAAGCTGATTCTTGATTCGACATGTAAGACATGTATGACTTTTCCGAGTTTTCGCCAAGCAAAATGTAGGGATCACTTGACGCTATCCGACACTAGTTCTTTACCGCCTGAGCCATCTTGAGACGTCTGTCATACTGAGGTTGGAAGTATTCTTGGTCATTTATCTAACCATACATGTATGTAGTCTATTATTGTCATCCAATATTTTTTCCCGATCTGTGGCCAGTCAAGTGGAAAAAAAAAATTCTTACAGCGGGACGAAAACGAAAATCAGAGAGTATCAAGTTTGGTGTTTTTGGGAAGATTCAAAATATAAGAAGGTAAAAATGTGTGTGTAGGTGTGTGTGTGTGTGGGGGGGGGGGTGGAAATACAAAGAGGTAAAAACGGTGAAAAGTAGGGGGTGGGGTTGGGGGGGGGGGGGGGGGTTATCCAGTTTGAATCGAGGTTTTTCTTAGACGATCAAGATTCTCCTAGATCATGTAATGAAGCAAATGTTGTTGCTTTGCCTGGCCGACCTAGGCAGAAAATATAAAAGCGTTGGTTATGCCCCACTGCATCTTAGCTTAACTAGCATAGCCAGTCTTTATGCTTACCTGTTAAAATAGGGTTTATACACGAGAGGGGAGAGAGAGAGAGAGAGAGAGAGAGAGAGAGAGAGAGAGAGAGAGAGAGAGAAGAGAGAGAGAGAGACAGAGGTCAAATAAACAGACAAACAAGCAGACAGATGGTGGAGTTGCGCCTACTTCTTTCTTCAAGCTGACAATCGTTTTTATTATGTATTTTTTCTAGAGACAAAACCCTCCTGAAAGCATTAATCGAATGCTTCTTGCTTTAAATCCACAAGTTGTTTTACGCAATTAGTTTCTCAACGTGTCTTTGACACTTCTCCCACAATATAGCCGTTACTGTGCTGACATGCTATAAAATAAAACAACAAAAACACTTGTCTTCTCGCAACCTTTTGAGCAAACTCGAGATGGTGGGTGCGCAACTTGAGAAAATGTACGCAGACTTACAGAGACTGTCTGATGTGCTTATTCTAGATATATGCCCGTACTTCTCTGACGCAACGAGCAACCAATTGTGTACAACTGTGGCTAACGGAACAGTGGTTTCTGTTGACTTAGTGTACAACACAATTTTTTGTTCCTTCGGAGTTTCGGCGTTAGGAAGATAATCGTGTGAACTCCTTCGGCCCTAGCACAACATTACAGCGTGATAACTTTCTATTCGTTAGAATATGCGAATAAGGTTTACGACAAGGCGTATGCTACCGCTACGTTGTACTTACGGTCGCTTGCCTATATGGCGGCGAGCTGGCTTAAGTTGTAGAGAGTTGAGTTGGTGTAACGTCCAATGCTAGTTTAATATAACTATATTGTGGACGGGCCCCAAGACTGGCGTCTGACAATTTTGTATGCACGACAGAGGACGGGGTTACCTGTCTCAGTCGCTCACATTATACTGACACCGACCCAACACGTTACAGGGGACGAAATTGGACAAGTACCACTTGAGCCAGTTTGTATCTCCGACCCCCCCTCCCACACACACACACACACACACACACACACAATACACACACACACACACACGAATACATACACACAAGTAGTAGAGAGCTCAGCTCGACCTTTGTAGGCCGTGCGTCCCCGGTTCGATTCGAGTCCACGATCTGGATTTCACCCCACACTGGTTAGGTTGGTGTCAGTATAATGTGAGCGATTGTTTAGCTCCAACTTCAGTACTGCACGGGCTATACTGTGGACGGGTCGCAAGACTTGTCTGACAACGTTACGTGCTGCCATAGAGAGGCAGTGCGGAGATACCATGATCGGTAAGCATTCCCTCTCTATCTCTGTGTGGCAGCATGTAAAAAATGTCAGTCGATAGTCTTGGGACCCGCCCGCGCTGTAGAGTAATTAGCGAAAGTCGTAGAGCTTTGGTCTCAACTTCTCCACCTGGAAACCCCCGATTCGGAACCCACGATGAGTCGGAACATTTGTTGTTTTTTCCGATTTCGGCCCTACTGTTTGAGTCGGTGCCAGATGTTGGACGTTCAACCAACTCAACTACATCTATGTGACCGGTCGAGAAAAAAAGTCATGGTATCCCGGCACTGTGTCAGCTGTGCAGCAGCGCGTAATCTTGTCTGACCTTTGTCTCAGGACCTGTCCACAGTATAGCTTATATAGTCCTGTCGTTGGATGATAATAAACCAACTCAACTACATCTACGTGACTGACTGAGACAGAGTCATGGTGCAGCAGCACGTAATCTTGTCAGACCTTTGTCTCAGGACCTGTCCACAGTATAGCCTATATAGCCCTGACGTTGGATGATAATAAACCAACTTGACTCACCATCATGCACACTGGGATCAGCCGACTGCGCCGCGCTGTGCACACACCGACTTCCTCAACTACAGGCTGGCATGGACGATCCAACTTCAGTACTGCACGGGCTATACTGTGGACGGGTCGCAAGACTTGTCTGACAACGTTACGTGCTGCCATAGAGAGGCAGTGCGGGAATACCATGACTCAGTCTAAGCCAGTCACCCTCCAACTTCAGTACTGGATAGGCTATTCCCTCTTTATCTCTGTGTGGCAGCATTTAAAAATGTCAGGCGATAGTTTTTGAACCCGTCTCCGTTGTAGCCTAATTAGCGAAAGCGGTAGAGCTTTGGTCTCAATTACTCCACCTGCAAGCCCCCGTTTCGAAACCCACGATGAGTCGGAACATTTATTTTTCCGATTTCGGCCCTCCTGATTGGGTCGGTGCCAGATGTTAGACGTTAAACCAACTCAACTACATCTACGTGACAGGCCGAGACAGAGTCATGGTATCCCGGCATTGTGTCAGCTGTGCAGCACCGCGTTATCTTGTCAGACCTTTGTCTCAGGACCTGTCCACAGTATAGCCTATATAGTCCTGGCGTTGGATGATGATAAACCAACTTGACTCACCATCATGCACACTGGGATCAGCCGACTGCGCCGCGCTGCGCACACACTGACTTCCTCACATAACTACAGGCATGGACGATTCTCTAGTCAGGTCTAGGGCTCGCAAGTACAACGCTGTGGTAAGCTTACGACTCGTCTTGTGATATAAAAATACGAAGGCTTACGACTAGTTGTAATTTACCATGGCGTTGTACTTAGGACTCTAGATCTAGAAAATTAACACACTTGACTTTTGACGCAGTGACGCTAATTATCGCTGCGCTTGAAGAGCAGTTGGTGTGAAGACTAATGAGTAATGAGGCCAGTTTTGGCTCTACATGAGTCAGAATACAGCCTTCACGCGCCACTTTGGTTCATCCGCTTCCCCATAACGATGGGAATTAAGCCGTATAGACTTTTCTGTCGGAGTATTCTCGCTCTGTGTCAGACGATAGTCTTGAGACCTATCCGCGATATTGCCTCGTTGTTGGCGATGGTCCCTAAAGAAATCATTAAGCCCAACCACCCCAAATTTTATGTGTATGTATTTGACTCGCGTCAGCATAAATAAACGTTGAATAGTTTGGCGACGCTCATAAAAGGTACCGGTAATCGTTTGTTTTGTTTTGGGGTCTTGTGTTGTTCTTTTTGTTTTTCGTTTTGTTTGTTGTTTGTTTTGTTATTGTTGTTTTGTTTGATGTTGTTGTTGTTTTTTTCTTGTTTTTGTTTTGTTTTTGTTTTTTGTTTTTTTTTTTTTTTGGGGGGGGGGGGGGGGGGGGCTGCTTTAAAAAAAATTATTGCAGTTGTATTATGTCCGTTTTCATTTAATTTTAATTGTTGTTTGTTTCTGTTTCTGCTGTTGTCGCTGTTGTTGTTGTTGTTGTTGTTGTTGTTGTTGTTGTTGTTGTTGTTGTGCGTGACATGTTGTTTTACTGTGTTGCTGTGTATGTTTTTATTGTTGTTGTAGTTGGTGGTGGATGGTGCGTGTGTGTGAATGTATGGGGGGGGGGGGGCGTTGTGTTTCTTGTCGGGGGGTGTGGTGGGTGTTGGGGTGTTGGGTGGGGGTGGGGGTGGGTATTGTTTTCCTGAAGAGCTTCTTTGATTACAAGTATGTATAATAAATTATAAAATTGGGGACCCTGAGGTTACGCCTAAATGAATTATTGATAGCACAACAGAACGCATACATTGTAACCCACCGCCCCCCCTCCACCCCCCCCCCCCTCCCTTCCGTTTCTATCACCCATAGAATGGTATTGCCTCAACGAATAAACTCTGGTCTTTTTTTTTTCTTCCATATTTTTCCAATTTATATCAACGGAGCATTAGATCCTACGTGTCCTACTTTCATGAACGTAATACACTGTAGAGTGTGGGGCTGCCATTTCTGAGACCGCAAGAAACCACCATCTTTAAACATGAAAGAGACAGCCAAGCATAGTCTCACAGCCTTACCAATGAGACGAATTATTTAGATTTCTTGTGGGGAGTTTACCGCAAATCAACAAATAGGTTGACGGGTCTCGGGCTGACTGTCCTTTGTTCATTGCCTTGTCCATATACCAACCAGGAGACGGCCGTTATTGACAAGATTTTCCTAACCTTGAGCTGTTTTCTCCGCCTGATCTACGGCGTGTAGGTGAGATTGCACATATCGCGATGGGCATAATCATGAAGGATAACGTTATTACGTTCCTTCTCTCTCTCTCTCTCTCTCTCTCTCTCTCTCTCTCTCTCTCTCTCTCTCTCTCTCTCTCTCTCTCTCTCTCTCTCTCTCTCTCTCTCTCTCTCTCTCTCTCTCTCTCTCTCTCTCTCTCTCTCTCTCTCTCTCTCTCTCTCTCTCTCTCTCTCTCTCTCTATGTCTCTCTCTCTTTATATATGTTATCCCTGCCCTGTCTCGTGTGTGGCAGCACATGAGTTTGTCAGAAGTCAGTCTTGGGGCCCGTCCACAATATAGCCTATATAGTGCTGATGTTGGACGTTAAAACAACTCAACTCCTTCAAGAAAATATTGCTATGTTCTGACGTTAATGACCCCTCTTCGCAAGTATTTGTTTAACGCTTTTAGAAAGCTGCTCTTTTCTCGTCAGATTGAGTCATATGCACAGCATAGCAGTTCTTTTGCTCAACCTCCCACACACGCGCACACACGCTCACACATATGACTGAACGTGAAGATGATAATGGCGATATTTAGAGCTTAACTGGCGGATTATCCGAAATCCACCCCGGCCACCAGCTCAGGGCGCGGGACACATAGTGGTACATACATATTAATGACGATTGTTGTCGCTGTATCGATTGTAAACAGCTTGCATTGGCTGCATAGCAAAATAGATAGTAAGTACCATCGTACTCATAGTAGTGAGACAAGCTCACTTGGCTGAGTGTACAAGAAAGGAGAGAGAGAGAGAGAGAGAGAGAGAGAGAGAGAGAGAGAGAGAGAAAAGTTTTTATTAATTTGCTGTTGGTTAGCATCCAACTTCAACTCTGTATAGACTATATTGTGGATGGGTTCCAAACCTAACGTATGACAAGTGTACGTGCTGTCACACTGAGACACCACGACTCCTGTCTCAGCCCGTCACATTGACATCGATAAAACCAGTGGGGGGAGGAAATTGGACAAAATGAACTTTTGACCAATCGTGGGTTTCGAAGCAGTGACCAACACTGTACTTGCGTCAGTTCACCCTTTTTCCAGAATAAGAGAGGGGGAAAGAGAGGGAGAGGGAGAGTGCTATAAGGCCATCACAGATATGTTGGCTGGCTTCCGGTAGTGTAAGAAACCTGTTCCTGCAAAATTAGGACATAAAAACGCAAATTAAGGTTCACAGTGAGAGCGCAAAGCTGAGAGTGAGGGTCCTCTCTCCACTGGCAAGAGCTTAGCCTATCTAGTCCGTAAATAGAACATCACTGGGCCCAACAGACAATTCATTTTATTTTGTTAAGTAGGATGCCTATTGTCATACGAGCCAAAAGCGGTTATTCACAATAAACACTTACGTAATCCACCGGTACTCTTTTCTTATGTAAATATAAGTTGAGTACAATGAATGTACGTTTCATCCTGTCTTTTTCCCGTAGGTCTAGTGAGTGATTCATCATTGTACTTTTTCTGAACGAATGACACACTTTCCTACATGTTTATGGTACATTGTTGTATACCGGTAGGCGATAGTTCACTCTGGAGGCTGGTTTGTCCTGTGTTGGGGAGAGACATAAAGTTGGTTTGTAAATGAAATGAACGTGTCTGATGAATAATGCAGGACTATGGTAGACTTACCTATTGGCAGATTTGAATAGCCTACCATATATGGCTACGAGGGTTAGAGCCTTAGAGGTTGTACTTGAGCTAGTAAGGTCTACGCGAGATATCGGCACAAGCGGGGGGCCTTAGTGCAACAGCTGTTTGTTTTTTTTGATAAGCTCATGTTTAAAGATGGACAAGCCTTTGAAGCAGGTAACTCCTCAACACTATTGTGGGCAGATCTGTTGATGGGTGCAGCTGGCGGCTATACACACAACTAGCTAGGAGATCATTCGCACCATTCACATTATAGCACCGTTTACATGTGACCAAGAGAGGAGTATCTCTATGCTTGTGACAACGTAAGTTGGTTGTTCGCCCTTTTTCAATGTATTCTAAACCATGTAACATTCACTATAAATTGTAAGCTTTCAACTCAGTGATTTTTTTTTATACATACATACACACGCACACACATATATAAAACTAGCTTTGGTGTCCTTAAAATGATAGTGATACGTCTTTTTTGTTAAATTCGTGTCTTTCTAAATGATAGTGATAAGTCTTTTCTGTTAAATTCGTGTCTTTGATAGGCGCTTCGTAAAACTTATTTTTGGATTTTCATTCATGTGAATCGAAGCATGCGTAACGGTTATGCATGTCTATGAGTTTAACTTGGTTGTAGCGTGGTTATTGATAATGCAGTAGATTATTGTCGCCTTGTAAGATCATGAAATCTTTATAAAACCTCCGTGTGTTAAGGTTATTACAATAAAGTACAATGGACGTGTTACTTGTGCGAGCGATATTAAGAACTGCAACACTAAACCTTGAAATAAGACTAACTGACTTTTCCAAACAATGAGATTGATTGATTGAAATTCTTTACAATAAATTGAAGCGTGTTACATATTTTTTGCGAGGACTGCCAGTAATAGGCATTTCATACAATATACAGGTAGCATTATATTTTTAGATGCAAAACGTACACATAAAGACAGTTCCTTATAAATGTACATATATTTTCTAAGGTAGCTAGTTATTTTTGTAATTAAACAAAACAAATAATCTTCTCAATACATGTATATTCTTGGAACATAGCAAGAAAATACATAGATCTTGAAGATTTTAAAGCTTGAAAGTGAAACAAAAAATGGATTTCATCGTCTGCTGCATTGGATATGTAAATCTACAGCAAAAATTAGTATGGGATAAATCAATTCTACAAAGAATGTTAACTTGCAAACTTTGGATTCTTAGTAGTGTAAACATTTTACGAAAACGCTGAGATAATAATTATTATCAAACACTGACGTATCATTATTGTAGCCAAAGAATACATTAAAAGCATGATTGAAAGTTTCTGGAAAAATGCTGAGATATGGTGAAAGACAGATAGTAATAATACAGACAATGAACGGATAAAGAACATGATTAAAACATTCTGCAAAAACACTGAGATATAGCGAAACACCGCAGTATTAACAGGTAGAAAAGAAAATAAAGGATTATGATTGAAATCTTCAGGGAAAACATTTAAATGTTGTAGCCAGAGAATAAATAGGAGAATGATTGAAACCGATGCGGCGCCCTGTGGTGTCTGCACACATTAGCGCTGGTGTGTGGACGGTCCACTCAGTCGTCACGCCGTCATGGTCCACTGGTTTACGCTGACCTTGGTGAGACGGGGGCTCCCCGGGCTGGTGTCCTCGGACAGGGGTCACGGATCGAAGCTCCCGTGTGGGGTCATGGCGCGCTGAGTTATAAGAAAAAGCAAGGCGCTGATTGGCTACGTTTTTACTTAGGGTAGTTTACGACAAGGTATTTCTAACTTAGTAGTTACGACGAACTTAGTAAGTAAAGGTGCCGGTTGCATGCAACTTAGCGCGCTAAGTGCTTTTTACGATAAAACTTACTAAGCCAATGTACAGTTGCATACGGACCCAGGTCGGGAGCTACATTATAATATTATTATTATTTACTGAGATTCAGGCGAGATAACTCCAAGATAATGACCTCGTAAAAAAATGAAAATTCACCGCAGCACCAGAAATCTCAGCCGCTAGTGCTCTGTACTGAATAGTTAGGGGAGGAGACGTTCAAATCTCAGCTTGAGACAATCTTTTACAGAAATTATACTGACACCGACATATCTATTACGAGACGAAATCAGATTAAATTTTGTTGTTGTTGTTGTTGCTTACTTTCGGGACATGTAGAAAGCAAACCGTCTGATTTGAGGCCGCACGCTATCACTAAGTCATTCCCCCTCCCCCCCCTCCCTCCCCCTTCTCAACCCTTGCCTCAAAGCATGTGCATCCGATTCCGTATAAATACATGTGCTTCTAACGGGTTGGTTGTACAATGTAATGGGAAGCAAATTGACAGAGCGGGTTAATGTTGAGATAATTTAAATAATAAACCAATCGATTATATGGAATAGAACGATTCGGTGATCGTAGCAATGGACAGAAACGTGTCAGCGATGTGGCTAAAGCGTCGGCTTAGCGCCTACAATGCAGGAGGTTCGCAGTTCGAACCCCGCTCTTGCCAACGCTTGTTCCCCTGCTAGGTGGGTTGATGTCAGAATAATTTTCTCCAGCAAGTCTCGTGTGTTCTTGGTTCGAAAGAACGCTGATAAAAAAGGAATAGCACCCTTCATAAAATTTTGTATTGACCAAAAAACGATATATTTTTGTTTATTTTACAAATATGAATATAATTTTATTGTACGCGGTAATCCTAATTACTATTGACAAAAATAAATCTATACAAAACAAAATAGAAGCTTCATAGATGACCTATAACTGCAAAAAACACCTATGCCTGAACAAAACTATGAGCCAAAAAATTCTCGCATGTTTTGTTGTGGGTTCATGTCTCCGTAGATGACTTTTCTAAGACATTAACCCGCACAAATGTGCGTTTTGTGTGCTAGCACATTTTTGTATTGATCTACACACCTTCCATTCCATATTAATGACTATCAAAGTTGTTACCTTTTCAAATTTTTTGGAAATTTCCCCAAATAGTGTGCACATAAGGAATTGTTGTTGGGTTGGTTTAACGTCCAACAGCAGCACAATATAGGCTACATTGTGGACGGGCCCCAAGACGGATGTCTGACAATTTTATGTGCTGCCACACTCGAGATAGGGCGGGGATACCATGACTCCTGTCTCAGCCGATCACATTATACTGAGTGCACATAGGGAATAGGCCTAGAATCATGCGACGTGAAAAGGTTTAACTAGGAGCCGCCTTCGCTTTCTCTTAACAAAACCGTAGTAATGGACATGGTAAGAGTTACACTGCGATAGTTGTCTACCCGCGCTGTCTAGTGTGTACAATTTTCAGACGACTGTCTTGGGGCTCGTCCACAATATAGCCTATATAATGCTGAGGTTGGACGTTAAACCAACTCATCTCACACGGGCAGTCCCAAAATGCCGCTCGCTCTGCTGTTACCTCTAAGCATGACTAGATCTAGGGAGCACCAGGATGAAATCTTAAAAGGAGAAAAAAGAATTTAAAAAAGAGAAGCTAGAAATGCGGAATGTGTAAGAGGAAACTTTGAAATCACGTTCGCGATAGCACCTTGGAATGCGCCACGTAGATTTGCATGGGCGGCACTTAAGATTGTACAGATTGTTGGTGACACCCCATTCTCCTTTGTTTTCCTATACCCACACCTTTACACACCCACAGTCGCACCTGAACTTGCGCAAAGATCTAGCGCATTGAAGAGATAATCTCTATGGATCTAACACTGCAATTTGGAGCTAAAACTAAAAACGATGGGGAGAGGGGAGGGAAGGGGGTGGTAAATGAATGCTAGGAGAGAGGAACAGGCTGCGAGGGAGGAAATGTTGAAAACAGTAAAGTGGACAGAGAAGCCCGTGTCGGTGAGTGGGCGTAGATGATTCACAGTCACACTGTGTCGATGTTCTCCTGGTGTGTGCGCACAGCAAACAATGTCATTATACGTGAACGTTATTCTTTTCCTTTTATCTTTAAACAATTCAGCTGGGTCTAATGAGACACTAAAAATTCTTTGGATCCTTATACCACAATTAACTTTTTCTTTAAACTTTAAACGTGTCTCTATGAAGCGAAGGTTCAGCATAGTTTAGCTGGCTCGCATAGACCGGTAAAGCAAAATAGCTCCACAAATGTAATGTAAAATTGCGACTTAACTTGAACACGCAGGCAAGTAAAGGAAACAACAAAGAGAAGTGAAAAATAGAAACACATTAGAACAAACAGTAAGTTTGAAAGCACGAGTAAGAGTTATTCACAAGATGTAACACAAGAATTTGAAGAAGGTTTACAAGTCGTAAGATGCCGCGATGTTGTACTTACCGTCCTATATATCCCCCAGCTCTCTGTTGGAGATAGATTGAGTTTGGACTACACATATCCCTGGTGTTTGTTTTATGCTTGTATAATGCAGCATTTGTATCTTTAGAAGTAAAAATAACCCACAAGTTCTTTTGCGAAACGTTTCCATGTTAATTGGATCCAAATTTGCATCAATTGTTCTGTCAATATGAGTTCAGGTTGGCTATTAAATTTGTCGGCTTATGACTTAATGACTAATTCGGCACTCCCATTTCCTTTTCCTCATAAAGATTTTATATACCGGTATCCTTGAAATCTGGTGGAGCTGGATTGAGTTTGAAACTCATGGTTCGCTCGATCTCTTTCAAGTAATTTTAATACACATACCCGTCCCATATCCCCCGCTGAAGGCTGTTGACATAAAACTAAACAGTTGGTAATCTACATTGATTTCGCTTTACATGAACGTACCTGTGATTCACACGTTCTTCGTTCAAGCAACTTTAATTCTTGTCTCATTGTCTATGTTATAACATATGTAGACATCCCGCAACCAAACTTAATTAATCTAGCAAGATTTACTTGGATTTTATTGACTGTCTTTGTTTTGCTCACAATCTCTCAAATAATTTTAATTCTAGTAATCTTCCTCTTCCTCATACTTTTAAGCCGGCCATAGACGTGTCAATAAATTGCAGACATCAATTGGCTGGCAATATTGCTATACAATATCTCAAGCAATACTTGTCTTCCATCTGCCCACACACGCGTCGACAAAATCATTCGATCCACAAGATGAACTTGTGCAATTGTGTTAAATGCAGCATCAAACACGAAGCAGCAGCAGTAATGTCGCTCTCTGCGGCTATAATTATTAAGATTTTCAGAAGAAGAGCTAAAAAAAGACGCTCACGTAGAGTATGGTGAAGTCATGGCTACTAAAAACAACAACAAAGTTATCTCATGTTAATTTAATAAGGGGATGACAAGATATCCCCGAAGACTGAAAAACTACTTGAGCTTGAATAAAGAAACATATCTTGACTTATTGGAAAGGGTTACCCCTTTGATTAAATAGCAAGACACTGTCATGCGCTCGGCTATAACCTCACATGAGCGAAAATTACATCGGCTTATTTTAAGACGGGCTGCAAAAGAAAAATCACCAGGAAGAGAAGAAAGAAACGCGATTTTAAATAACACCAATGAGTAAAAATGTTCAGCTTTGTTAATTGTCTCTCATTCAGTTTTCTCATTCAGACTTTGCTAAGTTTGGGTCGAGAAAAACGAATCTGTTGATTTTTCAAAGATCTCTCAGATTCAAAATCCGATGGCTCATAAATGAACATTTGACCAGCAAAAATAACCTACTGCACCGGCGTCGGCTTGTCTGGCCTTAAAAAAACAAAGGGCCTGTCGCAGATTGACAAGGTCGCGCGGCGCGGGCAATTTATTTTCAGGTAGTACCAGTCGATGAGCAATCAGCTTTCGCTGTCGATAAATTTCTGCAATATCGCCATACACCAAGCAAAATATTGCCAAAATGATCGCAAAGCGATGATTTACAGCAATTATTGCAACGTCTATGGCCGGCTTCATTAAGATGTTATTGAACCAAAGTGCCTAATGGGGATTTAAATTGTAAAAAAAATCCGACATTTATGCATGTTCTTGCGTGCTTTTATAACATCCCAAAACCTATTTTTCAGAATACATAATGTGAATGATGTTATGTTTTCAAGCTACATTAAGTTGGTTCGTTTCATTTCAAAAAAGCTAAACAGCAGAAATATATACCAGACTACTTGACAATGCAGAAGTACACTAATTTAAAGAAAATTGATTTTAACCCTTAGCATGCTATACCAGCAATCGGAAAGAGCCCATCCAAGACAGAGTAGAATGTAAATAATGGGTTAGTTAAAAAGTGTCACGTAAAATAGCTAACGTGTCCATAGTCATATGATTTGGGGGTTGGGGCAAAACAAGATATCACATGAATGACAATGATAAATAAAAAGAAAATAATTTGAACAACAATAATTATATTATTTATTCCTGGTAATAATTAGACTGCATTTATTTGAAATTATGACAAGAACTGTAAACTTGTGAGAGTAGAACTTAAAATAGCTAACGTTTACATGGTCAAATGATTTGGAGGGAGGGGGGGGGGGACAAACTATACAAATGAATGACAATGATAAACCAAGTTTGTAATACCAGCGCCATATTCTTGTCCCCATGTTAGGGCTGTAGACATCATCAGAACCAAGTTTGTAACACCAGCGCCATATTCTTGTCCCCATGTTAGGGCTGTAGACATCACCAGAACCAAGTTTGTAACACCAGCGCCATATTCTTGTCCCCATGTTAGGGCTGTAGACATCACCAGAACCAAGTTTGTAACACCAGCGCCATATTCTTGTCCCCATGTTAGGGCTGTAGACATCACCAGAACCAAGTTTGTAACACCAGCGCCATATTCTTGTCCCCATGTTAGGGCTGTAGACATCACCAGAACCAAGTTTGTAACACCAGCGCCATATTCTTGTCCCCATGTTAGGGCTGTAGACATCACCAGAACCAAGTTTGTAATACCAGCGCCATATTCTTGTCCCCATGTTAGGGCTGTAGACATCCCCAGAACCAAGTTTGTAACACCAGCGCCATATTCTTGTCCCCATGTTAGGGCTGTAGACATCACCAGAACCAAGTTTGTAACACCAGCGCCATATTCTTGTCCCCATGTTAGGGCTGTAGACATCACCAGAACCAAGTTTGTAACACCAGCGCCATATTCTTGTCCCCATGTTAGGGCTGTAGACATCACCAGAACCAAGTTTGAACGATGAGCGCCTCGGGGGCCGCAGGGGCCGCAGGTGCAGGCGGGGCCTCGGAGGCCGCTCCAGACGCTGGCGCCCAGAGCGGGGTCGATGTGGTGTCCGTCAGCATCGCCCTGGTCATCGTGCTGGGCATGTTCGTGTGGTGCTCCAGGAAGAGGAGGGCGGCGCCGCCTGAAGCACGGGCCTCAGCATCCAAGGTCGTCAAGGCAGGTGAGGGGCATTATTTTTTTGAAGAGTTCGGTCGTTGTTGTTATTATTTTGTTGTTGTTGTTGTTGTTGTTGTTGCTTGTTTTTTGTTTTTGTTTTTCTAACTAAAAGAGGCTTGAGAAAGTAGTGTAAACCAATTTCCCACACAAGCGAGAGAAGCGCAACTCACCACTTGCTTAACAGTGGGTTAGTCACCAAGAGTGGCCTCTTGGTATTCGCTACAAGCTTTTTAGTTGATTTCGTATTTTTTATAAAGAAAAGAAATTGGTGTTTTTAAGCATCTAGATCTATTCGTTAAAGAATATTTTATGTCAAAGGAAACATTTTATCGTGGCGATTATCTATAAGTTTGCTTAAAGTTCGATCTGATTTACTCAGTTCATGCTACCTAAACCTGATGCACTTGCCGTTGTGCAGATGTCTTAAAATCCACCAACCGTAGGGCTCTATAGGTAGTGTTCAAGATTAAATATTTGAGAGGCTAAGTTCTAACTATAATCAGATTTGGAATCCCAACTTCGTGTTGGTTTCTTTGGAAAACCAAGAATGGAGGTTAGTTATATCTAATCAAAATCATATAAACTTTAATTTGTACATTGACCATCCCGTGGGTTTTCCCCCCTAGAGAATCCCCCGGAACCGGAAGTGGACGTGGACGAGCCCCAGGTGGTGAACGAGGTTGTGGAGGAGACGATGACCCCAGTGACCTCCAACCTGGCCTTCGCGGAGACGCCGCGCACAGAGTCGCTCTTCAAGATGATGCAGGAGGACGATCTGGCCAAGGTGATTTCTGGGTTTCGTTGTTGCTAAACATCCAATATCACTATTATAAACTATATTGTGGATGGATCCCTACATATAACGTCTGACAATTGTACGTGCTGGCACACAGAGACAGGGGCGGAGCGAATTTTAATCACGTGAATGTCCTGTCCATTGTATACCTTTTTTAAATCCTGGTGTCCGTCCTTTGTCTATTGCTCCTTCAAACATTTCAACGATCGCTATCCTTAGACTCTGATAGCAGTAACGTAAGCTTATTTTTTATAGCAATGGGTGAGGGGTGGGGGGGGGGAGGCAAATAGGCGCAAGTGGTAGAGCTCTGGGCTCCCAATCGGAAGTCTCCCAGTTCGGAACCCAGGAGCGACTACATTTATTTTCAGATTTCGCCCTCTACAACCTTTGTTCGGTAACACACACACGTACGATTGCACATGTTTGTTTTGGAATCCGCCCACGATATAGCCTAGCTGCTAACGTTGTCGCTGATATTCAACCCATTCACTCACTCATTCAAGTCGCCAATAGCCGTTCTTACTGTTATTCCTTGGATGCCTAGCTGCTGGCCATCGACTTTAACTGATAAGCTTTCCGTTTCGATGCAAATAATTCAGAGGGCCAAGTAAGCAACCAGGGGTAAATAGTACTATTATCAAATTTACTTTAAATATTTAACCCCAAACTATGAGTGTTGGATATCATAGTAAGTTTCTACTACACTGTGCTATTTTAGAGTCAATAAACCTAAGACTGAACTTCCACCTATACTGGTGGTTACCAATGATGCGGTCTCTGCTGCCCTTGTTTCCCCGTGCAGGTGGCCCAGCAGGTGAGCTCTCTGGACGAAGTCAGCGCCATCATGTACAAGGCTGGCCTGGAGCACTGCAACCTCATCTTCGGTGAGAGCACTCACTTATGAAATATATTATTATTATTATTATTATTATTATTATTATTATTATTATTATTATTATTATTATTATT
>RQTK01000075.1:639267-659397 GCA_003991915.1 Elysia chlorotica
TCTCTCTCTCTCTCTCTCTCTCTCTCTGTCTCTGTCTGTATGTCCCTTTATCTATCTATCCATCTATATGTTTCTCTTCCTATGTGACTCCCTCCCCCTCTTTTTCTCTCCATCTATTCCCCCCCCCCCCCCCCTCCCTCTCTCTCTCTCTCTCTGTCTCTGTGTGTCTCCCTTCCCAAGTTTCTCTTATATTTCTGGCTACATTCTCACCACCATAAAATCGATATAACCAATATGAAATCACTTATAATACGTTTATAGAATTTGGATGGTAACCGCATGATCTTGATATTCAATTATTAATAATTGTGATCTACAACAACTTGCAATATACAAACAGTGGTAGTGTTAATAGTGTAGTGATAATTTTTCCTCCATCGAGCCAACCGTACAAAACAGATAGGCATAATGTTATATTATCTACTACATGTATTTTTAAAAGTCTGTTCACAAGCAGACCTAGTTGACATATAGACCTAAAGATATTTCATACGCATCATTTAACAATTTTTGTCTCATTTACCGGACAAAGAAAGTATGTTCCGTTAGTTCTCGGTTTGTTTTTTAATTTAATCCCATTGCCATTGTCCTAACGTTGGCAGAGACAGACTGACAGAGCTTTACAAAACGGCACGCGTCACGTGGCCTCGCGGTAGGACCTTGGTGAAAACCAAAATACATTATGTAAATGCAAGGCGCAAAGGCACAATATTAAGTGTCGAACGACAAGGACCGTGCAACGTTTGTGAAGAAAATAAAGAGCTATGGTCTTGCAGCATTGTTTTGGATTATATGTAGTTTACAAA
Organism: Elysia chlorotica; assembly: GCA_003991915.1. Taxonomy (NCBI): domain Eukaryota; kingdom Metazoa; phylum Mollusca; class Gastropoda; family Plakobranchidae; genus Elysia; species Elysia chlorotica. Next base: position 640,074 of record RQTK01000075.1, read on the forward strand.
ATGTAATTGCAATAACCTTATCCTGCAAGGAATAGCGATTTTAGACCATAGTTGTTATGTTACTTCGGTTTTTAGTTGTACAATAATGGCACATCGTTACGTTTTCTTCACTTTCTATATTGCTCTCTACTACATTTTTGACAAGTTATCAAGTCATTATATCATTGCATCGACCTTCAACACGGGCACATTGGCAGAGGTAAACAAAACAACAACAACAAACAAAAAAAAGGGGGGGGGGGGGTAAAGCCTACTCAGGAGGTAAAGCGAAGTGGCTTCTAACCGAAGATACCAGATAGGGCCTACAGATAGCCTCGCTTCTAACCATAGGTTAGTTCGATGTGTCCTTTTTGTTGAGTCGGTATCAGACTGTCAGTACAACCAGAAGAGAGCGTCGCTTTCTCCTAGTATAAGGGCAGTTTGAAGGCTACCATCACTCAGATGTTTGTCCCCTGTTACTGGTTGGGTCGGTGTCAGTATAATGTGATCGACTGCGATGAGTCATGGTATCCCCGCCCTGTCTCATGTGTGACAGCACATAAAATTGTCAGACGTCAGTCTTGGGGTCCGTCGTCGAATATAATCTCCCAGGGGAACTTAGGAGACGTTACACATGGAGAGAGGGAGAATTCTCTCTCCCTCGCTCCATAGAGAATAATTATACCATCACTCATAACAGATGTTAGATCTACTATTTAGCCAGCTGTTATGAGGTTTATGATTGTCATAGATGTATATAACTCTATGATGATTGTTTATCACTATCAGAGGAGGCTACGTTTTCTAGTTTTCTCGAGCATGTCTGAGGAAGCATTGTTTTCTCATTTTTTTAAACATATATGGACGCAACGTTTTCTCAAACATCACTATCAACACTACCACCACCAACAAAAAGTATTCAAAGAAAATCCTAACATTTTCCTCTTTTCGCCCAAATGGCTGTTGCTTACATCTAACTTTTTTGAACATACCCCCGTATCTTTGTTGGAAACAGGAGAAATGTACTCTTAACTAATAACAGATGGCGCTGCATGTTGATAGCAATGTGTGGCCATTCCAGCGCCTAAGCGCATGCGTCAGTCCTTTCTTCACCGGTCTGTTGGTTGTTTTGCACGTGAGAAAAAGTAAGAAGTGATTTTTTAAGTTATATTGTATTTTTCTTCAAATTTAAAGCACCCAAACACACCAATTCTTGTGCTATTTCAAAAGTAACCATTTTCATATACTAGACAACACATATATTTTGCCGTTCTTAAGAAACGTTGATTTAAATACAGATCTCTACTTCCTAGATCTAGATCTAGAAATCTAGAATTCTAGATCAAGATTCTAGGTGCATTAGGTAGGCTACCTCATGGCAGCCTATGACTGATTATTGTAGGCTAGATAAATGCTGAAATCTTATCTAGATATACATTCGAAATGTCGTTCAAATTGCTCGGGATTGGATCAAAACTAATTATGGGGATTGAACGAGGGGGAACACAATGATGCATATATTGGAAAATTTCGCATGCTACTAGATCTTAGATCTAGGGTGTACTTACTACCTTGCATCATGATTTAATCATTGGTTGGATAGGCCTAATCTTACTCTAATTTTCCCAAGATCTAGATATAATAATAGACTGTTCTGAATCATGGTGGGAGGGATGTTTGCAGTCCAAGCTCCCAAAAACGTCTGTCAATTTTATGTGCTGCTGCTACACATGGGCATTCGGAATTTTAGTTCTGAGCCGCAGCCTCACACATGGGGCAATCAATCACTGGCTTGACAGGTGTTCCGTGTGCGCTGTGTATGTCGGCCAATGTAACAGCAGAATTTAATTTAAAAAAAAAATGATCTTCCTTTTCGTTCCTCACTACGTCAAAACTCTAGATCTAGTAGAGTACGGCATATTCACGCAAAGCGAACATGATGTTACTTCGACCTCAAACACCCAATCATATCACAGTACAAGCAGTGTGCTGTTCAACATGACCCAGGTTTTTGGGTTGATGTCAGTTCAGTTCGAAATGAAAGCCACTTGAATGGTCCTTTCTCTCAATGTGTCCATTACTCAGAAGCTATATGGGCTAGATGTTTTTGAGTTGGTTTAACGTCCGTCAACAATATGGCGGATTTCACAAAATTGGTACACTGAGGTGGTGCTAACTTTCAAGTTGTTTTTGAGATATGTTGATACATTGTTTTATTGCTTTATATAAATGTATTGTTTGTGTATTGAAGGAGCTAGAAAAGCAACCACATTGAGTTTTAAAGGGTTCCCCTTGTCGATTTACGGATGAACCAAATATCCCATTTTAGGGACCTCATTGTTGTTGACAAATAATAGGCCTGGATGGGACAATTTTTCCTTATTCGATAAATCTGCATTAAAAGCAAGTATTAGGCTTTGAACAAATGTCATAACTCCAGTTCCTTGAGTATATCATCGAGAATCTAAGAGCTGTTAAAAATACCCTTTGTTTTCCTCATGTGTGCATCCGATTTTCTACTTAGATCTAGGCTTCTATTTTAAGGAATGACGTCAAAGATTCTCGTTTAAAAAACAGAAAGGTCTATATAAATAGTAGGCGCAGGAGTCCAGAAATCGGGGTTTTGTACTGAAGACAAAAAGAAATTAACTAGATTTTGCATTTGGGAGGGGGGGGTGCTTCCGGCTAAAACGACAGGGAGAACCGGTTTTCCGGACTTTCATTTTCGTTATGCGGAACAAGCATAAAATACAATCATTCTGTATCAAACTTCCTTGTAAAACATCAGAGCTCTTCTTGTTTTGCTGTATTTAGAGTGCTATTTATGTAATTTTAAACCTGTGCATCGTATCGACAATGTTGACGACAGAGGCCTTAGATCTACTGGTCGATCAAGTTTCCTTTTTTTTAGCTCTTTAGGACATCTTTATTGCAACTAACTTGAAGAAATGTAAAAGTTTGCGTATATTATAACTGAATGAATTTAAAAAAAAAGTTTAATACAAAAAGTACACATGATTAGCTCAGAGATAAACAATTATTTATAACAAAATGATTAAAGTAACTCGTTTTAATCATATGCAACGACTCTTCACTTACCTTCATCAAATCCAGTACTAAAATTATTGATGTATATAGCAAACTTCAAATTCAAATTTTTCGAAAAGTAAAAATTTGCAGCTAAAACTAAGTACAGTGAAAGAACCGTCTTTTAAATACCTTTAATTTGATGTATAACGTAACTATATTGCTGAATATTTTTCCCTATCCAAAATTGGGATATTTCTGGGTTCATTTTGTGAAATCTGCCATATAATAGGCTATATTGTGGACAGGCCCCAAAAAAAGCTTCTAAAAGAAATCTGACAACAAACATTTTTTCTGATTCTCATTAAAGCAATCACTTGGTCGTAGAATCTAACAACAGCCTTTTAAACAGACAAAGATTAAATTTCAATCAATTACACGAGAGCTTGAGCTTGACTAGATCTTAGTCTGATTCTAGATCAGTTATCCTCGAGAATTGAACAGTAGTTTAGAGTAGCCTTGATTTACACTAAGTACACATTTTGCATCTTCACAAGTGTTGTGCATATGTACACGGCAAATTACAGTATATGAACGTTATTGATTTTGGCTGCGATTATTGTATCTATCGTAATTTATTAATGTATTATTCACTTTCCTCATCTCCCACATGAGATTGGCAGAACGCAGACGTCCTTGTATTTATATAAAGTATTGGGGGATTTTGCTACGCCTTTGTATGGTTTTTGGAAAGAGGGGCGGCGGGTCTTAATATCTTAGTCTCTTGTAATGTCTGATTAGATTTAACAAGTCAAAATAGCCTACTTTGTACCTGTGATGTTTTAAAATAATTTCTTTTGATGTGCTCCACAGAATTTCCTTGCATTGAAAATGGCAGATGTTGATCCTGAAGAAACCTTTGAGGGTGGTGATTCAGGTGCTTCCAACACCTTTCCCCAACAGTGCAGTGCTCTCAGGAAAAACGGCTATGTGGTACTAAAAGGCCGCCCTTGCAAGATAGTAGAAATGTCAACCTCCAAGACTGGAAAACACGGACACGCCAAGGTTAGTTTGGTTATTTTTTTTAGACAGGCGGGGACAGCACAAAAAATTTTAAACTATCATGTGAACAAAAAAATGTCAGTCAAGCCATATTAAAAACCTATCGGTTGAAGGACGCAGGGGGTCGGGAAAATTTTTTTTTTGTCAGTTCCATTGAAGGGCCCAGTGTGATGGCATCTAAGGTCTTAGTGCCCTACAATTTCTAGATTTTGCCTCTATTGTAAATCATATACTTGATGACTTTGAACATTAAATTTATATTGATGTAGTTTCTTGTTTCACCTTGATAATTTTTTCCCTCATTTAGGTTCACATGGTTGGTATTGATCTGTTCACTGGAAAAAAGTATGAGGATATATGTCCATCTACACACAACATGTCTGTTCCCAATGTCAAACGTACAGATTATCAGGTTGGTTTGAAACAAATTTTTTTTTCTTTTTTTTTTTTTTAATAATTTGAAGTTCAAATTATTTGAGAGCTGAAGGTGCAAATACCAAAAGGGGGCACAACAGAGCTGCCAATCGTCTCTCAATTCGCGAAACAATCCTGCCCTCGATATAGAAAATGCCGCATTGAGCATGCCCCCCTAACTCCATTGAGGCCAATGGGGTGGTAGGAATTCGTCTGAAGTTTCAGGTGGTCCGATAGATCTTTGGTCAAAGTGTCCCTCTTTTTAGGCAACTCAGGTTGGCAGCTTTGGGCTTCTAAAACGGATTAGATTTTGAATGAGAGGAATAAATTAAAAACAGCTATGGTATTTTTGTGCCAGAACCACAGGCTATACATATTGCTTTTTTACCTTAATTGGCTTAGATTCAGAAGCACAAGTTGATAGACATCTACCTAATATAAAAATTGTTATGAAACAAACCAAAAATTTCCAACAAACACAGCATTCTCTTTTTTGCATAAATTACATCAATGCTGTGAAGGAGTGTTGCAATTTAAAGGATAATAGGTCACATTAGTGCAAGTGAGCAAAAAGTGGGATATCTAGTTGATGTGAAAAAAGAGGATAGACACAGGATAAAGAAATAATAGACATCAATCCAGAAACACATGGTTGCTTTTACAGCTTAATTGAAACAAGAGCAGCATGAAAATCAATACACTTAACTTTGAAAGGAATTTTGTGTTTAAAAAGTGGTTTATAGATTGTATGACCAAGAGTCGCGCCACAAATAAATCTAAGACTAATACCATCAAAAATTGCACGTTAGTATGTAATTTTATAAGACAAAGTGATGATAGTGCTAGACAGGTAAATGTTTTCTTTGGTGCATTTTATCAACACTTTCAAAACAATCATAAACTGTAAAGGTATAAACAGTTGTATGATAAAACAAGGTGAAATTATGTTAACTGTCTGTTCTTTTTTTTTCAGCTTCTCAATATCACTGACGGTTACCTTTCACTCATGGACGATGCTGGGGAAGTTAGAGATGACTTGAAAGTGCCTGATACAGATATTGGCAAAGAAATCGAAGATAAATTTGAGAAGGATGAATCGATAATGGTGAGTCAAAAGTACAAAAACTTGAATTATTCAGATGTTGGAATTTCATTGTCGGGACCCTAATTCTTGGTTTCCAAACACTGGAAGAGGGTGGGACCAAAACTTTACTTCTTTTCACTTTGTCCCTTAATCATCAACCCACATTTTCTGTCCATTTAGGTCTCTATTAGATCACAGGCTAGTTTGCTTTTGGTGAATAAATCACAGGATACCTTGTGATAGATCTCGAGTCTCAATGCTTATTAGTTTGTGCCCATAGTCTTAAAGGGCTTTTAAGACATAATTACACCCTTCATAACTCAGGCACAGTAGCTCTGAGGTTGAATATCGGCTTCTGGCTCAGGGTGTTTGTGGTTCAAGCCCTGGCGATTTCATCCACTACGGTTTGGGTCTGTGTCAGTTTAATTCACATGGCTGCGAGAGTCGTGGTAACCCCGTCCTGTCTTGTGTGTGGCAGCACATAAAATTGTCTTGAAGTCCGTCTACAATATATCCTATATAGACAGGGTGGGGATAACCATAACTCCTGTCCCAGCATCATGTTTCACTGATCCAACTAGTCGCAGACATCTCTATCTGGATACCAACGCTCTACCACTTGAGCCAAATCGTCCCTCTGTTGAGAGAGAGAGAGCAAGCAAGAAACGTGAACTATACTGCAGTGCTGAAAGTACCCTGTTGGTGTTAGATAGCTTAGTATGAACTAGACCAAAAGATAGGTTTGTTAAATTTTTTGTCTTGTTTTCATTCGTAGGTCACTGTGATGAAAGCCATGGATGAGGAACTGGCTGTAGGCACCAAAACTTCCAAGGACTGATCAGCTTTGTTGAACAACCAACCTTTTGCATTTGGAGTAGCTGCTGGAAACTGGCCCAAACATCACATTCACCATATTCCGTGAAAATTTTTAATCTTAACTACTAATCTTGTTTGTGTTAACCAAAACCACCAACTGCTACTCATTTAAAAAAAAGATTGACAGCAAAAGATAAAACTTTAAAAAAAAAAAAAAAAAAAAAAAAAAAGAAGAAGAAAAGTCTGGTTGTGGGGAGATGACGAACAGATCAGTCACAAACCCCCTGCTTATCATTTTTTCATTGTAGGCCCAAACCTTAGTTTAAAATTGAGAAAATTTGACCTTAGATTTGGCAAAAATTTAATAGGCATACCATTCTGCCCCATTTATACCTTCTTTCTTTCTTCTTTATGCTTGATACTTGAAATCGGTACCTTTTTGTTTTGTTTTTTTGGGAAGATGTTAATGTTAACTTTCTGTATCTAAATAATTTTCAATCGCATCATGTTGCCTTGTATTCTTATAATGAAAATTGAAAAAAAGAAGGCTAGTCTGCGAGAGAGCACTAGTCAATTAGTTCTGGTTCTTGCTAGCGTGTATCACATTTGTTAGACATTGTCTTTCCTATTCAGTAACATGATCAATTTCTCTACTGCCACCATGCATTCACAAGTATAAAGTCTGTCTTTATATCAATGACAAACTTTTTGTCTTAACCATTTGATCTTTTTTTTTTAACTATGCAAAAGTAATAGAAAAAGAAGTTTATCTTACATCCTGAGGTTGCGGGTTATCTCTCTCTCTTTTTTTTTTTTAAATCTTGGTCTTCGTTGCAACAGTTAGTGATTTTAGGTTTTATGAACATTTACGAATAACTGAAAGATTCCAGATGTGTTGTGTTTTTTTGTTTTTTTTTTGACAGTGCCAATTCGTTTTCCATAGATAAATTTTGCCTACCAGTTGTATGCTATTAAACATGAGTGCATTGTTTGGAAATAGAGGGGTATTACATGGGGTATTGTGTGAATGTTTATAAATAGATAGTGTAAACGAAATTTGTTTTTGAGCTTGTGAGTTCAGAGTGCTTATGTTTGTCATGTTTAGTTTTTGTATTTGTTTGTTTATGTGGATAATTGGTAAAAAAAAATGTACGGCTGTGTGTGTGCTTGATTGCTAAATTTATCATATCTGGTTATGTAGGTCCACTCCACCTGTCCTATTGAAACTATTAAACAATGCTGAATACCAACAATAATTTTTTGGTTTTGTGGTTTTCTTAAGGTACACGTAGTGATATTCACTATTAAACTCATACAGTAGGGTAAATACATGCAATGTTAACTTCTGGTACCAACTTGATGAGGTGCACTGCAACTAAAATCCAACAAAAACTGACTACAATTTAGTATAGAAATTATCATTTTTCGTTTGAATGGACTTTTTAAAAATCCTGAGTAACTACTAATCTCATGCCCAACAAACCAGAGCCCACAAAATTGCCAGTACGGTAGATCGGCTGTTGTCAGAATAGTTGTCTCATAGGCTATGAGTGTGAGTGTTTTACTGGGGGACCAAACAGTAAAAGTTTTGGGGAGACGGGAAGAGCCAACCTACTGTCAGTGTCACTGTGTTGCCATATGCTTTTCAGTGCGTATTGTAATTTGTATGGAGACCCTGGATTGGAAAAGCCGAGCTGCCTATGACTCAAGGCATCAGTAAATAGTCTTATTTCGTTTTTTCTCCTTAATATTGGGCACACGTTACCAGTTATACCATTACCTATAGTATTGTTACACAAAAACTTTTCAGCCCATTTTTAATCAAGTGTTAAGTTCTATAGATCTCAAACTCTCATTGTACAAGGGTACATCACTTGCATTTTGTCACGAGTCTTGAACTGCTACATCATTGACATGGACTACAGAAGCAAGTTACACATCAAATGAAAGCTTAGAGTCTCCCCTATCTGATGAACTATCATTTTTCAACATAGTCACCATCGCGTTCAATACAGAGGCGCCAGCGTTGTACAAGTGTTCGCACTCCGTCGGCGAAGAATTCTGGTGTCTGGGATCGGCACCAAGAGCGAACATCCGCCTCAAATTCTGCATCGGTTTCATAGTGATTTTCTTTGAGATGTTTCTTCAGCAAAGGAAATAAGAAAAAGTTAGACGGGGCCAAATCAGGACTGTATGGCGGATGTGGTATGGTAGGAAGTTCCAACTGCTGTAAAGCGCACTGGGTTTAGCAACTGGTGTGTGGCCGAGCATTATCGTGCTGGATGACAACGTCTTTGACTTTGTCCTGTCGAACTCGTCTGAGTCGGCCCTTCAATGCACGCAGAGTTGACACATATCTCTCTGAATTTATTGGTGTGCCTTGCTCCAAAAACTCAATATGGACGATACCTTCCATGTCCCAGAATATTGTCAGCAAAACCTTTCGAGCTGATGCGACGACTTTGGACTTCTTCGGGGCTGGAGAGTTCTTGTGTCGGTACTGCATAGACTGCATCTTGCTCTCTGGGTCATAGTGATGCACCCAAGACTCGTCACCAGTGATGATGCTCCGCAGAAAACGTTCGCCGTCATGAATACATCACAGGATTCAATAAATTGGCCTACAGCCCACTCAGTAGGCCTACACTCAAGACATGCCAGATCCGACGTACAGTCCTGATTTGGCCCCGTCTGACTTTTTCTTATTTCCTTTGCTGAAGAAACATCTCAAAGGAAATCACTATGAAACCGATGCAGAAGTTGAGGCGGATGTTCGCTCTTGGTGCCGATCCCAGACACCAGAATTCTTCGCCGACGGAGTGCGAAAACCTGTACAACGCTGGCACCTCTGTATTGAACGCGATGGTGACTGTGTTGAAAAATGATAGTTCATCAGATAGGGGAGACTCTAAGCTTTCATTTGATGTGTAACTTGCTTCTGTAGTCCTTCAAATAAAAAAGTTGAAAAATGATAGTTCATCAGATAGGTAAGACTCTAAGCTTTTATTTGATGTGTAACTTGCTTCTGTAGTCCTTCAAATAAAAAAGTTATTAAAAAACGGCCCTTATTTATCAGCCTGCCCTCGTTCAAGGGTACATCACTTGCATTTTGTCACGAGTCTTGACTTGTGCCATAATTCCCTGTGAGGATGTCCTTGCACTTAAGTTATGAACCATCTTTGGAACAAGTGGAATAGAAGATAACGCTTGTATCTTTGAAAGCACATTTCATTACTCTTGAGTTTAAAACTTTTTTTTTACAATCCAATAACTGCTACATCATTGACATGTACCAGTGTAGACAAAAAGTAATCAAATAATACACTGTAATACATTTACTTTTAAGTAGACCCTAGAGGTCCAATTTTGGGTTAGGAACTAGAGTGCTTTTTTTCTTTTTAAACTTAATGTTGAAAAGTTTAAGAAGTGAATTTTTTCTTCTTTAATTGATGCATGATTTTGAATCATATAATCCAATCTTTAGAACATGTTCACAGTAATCACACGTAAAAAAAAAAAAAAAATACTGTAGTACACACATTCGTTTCTAACAAAGAAATCAAACCAGATGTATTTTCAGGAAGGTAAGTCAAATCGATCATCTGGGTGGTGAAAAAAAATTAATGATCTACTCATAAAAAAGTCTGAATAACCACTGCTAGTACTATAATATTAGTATAAACGAATTAAATCGTTAATGTAATTATGTATTTTTTTAATGAGGCAGTGTGGGGAAAACTGACATTGCAAATAGCCTACCCCTTTAGTTTAACAGTCAGATTTTAACCTTGGCTCTGTTGTTACTTATGATTATATGAAAATACACTATACATTACATGTACATAGAAGCTGGGGGTGTGATAGTTGTTATGGAAATGTGTTTAAAAAAAAAAAAAGGATACCAGGTACAAGTAGCCTCATGATACAGCTATGAAAGTGTATGAAAAATGCACCATGTAGTAGGATTAGACACAAATTTAATATTATGAAAGTGATTTGTAACTATGTTAACTTACACGTAATAACCAAGAGATGATTGCGAGTCCTACGTATACATAGTTTGCAAATTACATTGTTTATACATGAGCCTACAAGTAGCCTCATGATACAGTTATGAAAGTGTATGAAAAATGCACCATGTAGTAGGATTAGACACAAATTTAATATTATGAAAGTGATTTGTAACTATGTTAACTTACACGTAATAACCAAGAGATGATTGCGAGTCCTACGTATACATAGTTTGCAAATTACATTGTTTATACATGATTAAACAAACACGATTTTATGTAAATAATATCTACATGTATGTTCATTATGTAGCCTATACAGCAAGGCTAGGAGTAGGACGCAGTAGATGTGATTACAGAGTAGAGATTCACCTGTATAGACTGCTCTGAAGGAGTGGTCGAGCCAAGTCCATGTTGGGAGCTTATTCAGTTATTAGTTTACTACATGATTGTTTCCTGTGTTATGACGAGCTGAGTTGGTTTAATGTCCAACGTCACCTCTTTATAGGCTATACTGTGACGTCTGACAATTTTATGTGCTGCCAATAACCAGACAGGGTGAGAATACCATGACTTCTGTCTCTGTCGGTTACATTTAGTTTGCTGAAAGTGTCACCGACCCAGCCAGTTACTTGCAGGGGATATTAATTGGAAAAATAAATACATGTATGACGATCATGGGATTCGAACCACGGACCTCACGATTTAGAGACCAAAACTCTACCACTTGAGCTTGTTCGTCCCCCCATGTTAATAGTTATGACGAGCAGGGGTTCGAATCTCAGCTGGTGTCAGGAGTGGGGTGGGTTAGAACATCGGCTTCCGACGCAAAAGGTCTGGGTTCGAGCCCTGGCGAGTTCGCTCCCTACATGTACTGTACTAGTTGGGTTGGTGTCGGTTTAAATCTTTAATGTGCCCGGCTTAGACAGGAGTGATGGTATCCCCGCTCTGTCTCGTGTGTGGCAGCACATAAAATTGTCAGACGTCAGTCTTGGGGCCCGATCACACTATAGCCTATTTATATTATAGTGCTGATGTTGGACGTTAAATCAACTCAACTCGTCTTCGTACAAAATTCTTCGGGAGACCTAGGGGACGTAACTGAATCTCAATTACTTTTTAATTTCTTTAAATCACGAGTTTGGTCCCTTGACAAGTACCATAAAGTGCACTCAGGCATGAATCGTGTTAATTATTGTAGTGCCCATTATTATTCTCTAACTCTCTTGACTCTGGGGCTGACGTCGATGAAAAATTTTTTATACATATGTCAGAATACAAAATGCCGAATACAGAAATCTTTATTCTTGAGATATATATTATGTAAGATATTTTTAATCTTTGTGTAGAAATTCTACCTTCATTTTCTTTTCTTTACGACTTAATCTTTAAAATGCTTCTTTTATATAAAGAAAGCGTATTATTTAATATCCCCTTGAGGTATGAATACATAATTATTTTTGTGTGCTGTATGGCCCCTGTTTATTATTTTACATTCATAATCAAAAAGTATAAATTTTACATCTCTGTTCAGCAATGGCAGATATTTATTGGAAAACACACGAAATTAATACATACATTTCTAATAACATCTTTGCTAAATTTTGTATTTATCTAAAAGTAATTTCAGATGGATATTTCCCTTTTCCCAATCTATGACATAAAAAGAAATACACGTGTATGTGTTGATTGTGCAAATTTTTCAAAATCGTAAAAAGAAAAAAAATTATTAATAATCTCCACATTGTAACTAAGAAGGTAAATGAACTTACATGTGGCCATATAAAAAACAACTTAAACCGAAGTGCATACATGGAGTAGTTGAACCAGTTGCTGCTTGGAAATGGCGGGCAGGATGTCCTCGGTGCGACCATCAGCTGCTGCTACTGGCTCTAGGGGGACAAAGTTCTAATCAGATTGTTAACCCTTGCTGGGTTGCTTTAGCCGATTCTTCTAACGTGATCCGTGATTGGCGGCGCTGGCCCTTGCAATGCTGCTAGTTATGGGGAGAGTTTGTTTTCTAAGGGTGGAAACAGAGTGGAGGTCGCACCTTCCCTACAAATCGACGACATAAAACTGCGCGGAAAAAAGGGCGAGCTGGTAGAAACAGAGTGAGGGTCGCACCTTCCCTCCAAACGTCAGAGCGACAAAATCACGTGACGAGAAAAATTCACAGTGTGTGTTATTATTGCCTAGAACTAAGTAGAAGCATCGTCTCATTTTATTTGTTTCAGTTATGCTTATAGGAAATGGATGTGAATGAAGAAATACTTCAATGGATGATACTAACATGGCTGCACTCAAAAAGAAAAAATAGACGACAAATAGATTTGTTTGAAATAATGATTCTAATACGTGGCACTACAATCCAAAGTGTATACGGCATGGAAAGTGTGCGGGGTGGAAATTCCGTGCATTCTTCAATGTGTGGGTGTCTGAATCTAATAAAAACATTTTTTATGAAATTGTTTATTATGCATTTTTTCAGCATCTGTACGCGTAGACTTTGTTAATTTTTGATCGCTGATTACGAATCTGTTTTCAGAGCGTCAACAGGTGCGTGGTCGCCTGAAAGTTGACCGGAAATGAAGTAGGCCCGTATTTTGAGCTGGACATAGATCTGTAACCAGTGATCGTAGCGAAAATCTGAAAACAGATTCGTAATCAGCGATCCAAAATTAACAAAGTCCACGCGTACAGATGCTGAAAAAATGCATAATAAACAATTTCATAAAAAAATGTTTTTATTAGATTCAGACACCCACACATTGAAGAATGCACGGAATTTCCACCCCCGCACACTTTCCATGCCGTATAAACTTTGGGTTGTAGTGCCACGTATTAGAATCATTATTTCAAACAAATCTATTTGTCGTCTATTTTTTCTTTTTGAGTGCAGCCATGTTAGTATCATCCATTGAAGTATTTCTTCATTCACATCCATTTCCTATAAGCATAACTGAAACAAATAAAATGAGACGATGCTTCTACTTAGTTTTAGGCAATAATAACACACACTGTGAATTTTTCTCGTCACGTGATTTTGTCGCTCTGACGTTTGGAGGGAAGGTGCGACTATCACTCTGTTTCTACCAGCTCGCCCTTTTTTCCGCGCAGTTTTATGTCGTCGATTTGTAGGGAAGGTGCGACCTCCACTTTGTTTCCACCCTTACTTTTTTTTTTTTTGTTTTTCTAGTAATTCACGTCTGAGCCCTGTGGAAGCCGCCGAGACAAAAGAGCTTCATTAGGTTTCAAGTTAAAAGGTTTCAAGTGGCTTCAGCAGACTCTCATTATGAAAACGGACAGGAGTATTATTTTCAGAGATTACATAACACACCGTGCTGTTATATTTTTTTCGAAGTTTCATTGTAAATTACATTTAATTCATTCTAGGAATTCAGTGAAATCTGGTCTTTTGTTTCAGAAAGAAACGGAAACTTCAAAACTGATAGGGGTGAAAGCTAAAACATTTACCAGCATTAAAGTGAAGAGCAGACATTTTTTAAATAGTATTTGTACCTGGAAGACAAACACACACGCAGATTGAACTATGTTTGATAATACTACCCTTTTGGGTTTAAAGCGCGCATGTAGATATTAAAATGAGACAATAGCAATAAAGAGTGGGTGTACCTGGAAGACATACACACGCGCAGACTGTTCTGCTCAATAATTCCCAAAGGCGTTTGAATTAAAAGGTGAATTGATACGAACGGGTATTAAAAATTTGGAGGAGCGTGTTTGATGATTCACCCAGATTAAGATAACTGTGATGTATGAGAAGTGAGTTAATAATGATCACCAGAAGTCTGATACACTGATACCAGGGAGCTCGAGCAAATATACCCCACGGAGCCTGTTTAGTTTTTACTCCCCCATACTAAAAAAAACTCAGACAATCCCCCCTTGAAAATCATTCTTCATGTAGCTAGCGCAGCTTTCTCGCTTTGCTTAACGTGTTATGGATTCCCTAAACGGTGAGCCCTCCTGAAAATAATAATTATACCGATCTTCTACGAAACTTGAAAAGCTTACTAATATATTTCATAACCGTTACACACACAGATACAAACCCCGAATCATCATAGCTCAACGTTTTGCCAGGCTTTTTTTTTTATCTCCATCGAGAAAACCAAAAGTGTATTTTTTTAAAACTGCCTTCCAACTGTAAAGCCATTCCTACGTGATTTATTAAAGAAAGCCGGAGGCTGCTAGTGCTAGAAAAATGTAACAGTATACTGAATCGTCAAAACCTTGTACTCAAAATTTCCTCAAGATAAGTTTTAAAATTTTATGGGGCTAATTTTGCAAAAAAGTATCCTCTACAGCAAAGAAAACACAATTCATTTTACCCCCCCCCACACACACACACACACCCTCATGTTCTTTCGTAATCTAAGCGCTGAGCTGAGAGTTTTATACATTATTTGTGTATAAATGACTGAGGATGGTACTGACGAATTTTGTTTCACCCTCTTGTTTGTATGCCACACTTTTTTTCTCATCGTATGAAGAGGATATGTTGTTTCTGATATTAAAGAGTAAATTTCACATTGTGAATACAAGGCGAGGCTGTTTCTGACCCTCCTCATGGCATCAGAAAATTACTGTATTTCACGCCTCAAACCGACTGTCCCTGCACCAACAATGGCCCATGTTAGTTGTTACGATACCCACACAACTTGGTGACACTTTCGTGGCCGGTGGAAAACCCATACAATAATATAATTCGAATTGCTTGAGATAGGATGAAAACTTTGGATTAGAAAAAAAAAAAAAAAGACAGCTGCTGCTTCAAGTGCTTGTCTTATTTAAACTTATCATGTAATGGGGTTTCCTCTTGTTTTCATTTTATAGCATGCAACATTCTCCCAATCCCATTAAATTATTCTAGAAGCATGCAAAGGGCAGGGATACGCGTTTAATGCTGTTTGAGCTCCACACACCCATGCGCGCGTTCCAAGTTGTGCGTGAGCAGCCTAGATCTAGGCACAGAGCTGCGTACCTTCCTTCTTCAGGGTGAGCAAGAGGGCCGGAGCACAGCGCTGGCTGAGTGGGACTGGAGACTTTGCGACATACACGACGGTAACGGATACAAAGTCTCGTCACATAGGCAAGACGTTTCCTGGTCGCTCATTGGCTCCGTGAGTCTTGGGTTAGAGCTGTGATTGGACGCCGGTGTATAGGTACCATAATCGTAAGATCTCTACTGAGAGTCAGGTAGGAACATATCACTGCCCTGGGTCGGAACCACAAGCTGTGGGCAGGTAGATCTAGATCGTAGATTCTAAGCTGTAACTTGTAAGTGTAAGCCTATGGAAGTTTTTACCTCCATTCCTTCAGGTGTTCCCCGCGTTTTTCTTTCTATATGTGTTGAGTTCATCTAACTAGACAGATCTAGAATCTAGTTCTCTCACCTGTGCTGCTTCGGAATCCAGTGGATTTCTTGCTTCTAGTGTTTTCTATTTTTCAGTAAGTTTTAGTTAAACTAAGAAAGTATTTATGTCTCTAGTTTTAATGCTTTGAAACTTTGGGAAATTTTAATTGGCATAAACGCAAGGGGTAAATATTAAAATGAGTATGCCTAACAATTGGAGATAAAGGATGCCTTACCAGAATTTACTCTAGAATTACTCTGTTTAAAGCATGGATAATTATTTCCATCACCCTAAACACGATGCATTATAGGCCTACATGTACTGCCACAAATCTACAAACAATGCGGTAATAGAAACATTATTCGCAGAAAAATCCTCTTTCGTGTTTACAGATAGAGATAGAGAGAGAGAGAGAGAGAGAGAGAGAGAGAGAGAGAGAGAGAGAGAGAGAGAGAGAGAGAGAGAGAGACAGAGAGAGAGAGAGACAGAGAGAGAGAGAGACAGACAAACAGAGAGAGAGAGCGATGAGGAAAGAATTTAGGATAATGTACACATTTACACGATTTCCCCCCATTATTTTTCTGGCCTTCCTCCTCCCATCTGTCAATACTTGTGGACTTTTGATGATTTGTTTTCTAAACTTTAACTGTTATTTGTCTGAGAGCTTTAGGTACCGGTAGGTGTGAAGCTTACTAATATATTTCATAACCGTTATTCTAATCCCATTTATTCTAGAAGCATGCAAAGGGCAGGGATACGCGTTTAATGCTGTTTGAAATATGGCCAGTTGGTGGTGCCAGCTTCGAAAAAACAGACTTTGAATCGTGAGTCAGATTCTATCAAAGACGAAGAGTAAAAAAGAACATACTGTTTATCCTCTTGCAACATTCGGTTTGTGAGAAATTGTAATAACCAGACTTCGTTTTTTATGTTTCCAATGGACATTATTTGACAGAGCATCACAATCCTTGTGCACAAACTGATTGGGCCGTGCTTTCAGATATTGTATTGTCCCCGCAGAAAGTAATGCAAAAATTGCGAAAACGCAAAATGGAAAAGTTGCAGCCAAATGGAAAAAAAGTTGGAAAAAGTTGCAGAGGGCGGACACATTAAGATTAATCCTAATAGACTTTACCATGTCTTGACATTTACCTTGGGACAAATTTGAATTACGTACGTTTAAGTTAGATGTTACAGGAGAGATCTCAGGGCTGTTTGTTTACACCATTTCGAGAATGGTGAGTATCCTGAAGCCAGCGGCACACCCCTCAGCCTTCCTTACACCGCGCTCACACCGAAAGATCGTTCGTCCGAGCGATAGAGTGCACCAAAAAAACTTATATTTTCTTTTTAAGGTTCACACCACGCCACCCATAACGGCCGAGTAACTTTTTCTGGGCAGGACATTTTTTCAGCTTTAGCGCAGAACTAACAATTAAAATTTCACCGAGTCTGCACGATTTTGCGCAAGACAGACTGGCGCCAGTCGCACAAACAAAAAATATCTACTGTCTTATTACCTTAAAGTTATGATCAGCCTTGCCTCAGTTGAGACAGGTTGTCTTTAGTTGGTTGTTTGTTTCCAAATACGAGGCGATATCAATTCATGTAGGCTTCTAAATGTTTCTGACGTCGTCCTTATAATAATATGATAAACATTTATCAGCATCTAGTAAATTTGAGGAGTTAAATGGTGATACTGTACTCTCCAAGCATCCTAAGTTCTCTACAAATGGGATTAACCCAACATCTCCGTCTTTCTTTTTTGGTTTTCTCCGTCTCAACAACAATAAAAGAAGCAGTTTCATTTTGGTATTCATCTTGGATTTGTCATTCTACACAGACTTGCGACAAAACTTTTAAAAAAGATTTAAAGGAGCACGCGAGGAAAGGAAGACACCTCTAAGTAACAATTGTAATGAGACGGCAAGTTTCGAAAAGATGGGTAGGGTGTACTTTTTGGTAGTGTTACATGTACCAGCCTGGTCCTGGTTTGTAGAGAGCGGTGACATGTATGGTTCCAGACCGATATTCCTCTCCACATTCACCAGCGATACTGAGGTATGATTGGTTCGGTGTCAGTATAATGTGATCAGCTAAACTAGACGTCCTGCTATCCCCATCCGGCCATGCGTCTGTTTACCAGTACGTAAACTTATCATACAGTTGTTTCAGGACCCATCGTCATAGAGACATCCTTTGAAACGAAGGAGAGGTTAAACAACAAATCTCTTCTGTTGAAGTGGCTGTTACGTCCAGTGTCTGTTTTTTACCTTTCCCCTACGAAAAATTATTGCGATATAAGCATAGCCTGGTGCAGACCGAAATAATCTCAAATAAAGACAGCTTGCTCAAGAGGCTTGCCTCGCTTTGTCTCAGTTGTATTTTCTGACAGTTTCTGTCTGTCTGTCTGTCTGTCGTTCTGTCGGTCTGCCTGTCTGTTTGTCTAACTGTCTGTCTCTGTCTCTCTCTCTCTCTACCCCCTCTCTCTCTGACTCTCTCTCTCTCTCTCTCTTTCAGTTTAAAATCATCGTTTTTTGGCCTGCCTTCTGTCTGTCTGCATGTCCGTCTGTCTCTCTGCCTTTGCCTCTGTCTGTCTGTCTGTCTGTCTGTCTGTCTGTCTGTCTCTCTCTTTGTCTGTCTCTCTGTCTGTCTCTCTGTCTCTCTCTCTCTCCTCTCTCTCTCTCTCTCTCTCTCTCTCTCTCTCTCTCTCTCTCTCTCTATTTCCTTTTTTTTTCTTGTAGACCCGTAAACAATATTCTTGGCCCAAACGCGTACAATTTTACAACTATTCGAAAGCTCCATCGCATAAATAATATGTTTGTATATTGTACATGTCATTTTTAGCTGAAGCGGTGTATTTTAATGACTGTGTCTCTAGTCTATTTTTTCGAAATGGAAATGTTACATTAGCTCTAGTTTAAAGCTCAGTGGTTGAATGCCACTTTTTGTGTGTGTGAATCTCAAGAACTCAAGTGATGTCAATTGTGTAGTTTGAGCTGTAGTTTGCAAGCCGCTTCGAGCCAATGTGCATGTATGTGAGTAGCCTAGTAAAAGTAGGCCGTTCGGGGTGGGTCTGGCAGCTCGCCGATCTAAACTCTTGTCAAATAAAACTAACATGTGAGTCGAGGTAGGCTATGCATTTTATTTGTTACACATTTGTCACTTTTTCTACTATATTAAGTCATCAGTGGTTTCTCAACTGTCTAAAAACAACAACAATACAAAACAATATTGTTTTATTTTATCACTGTTATATGGTTTTTTATCTTGTTCTTCACACTTATTTGGCGTTTATAACCGAGATTACAAAAGAAAACATTGTGTAATATTTATACTCACTATGTGTTTTTTTTCTATTAAAGGAATATGAGAAGAACATTCTGCTTAATACTTGCATCGTCTTACATCAATACTCATTAGAGTGCTAGTAGAAGTAGTAGAATATATAGCATAGAAATAATAATCTCGTGGTTTTCTCTCTCTCTCTCTCTCTCTCTCTCTCTCTCTCTCTCTTTCTCTCTCTCTCTCTCTTCTCTCTCTCTCTCTCTCTC
>RQTK01000075.1:665693-727216 GCA_003991915.1 Elysia chlorotica
TCCTCTCTCTCTCTCTCTCTCTCTCTCTCTCTCTCTCTCTCTCTCTCTTTCTCTATAGTTTCGAGCTGCTTCAAGCTTTTTCTTACCACGTTTTAGCACGGTTTGTATGTTTTACAACAGGTAGGCCTACAGGCCTATCTCAACGATCGAGAGAATGATAGACAGTAGCGATCTACCGATCCTGTGTGTGCTGTATGTTGTGTAAAGCTTTGTTCCATGTGTTTTACTGCTGTATACCTGAAGGCGGTAGCCAGACTGTACATTTCAGGCCTTGCACTCCACACAGCGATAGTGGATAACATAACCACGACCTCTAGTCCTGAGCTGCTCCAGTCGCTCATTGGCTCTTTAACTCTAGAATAGAGCTTTGGTCGGAATCAGGTATAGGTCTCCATACTTACCGTCTTCATTTTGCCTCGGGCTTTGTTGTTGCAAGGCGTGTATTGCGGCATAGCTTGAGCTCACGTTGGTGTCACGAATTTATCGTCTCCTAAGCTGCAGGAAGCCATACCGTGCAGAGAGAAGGTAGCAGCACATTATTTCCTATAAATGCCAGAACGCCTGGAATGTTGATCAGTCTGCTCCCGATCTCTGCGCCTCACGTGCTACACGTGCTACCTGGTCTGTTTGTTCTTCTGACAAGAGTGTAGGTTGAGCGCACACATTGTGCAGGAAGGATACATGTGTGTGTGTGTATTGTGTGTTTAGTCTATCGCACATCAGGGCCCACATGAGTCCAGTGTCAGCCGGTCAAGATATTCTCTGCAAACCCTTTATTATTTTGAGTGTTCAATGTTGCCGGAAAAACTCTTCAAGAACAGATACGTGGGAAGGAGATGAATAAATAATAAATAAGGACTTGTCACAGGACTAAAGATGACAATTTTAGATAGACATAGACACATAGACACAGTGGGATACCAACGCTCTACCCTTTGCGCACCCCTCCCCCCCCCACACACACTTATCAGAGAGAGGCCTGTGCGTGATGGGCGATACTAGACTAGAGAAGGTCAAATCAGTCACCTGACCGTTTCGTGGATGCACCTTTGGGTTAAGTGATGATGAACCCAATCGGACTATTTATTGTTAATGTCAAAGGTTAACTACATCAATACTTGCTCTTAAACGAGCATGTAGAGGGTGGTGGTAATTAAAGTCTTCTATTAAATAGATTTCTCTTGCAGCTCTTGAGAGATCTATTCATTACAAAGCAAAGGCATGATTGGGTTCAATTAAACAAAAGGTGTCTTACGCCCGTTAATTTTACTACCGGTATTGACATACAAAACTCAGACAGCACTGCAGTTTGGTGCGTTCTTGCATGTCCGTTTTTTTTTTTTAATTCTAATAAGAGCCCCAAAATATGTGACGAAAAGTTGTAAACGGTCGCGTAGAGCTTTCTGGTCTTCTAGTGATTGTTCAGTTTCGGCAGGTTTCAAGAAGATTACATGTCGTTATTATTGTACGGACACGGGGCCAACAGATGAGTGTCTGGCTTCAGACCTCGTTATCGACTGTCCATTTTGTTTGTTTTTGTAGATGTCATACCCTACCGCACTGAAAAGTCAGACAGACAACTGTTTTATCCACTTACGGTATTGGCAATACAGAAGGTGCCAATCGCTTTGGATCTAAATCGAGGTCCGCAGTGGTTAAAAAGTGGCTGCTTCATGTCTGATATAATTAATGCACCACAAGCTTCTGCCGAGGCATTGATTAAAACTATTGTCCACGGCGCTAGATGACCTGGAAGAGAAATACCTGTTGACTTTTTATATGTGACCGCTGTTGTGTCCGTGATCATTTCGAGCGACAATTCCTGTAGAGAAACACGCGGCACTGGGCTTGGAGTATACCGGTAGCAGCGTGTTCTCAAGTGTGTTGTCAATCTTTGATGAAAGAGCCTCACGCCACGAACACTGTTTCACCGTTATTCAATGTTTCGAATTATTTTGTTATTGGTATGCTGTACACATAATGGGTCTTTTTGTACAGGTATAATTTGATTTGTTTCGATCATCGTCCTTGTAAGTGGAGAAAGGACCAACAACCTATGTAAGAACGATTAATAAGCCAACCGGTGGAGGGCTAGAATCACGAGCATGAAATTCAAGGTGCGATTATCTTTGGGCTTTCTGAAAAAAATTGTCTGCGTACTTGATTTTTTTCCCCGAAACTTGTTTTTGGGGATGGGTTGAAATTAAAGCCAATCTTGACTCATAAAAACGAAAGATTCAGGTACGTATTTTCTTAACAAAATCTGAGAGATTTATCGTGAAACATGAAATCTTAACTGGCACAATCAGAGATCAAAATATACCGAGAAAACAAAGAAACAAAACAAAAACAATAACAAAAACAAACAAACAAACAAAGCAAAACAAAATCAAAACAACAGAATCAATTCCTAAGTGGCGAAAGACTGTACTTATGGGATTTAGCCCTGGCATGTATATAATCTTCGAAGATCAGACCAAGCATTCAAAGTGCAAGTGTATCGGGGCGCTTACCATGAACCCAACCATCTGCCTCATCCTACTCTTCACGTTTTTTCCCCAGGTGGCACCAAAGGGTCTCGCGGGCAGAGCGGGCTTGCTGAATGGAGACGAGATCGTGCAGATCTGTGAGACCAACGTGCAGGGCTGGACGCACCAGGACGCCAAGAGCGAGATGATGCGGGCTGGGAACGAGGTGGACCTTTATGTTTTCAGGTAATCCCTTACCACACGTACATTGTACTTGTAACGGAACCACCCGATCGATTTGTATCACAATAGTTACTCGGGTTGCATAGACCACACAAACAGTGAATGCTGGCCTTGACATAAACGTCTGTATGATGCTCTAGGCCAAGGAAACTGAATGAGACATTAACACAACGGTAAAGTAAGCCTAGGCCAGGACCATGGCATATCATTCCTTCAACTTTTGAGAATGCACAGTATTGTGTTCCTCTACTGCTGTATCACAACTATTGATGGTGGGACATCTTTAATAAAAGATTGCTTTAATATTATCCGTAATATTGTACAATTGTAAGTTAAATAACCGACATGGCTACTATAGCTTCTACAACTTCGATGATTGTCAGCATTACGCTATTGGTGTGGGGCTGACAACTTAACACGCGGCTGCAAATTTATGGTTTGGAGGCTTAAGTAATCTTTGATGACTAATACAGTATCCCTCTGGTTTTCTAAAGAATCTCATACGATGGCGAAGGCATCCGCCTGGTACATGTATTAGAAAACAGCAAACCCTGCTCTCCCCCCCCCCCCCCCCCTCCCGAGTTGACACTCACAGCATTAATAATGGTCTGAGCGAGCTAGTCAACTCTCCTAACGGTTTGTTTGCCTGTCTGTGGCCAGGGGCGTGGTTGACGTGACCGACCCGGCCGTGAAGGCGGCCTGTGGGGTGGGCAAGGGCCAGAAGCGCGTGGAGCTGGACGAGGGCAGCATCAACCCGAACATGAACGACGGCAACATGTTCAGGAACGTCACGCCCAAGACCTACAAGATCCTGGAGGCGCAGCTGGCGCAGTCCGAGCCGGAGCAGGAGGCCACGCCCCCTCAGCAGCCCGCCCAGAGCATGCAGCCCGTGCACGCCCAGCCTGGTGAGTTGTCGGTGTTGTTCATGTCCTGGAAGTAGAAGCTCTAGGCGTAGTGAGGCGTGAACTAGATCCAGTAGTTGTCGGTGTTGTTCATGCCCCGGAAGTAGAAACTCTAAGCGTAGTGAGGCGTGAACTAGATCCAGCAGTTATTGGTGTTGTTCATGTCCTGGAAGTAGAAGCTCTAGGCGTAGTGAGGCGTGAACTAGATCCAGTAGTTGTCAGTGTTGTTCATGTCCCTGAAGTTGAAACTCTAGGCGCAGTGAGGCGTGTCACAAACGGAGGCTTTAGTGCTGTTGCTAAGAGCAGCTTGCGCGATGTATACTCTCTCTATTTTTTATTTGAGTAGGTGGTAGGAAAGTATTCAGTTTTGTTTTGCTTGAATTAGGAGCACACTGCCCTAATTATACCGACCCATAAAACTATACCCAGAATGAGCCTCGTGTAATCTTTAGTTAGAACGTTCAGGCCAAGGATATCCTCCAAGTTTAAGACTTCATCTCTTCTATGACTTGTGCCTTGTGAAACGACTGCTTGTAAACATTTTCTTTTTGTTCAACCATACCAGTATAAAAAATATCCTTTGTATATGTATTGTTTTGCACTAATTCAAGTTGTTAAGCTAAATTATAAGCTAGTTATGATAGTTATCCAAATATTTTTCTTAACTTTTATCCTTTTAACTTTTTAAGGGATTGATTTTGTATTTTGTATTGATCTGACCTGCCTTTCTCGTTCTTCCAGCTCCAGCCCAGGGTAAGCCATCATCCATCTTTGATCGCAAGAAGACAGACAGATCGGACTACTTGAAAGCCCAAGGAAAGACAATCCAGAAGGCCTATGGACAGCAGAATTAGTGATCTTCAGCAAGGAGGGAATGGATCTTACCTTAGCAATGAGGGTAAAAAAGTCAGGCTGTGCCTTCTAAGTAAGGATGAAAGAATTTTCAAAATAAATGAGCTATGACCAACGGTTTAAATTCTTTTGTCAAGAGTCTGAAAATTTATTTTAAATGTGTTAATTGTTTCTTAAAATATTTTCATTTGCTTCCAGTTTTCTGAAAACCAACATAGGTGGTAGGAAAATATTGAGACATACTTTTGTTTTGCTTGAATTAGGAGCACACTGCCCTAATTATCCCGACCCATAAAACTATACCCAGAATGAACCTCAAGAAATCTCTGGTATATGTAGTTAGAACGTTCTGGCCAAGGATATCCTCCAAGTTTAAGACTTCACCTCTTCTATGACTTGTGCCTTGTGAAACGACTGCTTGTAAACATTTCCTTTTTGTTCAATCATACCAGTATAAAAAATATTCTTTGTATATGTATTGTTTTGCACTAATTCACGATGTTAAGCTTAATTATACGCTATTTATCATAGTTTTCAAATTTTTTTTTTACCTTTTAACCCCCCCCCCCCAATTCTCCACATTTTTTAACTTTTTTACCTCTTGTTTTTTTTGCCACCCCCCCCCCCCCCCCATATTCTCCAAATATTTTTCTTAACTTTTATCCTTTTAACTTTTTAAGGGATTGAGTCATGTATTTTGTATTGATCTGAGCTGCCTCTCATGTTCTTCCAGCTCCAGTCCAGGGTAAGCCATCGTCCATCTTTGATCGCAAGAAGACAGACAGATCGGACTACTTGAAAGCCCAAGGGAAGACAATCCAGAAGGCCTATGGACAACAGAATTAGTGAGCTTCAGCAAGCAGGGAATGGATTGTACCTTAGCAATGAGGGTTAAGAAACTCAGGCTTTGCCTTCTAAGTAAGGATGAAAGAATTTTCAAAATAAATGAGCTATGACCAACGGTTTAAATTCTTTTGTCAAGAGTCTGAAAATTTATTTTAAATGTGTTAATTGTTTCTTAAAATATTTTCATTTGCTTCCAGTTTTCTGAAAACCAACATCAATATTGACAACATACTATTGTATCTGCCCAATATAACATTTGAAGCTGGTTGAAAATCCGAAAGGAAAAAAAAATGCTATTATGTGCACATACACACAGACATGCGGAAATTCACATGAAAGTTATAGATTATTACTTAAAATTCAACAGATAGTCATAAACATTGCACATTTTATAAGCCTCAGGTTCATGGATTGATGCAAGAAAAAAAAAAAAACAAGTATCGTCATTTTAGCCAGATATCTGGAAACGTTTTGATGTGTTTGCAGTTCCAGATGCTAATTATTGTAGAACCAATCAGTGTATGTGCAGTTTGCCAGTTTTACAATGTAAAATATTTTTGTCTTTATCAGGACTTGTATTTTTGTTCCATTTTCCTCAAATTCTCAGAAAAAAGATGATTTTAGAAAATTATGTTACAAGCATGTACCAGTCAAATAAAAAAGATGCGCATGTATATGTGCAATGACCTCATTAGCTTTTCCACCATCATACAAGTATCATTAATCATAACTTAAATACAATGAAATCTAAATACGAGTTTTATGTGTGAGTGTGTTCCCGCTTTCCTTTCCCTTATAAAAAGTACACATATTATATATATTATATTCCAAAAAATTCTACTATGCAAGCCTTTCTTATCTTATTCCAATCTTTTTCTCAATTTAAGTAGTCACAATATTTGTCATGGCAAAAATTGTGGCCAATATAATCTGTCTACGATTTTTTTTTCAGTTAGTTTTCATATTAGAGCTTCATAAAGTTGTGATGCATTTGTAGGCAAAGACCTGCTAAATGACACATATTTGTCATAGATCTTTTGTCTGCATGCGCTATGAACTGAAACTTTGTATGTCGTATTAAAGTATAAGGTGAGTTGCAAAATACAGTTTATAGAGATGAGAGTTAGGTAAAAAAAAAACAACAACAAAAAAAAACAACTTTTTCCTTGAGAAAGAAAAATGAAATCTGTTGTAACATTTACCAGAGTTGTATTTCCTTATTTTGTGTAATACTAAAGAAATTGAACATTGCTTTTATGTTATGTAAATAGAACATAAGCATTACTTTAAGGAGTCCTATTTCCTGTTGTTATTTTATATATAATCGTCTGCTTTTTTATTTCAAGATTATTTTCAGATATCTGATAGTTTAAATATATATTATTTTTAAAAAATCTCTTGAAATTTTATTTATTCAAATCTGTGATATAAAGCAAGGTTTAGCCTTAATATATTAGCACCTATCTTTATTGCTTCTATTGTAATTTATGTTGAAAGAGTTCACATTTTTATTATCTTTATTGTTTATCATTGTGCAAATGTTTATGAAACTATCAAACTGATATACATTAGATATCCATTTGGTATAAATATAAAAATTTTGGCTAATGTAAAAAGAATGACCCAAACTTTGATAAATAAAGGCTTCCTATTCTTTCAAATCTTTTCTTTATTGATGGATAGTATTAGAATATCTGTTTTATTAATCTGTTAAGACGAGAAACATTTTAACCGGAACAGACAAGCGGAGACGGTATCCAATTTGTTTTAATGGTTTGAAAAAGATAATGTTGTTTAAATATAAAGATGGGATCACAATAGTTTCAGACTCCCATGGCTCTCCAGGAAACCTGCAGAAACTACTCCCCATCGGAGATAAACTGCGTTCTGTGAAGAACCTACTGTTGGGGTGTGTAGACATTAGTTACAATTTGAGGTAAATTGATATGAATCATTCCAAACCATAGCAGGTTACAGTAAAAGAGATGTCTTTGCACCTAGAGACTTGAAATCACAGAGCTGGCGTTTTGAGTAATACTGTGATTTGCCATTCCTGATGGTCAGATGGTTGAATGAATTATTTTATAGTGTATATCCCTTCACAACAGTGTGTAAGCCACCGCAAATAACTTTCTATTCAAATCATAGCGTTTGAATAAATCTAACAAAAGGCACGAGGACTATTTTTTTCCTGGTGGCCAATGAAAGAATATATAACATAAAAATAAAATATCTTAACATAAAGCATTCACTAGAACCTAACTTTGGAAGCAGTAATTGGAGCAAAATAATAGCAATGTTTAAATACATAGCTTTTTAAAGATTTTACACATGCTGGGGCTGATAGTACATGATAAGCTTGGAAGATCAGTCCTTGTTTCCCTCAGTGTGACTAAGATTGGGAAAGCAATGTAAACCAAGCACTTTCGGGTATTACATTGAGGCACTACAAATTTTGCAGTAAATAACAAAGCTAACTGATCAGTGAGCCCGGTATAAATCTTTAATGCTAATTAAAACATTCAGAACCACCATATAATTTTAATTTTAAGTCAACTAATATTCCTAAATCACTACATTTACTGCGTCTCCTAAAAGCACTGCTTTGATAAGTGCTCTTAACATAGAGATGGGAAGGGTGGGGGGCATGTGGTTTCAATCTTAACTTGCAACACTGTCTACATGGAGCATTATTCGAAGGTACAGCAAAGGGACCTAATAATGATCGAAAATTATTTTGATTAGCTATCCCCCCTCTCCCCTGCCCCCCAAAAAAAAAAACAACAAAACCCCCCCCAAAAAAACCACCAAACAAAACAAAAAAGAACAACAAAACAACAAAAACAAAACAAACGACAACAACAAGAATAAAATACCCCCCACCCAAACAAAAGAAAGCAAGCAAACAAAACACACACCACATCCACTTGAAAACCAATAAACTATGGAACAAAATTAGTATCAATTCAATTTCAGATTATGATCTAGTAAATCTTTATTTTATTTGAGATCAAACCAGAACTTGTGTAATACATGGAAAGTGATCTCTGTTTGAAAACACCCTGAAAGCGTTCTACATATTTCAAAGACAATGATTTATTTATTATGGCAATATAGAAAAACATAAATTTAATACAATCAAAGTTAACAAAAGTTTACTTCATTGATCCTTCACTAGTTGTCAAAAACTTAATACCAGGCAAGATCCTCAAGTTACAAGGTAGAAGAATTTAAGATGGCACAATTTTAAAATCTCCATATTAACACCAAACAAAAGTTTGTTTCCAGATGATGGGTAGGTGGAGCGTTGAAACAAATTCAAGGGGAAAAAAAAATAGATTATTAAAAAAAATTAAAACAAAACAAATGTTAATGATTGGATGTATGGCACCAAACTTAATCCAAGGCTTCTTTTCTTTTATTTAAAAAAAATATATAATATATCTTGCACAATATAAACTGTGGGAAGATAGATTGCTTCCTATTTATATAAAACACTCAGCTAAGGCCTCATCATGAACTATCCTAGATAGCTTGCACCCCTATCAAATGATATCAGTGATACATTTGATGGCAGTGTGAGTGTGAGTGATGAGGTTCCTGAGTATCCATAAGCAGACAGGTTTCCATTTTTATGAGCAATGCAAAAAAATGCGACAAAAGCACCAAAAGCAATCAAAATACAGCTTGCAATATACAGCCAACTTATCATCACATTAAAGGTAAAGCTTAATCATCTTCATTAATACAATTAAACAAAATTTAAACATTTGAAAATTTAAAAAAATGTAACACATTTATCCATCAGAATTAATTATTTCTTCAAAGGGATGCTATGCTAGTTTCTACAATGAACAGTGAATATCCAGAGAGCATACGTGTGTTCTTGATAAAATCCACTCATAAAAAATTTAAGTTCAATGCCCTATTCTTTAATATGAATTTATGAACAAAAAAAAAATTCAACAAAGAAAAGGTGCTGTACAAAATTGCTGAGTCACCTGACACATTTCTAGTTGAAACCGAAAAGAAAAGGAAAGTGCATTTTTTTTTTACCTAACCCTGTAGAGACAGATTTCTTAATCTTAAAAGAATAGTGTTAGTTGAATCAGAACAACTAAGACGATATTTAGACATCATTTTGACATTAGAATTGTTCCAAGAAATTTCTTTTGTTTTGTTTTGTTTTATTTTGTTTTGTTTCGTTATGACATGCACATTGAAAAAAGAACAGAACATTGGTGCTGTTATGTACATGCCTTTTGCCAACTTACAAGATGAGAATTGAGATTCATATCAGTAACACCACATAAAACTGATGCAAAGTTATAACATTTATTGAGGGGATGGAAATGCTGTTGAAATTCAAGGTTATACATGTTGAATCCAATTTAATATCATACAACAAACCATATACACAAATACATTTTACCTTAAAGCTTAATCAAATAACCATACAAAATATTCATTAAATTTCAACATAATTCAACAGTTAACAGTATAGTACTAATAATAATTGAGTTATCAGCTGTATAAAATATCTTAACCAGTGAAAAACAATGACACTACAAAGATGTTTTTACTTTTTCCTATTATATGTATGCACTGCTCACCTCCTGGCAGTCTCACAGTCTTCTGCTTCCTGCAAGCTCAAAGTTTCTTTTAACTGTGCTGATTTAAGGAACAATCACATTTGTAATGCAAACTAATTTTTTTCTCTCCAGTTTTTCTCTATTCTACTCTGATTTTAAACTTTGGGTCTGGTTGTGAGGGCAGACCCCATCTATGCACTAAGGTGTGCTTAGGAAAGTATCATACAGATACAGTCCTGTGCATTATTTTTCTCTTTTTTCCTATTGAGGTGGTTATGATGCAAATATTGATTAGTTTTGAACAAATTGGAATATTTGAACTCTGTAAATTGCTCTGTATAGCCCTGAAAAATAGACAGACTTTGTGGCATGCCGAGAAATGGAAAGCAAAGTGACTGGTGAGTAAAAATTGTTTGTATCTTGAATTACCTCCCCTAATTTTTCCTTCTTTTGTATCGCAGGCAACAGCCAACACATACAAATTACACTGTTTCTTTGTAATGTTCTTTATTCTTCATCCAGTTAGATTCAGTTCCATATATAATCCAAACTAGAACCCAATTTTCAACGCATCCTCTAAAGACAATACGCCTAGTAAAAAATAGTGGCCTCGTACAACCGTGGAAAACGCTCTGGCACACAATGAGTTAAGACAAGACTTTATGGCAAGCGTGCCTGTTTTACAAAGATGATCTCTGGCAGCCGTGCATCTACCAGTTCCAGAGGAGCGTGTTCCCCTCGGCCAGCTGAACCCTCCCGCTGGCGACGAGCTCCAGGGCGGCTGGGTAGGCGCGGTGCTCCACCGTCTTCACGCGCTCCGAGAGAAGGTCCACCGTGTCCCCCGGGTAGACTGGCACGCTCTCCTGGCACACGATGGCGCCACCGTCAACCTCCTCCTGGTGTGCACAGACAAACATGTGATTTTAACTCTTCTATCCCTATGACTCCTGGTGTCACAGACAAACATGTGATTTTAACTCTTCTATCCCTATGACTTATCATTTCTCCTTTTTATTATCTTCAGTCAGGCTTGTTCTGCCGGCTGAGTTTTTTTTTCCTTATGGTGTAAATTAATAAAAGTTTGACCACAAAGTTTTGCTTTTTTGCTTTATAAATTAACGGTAAGTAATCATGAATTCTAAACGAAAAATAGAGCTACATTCATGCAACATTTCAAGATGATCGGTGCTGTAGTTAATCCTGTAGAGGTGGGCAAAAATTAAGCTTCTTTTTTGTAATATAGATAAATAAAAAGATAGGGGAGGGGGAAAAAAAAGAAGGAAAAAAAGAGAGAGAGAGAGAGAGAGAAGGAGAAGAGAAGAGAAGAGAGAGAGAGAGAGAGAGAGAGAGAGAGAGAGAGAGAGAGAGAGAGAGAGAGAGAGAGAAGAGAGAGAGAGAGAGAGAGAGAGAGAGAGAGAGAGAGAGAGAGAGAGAGAGAGAGAGAGAGAGAGAGAGAGATTTTTCTGATCAAAATGAAAGTAAAAAAAAAAGATATAGGACAATCCACTTTCTAAGCTTTATATATTTTTCTTAAAAAACTTCCTAATCTAATCTAAAAAAAAATAATTTCAAAGATATCAATCACATAAAGGTTCGGGAAAAAAAAGAGACTACTCATTGCACTTACCGCTACGAAATGAACGGAGCATCCTGATATTCTGACTCCAGCGTCCAGTGCCATTTTGTGGGCGTGGGCACCTTTGAATGACGGCAGTAGCGACGGATGGATGTTCAGCATTCGACCCGTCCACTTGTTTGTAAAGTCTCCTGCAGAAAGAATATCAAATACGAGAGTGGCTTTATTCAACTTTTTTTTAGTCCTAATGATTTAAAAAAAAGTATTATTAAATTGAAAATTCTGGTATCACTACAAAAGCCGGTTTACAGACCAATCACAGAAAAGGTTCAATGATTTTTGATGTCTGAAAATTAATTTTGGAAAAAAGTTTGAAAGACATTTTAATAATTTATAAGTTTCTCATTTTCGTAAATATCAAGGTTTACTAACAGAAGAGTTTTACATTAAGGTTACAGAAAAAAGGAGAAGCAAAAATGTCTATAAAAAACAACAAGAACAACAACTACAACAACAAAAGTACAATAATATTGTAATTGGATCAATAGAAACTTTTATGGAGGGATTTTCAACTACTAAATATTTTCGAAGTTCTCTAACAGATTCAAAATAAAATATTCATTTTAAATTTTAATCCGGTAAGCAAAAAGTTTTACTTTTCAACCTCATCAATTCCAAAATGTAACAGTTCCTTTTCCTTACAAGTTCAAGAGTTGAGTACAAAAAAAAAGAAAAAGAAAAGAAAACCATGAAATGAAAGCCACAAAGAAAGCAAGAGATTGTTCACAGAGGATGGGGGCAAATGGGTAAGAGCATGCGACTTGAAGCTGCAGGTTGTCTTTTCCCCTCTAGTAGTTTGATCTTAGTAATTCCAATGTGATCAGCTGAGGCATAAGTCTGGGTGTTTCAGTCCCTCTGACTCTTTTTGGCAGCACATGAAACTGTCAAACGAGTCTTGCACCCCTCCTTGAGATTGAAAAAAAAAATGTCAACAAATAAACAAACTGCGGGTCAAAAGAGTGGGCCCTACCAGTGAGGATTCTCATGAAGCCGGCCAGGCAGACGAGTTCAATGTCATGTTCCACCAAACACGCATGGACAGCTGCATCAAACTCCGCTCTCGACTTGAATTTCTTATGGCTGATCACCTAGATATCAAACAAAACAAAACAAAGCGAGAAAAAAGGTAAGACATTCAATAAATGAAAAAAATAACGCCAGGACAAATGAAGTAGAAAATGAAAGGCTTTGTAAACACAGCTCTGAACTTGAATTTTTTAAGGCTTATCAACTAGATAAAAAAAACAACAAAAACAAAGCGAGAAAAATGGTGAGAAATTTAATAAATGAACAAAAATAAACCCAGGACAATTGAAGTAGAAAAGCAAAGGTAAACACACAGCTCTGAACTTGAATTTCTTATGGCTGATCACCTGGCAATCATCCAGACCACAAGACAGCAAAGGAAAAACAAAAAGTTAGAATTTCATTGAAATGTAATGTGTCTGTGTCATTAAAGTAGAAACGTAAAAGCTTTGTAAACCCATAGATCTAGCTGTCAACTTGAACTTTTTATGGCTGATCACCTAGCAATCAACCAAAACAAAATAAAGCAAGAAAAAGGTAAGGATTTTTTTTTATCAACAAAATGCAATGGATAAACTCCGAGCATGATCCAAGAGAAAAGGCAACCAGTAATAGCATGGGGTCTTTATGTGTCTGTGTGTACTATAAGTGTTAGAAAAAGTTGGAGGTAGAAGCTGAGTGTGTCATTAGCTCAACACCATCCAGGTACAACCATGTAATGTGGGTCTATGGAGGCACTAGAGCCACACGTGGCTTCAACGAACCTTGCATCCATTCAACTATTGAAAATAAACGAGTTAGTTTGTTGAGTCTGAGGTATACAGTATCAGCTTCATCTTTATTATTTTGAAAACTGAGTAACAGTGCATCAAGGAGTGATAATTTGGTCCTCTTTCCTGGCCTACAACTGAGTGACTGACTGTCATGATGGTACATTTGGCACCACTGGTTATACGTAAGTGATGGCTACCAACACATAACAAGTGATAGTGAATTAAATAATAAATATAGATATATGGTTATACCACATAAACTTCCTCATATCAATTCTGTATCTTTTATAGCTTCAATAAAAACAATTTAAATTTCAAAGCAATTACACAACCATAATAATAATTTATATTTAAAAAAAAACTCAACACAGTTTTGTAAGCACTTACTACATTTAAAGGCAACAAAAAGAAATATATGCAACAATAAAAAAAGAGCAGCAATAACTAGTTTAATGTGAACAGCATTTTATGAAGTACACTATCAAACAAGTATTAGATCATACATACTGTAATGCTTCCATGTGTGCTAAGTATTGTATTTGACCTTTAAGACTTTTCAGTTCCAATATCCGTCTCTAGAGGAAATATCAACAGGATACACTGAAAAACATAATAACAATATGTTTAACATCAGAGTAAATCTTCACAGAGCAAAGTGCGTAGGAGGTTCCTCTCCTCACTGAATATTACCTGTGTCTTGATCCCTGCCTTCTCAGCCCTGGCCAGTCCCATCACTTTGGGCACGTTGGAGATAACCAGGGCGATCTCTGCCGCAGACATGCCGGCTTTGTCCTGGGTGTGGTCTATCAAAGCCTGCAAGTTGGTGCCTTGAGGTCCATGTGGAGCAGAGAAAAGAGAATGAATTGGGAGGATCTAAGGGGGACTTGCTAACATTGTGCGTTGGAGCAGTTTTGTTTAGCTTTAATGTTAGCCAAGGACTTAACTGGCAAAAGACAATCAAGTTGAAAGAAAAAGATGCGGTTTGAGGTGTAAATTCAATATGGAAACTGAGAAATATATTAAAACAGCACACAGGGTTTTTCCTGGGTAGAAATAGAAAATGATGGCGAGATGTGAGCATTCAATCCTCCTTAGCAGGGGAATAATCATACAATGAAGACTGCCATCAGCAGAAAGCAATGACATTTACATGACATAATTATCCCAATCATGAAATGTTAGTAACTTCTTTAGGGTTCAAAGTTACCATGGCATTTCACAACATAGACCAAATCGAAGCTGCTCATTTCCAGAGCACAAAGTCTCTAACAACAATCAGTTTTATTTTAATCATAGTGAAGCAGGATATGGGTATGAAGATCTTTTTCAAACATGTAAAGCAGCAGTGTTTACATTTGATACGATTTTACATGTAATGACAGACATGTAAAATATATTCAATGTGGACATTGAAACAAAAACAAACAAATAACCTGTCTATGAAATATTTGAATAAATAAGATGTAATAAATAAATCAATGTATATTGACAACTCCAATAGAAATTTAATGAATTCATGATACGTCTTAATGTATCACCATTTTTTTCAGTTCATTTTTTTCGTTTTCCATCAGTATAAGAAACATGAAAATTCAGTACTTACTTTTATAAAACAGATATAAAAAGAAATCCAATTACAAGCAGAAACTTACAGAACAAAACCTGAGTCCTTACCAGATCCAGATATGAGCACGCCAACTCTTTTCTTCCTCTGTGGTAACGGAGGTCGAGACCAGCACGAAGCGAGAGCTTCTCCGAGTTTTGAGACAATAACGTTGGACTTGGAGCCTTAGGAATAAAAAAGTGTATCAAAGGTTGCAGAAGTATAGACTCTGTTGAAGTAAATAAAGCTTCAATTTAACCAAAATGTCCTTGAAGGGATTCAGGCAGTTTCTAATTTATTAATCTCAAAGGCCTCTCAACATGAACATTTTTCTTCTATTTTTCACAGCATTTACCCAAATACTTCATTGTTACTACTAAGATATGACCTGAAATATGACTCCAGCCGCATTTCTAACTCTAGTCAACAAGTAATGAAATATGTTAGATCATTATGAAAAATATAAGTAAAAAAAGGCTAAAAAAACACACACAATTACAAACAGCAACAAAATTAATTTTTGATCGGTTTGACGACACTAAAATTTATCGCAGAATCCTGTACACAGCCGAGGGCACTGGTTGAAATTCAAACCACCAACTCTCTATTCACCAGTCCGCAGTATTGAGCTACTGGACATCCGATGATGCAAACTTGACTCTGCTTCCTTCATTATATCGGTCCTTGACTTCTGCCCTTAAATGAAATGATACTTTTGCTACTGAAATTTTTTTGTTTACTTCAGTCATAGATTCTTGGTCGGCGATAATATTATTACGACACTGACAAATGCGTAAAGATCTCACAGAATGAGTTGTCACACATCACCATGAAAAAAATTTCATCGAGGAAATTAGGTAAAAAAATAATAATTTGAGCTGGAATAGTGAATTAATTGCTACATTTCCGGGCAGGCTAAGCATCTCTGTTTAAAATTTCTAGCTTCATTTCAGTATTTAAGCATTCCTTAAGCAATTTTTAAATGCACTAGCTTTGTTATTTAGCGTCTAACATAAGCACTATATAGGACATATTGTGGATGGCTCCTAATACTAACATCTGACAATCTTACAAGTTGCCACACAGAAATAGTGCAGGTATGCAATGACTCCTATCTCAGATGATCACATTATACTGACACCAACCCAACCAGTAGGAAATGAATTCGGACAAAAATACATAATTGACCTTTAGTGGTTTTTTTTTTTAAAACCAGGGGCCTTCTGATTCTGATCACAACTTGCGCCAGTCAGCCCCCCTCCCTTTACCTTTTCACATCACATGATTTTAAGTCTATTCATCGTCTGGGCATTATTTTGCAGAATTAAAAAAAAATGCACAAAAAGTAAAAGCCTTGCTTGTATTATTTCCAAGGTGTTTAGATCAATACAAAGAGATGCTAGCACAAAAATTAATGAATTGATGGAAAAAGAATCAACGCACTAGCTTAAATTTGTGAGATTGCTAAACAAATTTTTTTTCGAAACCGACTGACACACACCTTTGCCTGCAACAACACGTCCCACTGTGGTAGCGCGTGCCCCAGCCTCGCTCAGCAGACGTAAAACTTGCGGCTCGTCCTGAGGGTCGACCACGATGACAGCGCCCAGCCCACAGTTGAAAGTGCGGCTCATCTCAAAGTTGGAGATATTACCCTGATGGTCATGTGGAGAGAAATGGCACGCTCAGGGATATAACAACAGAAACCCATGAATGCACAAGGAAGAGGTGAATAAATGATAGTTATAGCAAGATGCCAACATCCATAAAAGAAATTCTTTTAATTATTTATACATGATTTGGTGCACAAAATAAATGGAAGTTGCTTTATGAAAGTTATATTTCTGAATCAAAAATATTTTCATGGCAAGACTAACTTAGCCCCAAAATAGGTAGTAAACAAATTATGTTACCATTCTGAAATCATCATAAAAGTCAAATTAAAAACAAAAGGTGTATAAGTTAGGTTACCTTATACGGTAACCATCCAGATACTTTCAAAGAAACAAAATGAAGATCAAAAGTTGATAAAAATGGTGTTTTTTTTTTACCATATGCTGTAACTATCCAGGTAAAGAAGTTATTCACCATATGCTGTTAACATTCAGTGAGCCTTTTTTAACAAAAAGTTATTCATCGAGTTCAACTTTAGAACAAGGTAAAGAAGTTATTCACCAAGTGCTGCAACCAGCCAAACACCGGGTTCATCCTCCACGTGCTTGCATCCAGCTCCACGTCGACACCAGGGGGCAGCACGCGCGGGATGTTCTCGACCAGCCCCCCACCCGTGATGTGGGCAAAGCCCTTCACCTTGCCCGACTGCAGCGTCGGGAGCACGGTCTTCACGTAGATCTCGGTGGGAGTCAGTAGGTCGTGACCTGTTCCGTGGGAAGGGGAGTAATCATTGATCACCTGTTTCTAGTGAACCTAGCCTTAACTAATTGAGTGCCGATCGACGGTACATTGTAGATTTGGGTTTCCATTGTTGGACCAATCAATGATACATTGTTGATAAAGAAATTCATAGTTTTTTTTGCTTGGCACAAACGTGGAAAACCTTGAGGCATTGAATGAGTTAACCCGATAGAGTTGCATCTTCAAACTTGTAAGCCAAGTGTAGATGTTTTATTTGAAGGTAAATAGCTGATTTTTTCACAGCTGTAAAATTTTGCATTCTACCATTATTGGTTCTAAAAATATATGAATAAAAAAAAAAAAACGCTGAAAACAGAGCGATGTCATGTGCATTGCTGGCCAAATCACTACAACTCCTTCGACCAATCCCAAAACATTCTGATAAGAATACAAAATGAATTTTCCCCTATAGTAAGCCCACATACTGAAGTTCATAGATTTAAAAGGTAACAAGAGCTTCTCCGAAGTTTTGAGACAATAACGTTGGACTTGGAGCCTTAGGAATAAAAAAGTGTATCAAAGGTTGCAGAAGTATAGACTCTGTTGAAGTAAATAAAGCTTCAATTTAACCAAAATGTCCTTGAAGGGATTCAGGCAGTTTCTAATTTATTAATCTCAAAGGTCTCTCAACATGAAATTTTTCTTCTATTTTTCACAGCATTTACCCAAATACTCCATTATTACTACTAATATATGACCTGAAATACGACTCCAGACGCATTTCTAACTCTAGTCAACAAGCAATGAAATATGTTAGATCAATATGAAAAAAATAAGTAAAAAAAAGGCTAAAAAAAACCAACACAATTACAAACAGCAACAAAATTAATTTTTCATTGATTTGACGAGCCTAAGATTTATCGCAGAATCCTGTACAGAGCCGAGGGCACTGGTTGAAATTCAAACCACCAACTCTCTGCTCACCAGTCCGCAGTATTGAGCTACTGGACATCCCATGATGCAAACTTGACTCTGTTTCCTTCATTATATTGGTCCTTGACTTCTGCCCTTAAATGAAATGCTACTTTTGATACTGAATTTTTTTTTGTTTACTTTAGTCATGTATTCCTCGCAGCAATAATATTATGATGACACTGACAAATGCGTAAAGATTTCACAGAACGAGTTGTCATACCTCACCATGAGAAAAATACATCGAGAAAATTAAGTAAAAATGGGGACAATAATAATTTGAGCTGATACAGTTAAATAATTGCTACATTTCCAAGTAGGCTAAGCATTTCTGCTTAAATTTTCCAGGTTAATTTCAGTATTTAAGTATTCCTTAACCAATTTTTAAATGCACTAGCTTGTTTGTTTGTTATTTAGCATCTAACATAAGCACTATATAGAAAATATTGTGGATGGCTCCTAACACTAACATCTGACAATTCTACAAGCTGCCACACAGAAATAGTGCAGGTATGCAAGGACTCCTATCACAGCTGATCACATTATACTGACACCAACCCAACCAGTAGGGAATGAATTCGGACAAAAATAAGTAATTGACCTTTAGTGGGTTTTGAATCAGGGAACTTCTGACTGGGAGCCCAACCCTCTACAACTTGCGCCAGTTCCCCCCCCCCCCCACCTCAACCTTTTCACATCATATGATTTTAAGGCTATTCATCTTGTGGGCATTATTTCGACGAGTTAAAAAAGAAATTCATAAAAAGTAAAAGCCTCGCTTGTATTATTTCCAAGGTGTTTAGATCGATACATAGAGATGCTAGCACAAGAGCGTATTAATCTGTACAACCATGCATGTAAATTGATGGAAAAAGGTTCAACGCACTAGCTTAAATTTGTAAAATTTCTAAACGAATTTTCTTTCAAAACCGACTGACACAAAAAGTGTTGGAAACCAACCTTGGCCTGCGACAACACGTCCCACTGTGGTAGCGCGTGCCCCAGCCTCGCTCAGCAGACGTAAAACTTGCGGCTCGTCCTGAGGGTCGACCACGACGACAGCGCCCAGCCCACAGTTGAAAGTGCGGCTCATCTCAAAGTTGGAGATATTACCCTGATGGTCATGTGGAGAGAAATGGCACACTCAGGGATATAACAACAGAAACCCATGAATGCACAAGGAAGAGTTGAATAAATGATAGTTATAGCAAGATGCCAAAATCCATAAAAGAAATTCTTTTAATTATTTATACATGACTTTATGAAAGTTACATTTCTGAATCAAAAATATTTTCATGGCAAGACTAACTTAGCCCCAAAATAGGTAGTAAACAAATTATGTTACCATTCTGAAATCATCATAAAAGTCAAATTAAAAACAAAAGGTGTATAAGTTAGGTTACCTTATACGGTAACCATCCAGATACTTTCAAAGAAACAAAATGAAGATCAAAAGTTGATAAAAATGGTGTGTTTTTTTTCCATATGCTGTAACTATCCAGGTAAAGAATTTATTTATCATATGCTGTTACCATTTAGCTAGACTTTATAACAAGGTAACGAAGTTATTTACCATGTGCTGTTACCATTTAGCTAGACTTTATAACAAGGTAACAAAGTTATTTACCATGTGCTGTTACCATTCAGCTAGACTTTATAAAAAAGTTATTAACCACACTGCTCAAATTTAGAACAAGGTAAAGAAGTCACTCACCATGTGCTGTAACCAGCCAAACACCGGGTTCATTTTCCACGTGCTTGCATCCAGCTCCACGTCGACACCAGGGGGCAGCACGCGCGGGATGTTCTCGACCAGCCCGCCACCCGTGATGTGGGCAAAGCCCTTCACCTTGCCCGACTGCAGCGTCGGGAGCACGGTCTTCACGTAGATCTCGGTCGGCGTCAGTAGGTCGTGACCTGTTCCGTGGGAAGGGGAGTAATCCTTGATCACCCGTTTGCAGTGAACTTAGCCTTAACTAATTGAGTGCCGATCGACGGTACATTGTAGATTTGGGTTTACATGGTTGGACCAATCACCGATACATCCTTGATCATCTGTTTCTAGTGAACCTAGCCTTTTTAACTGAGTGCCAATCAACGGTACATTGCATATCTAGGTTTACATAGTTGGACGATACATTGTTGATAAATAAACTCATAGTTTGTTTTGCTTGGCATAAACGTGAAAAACCTCGAGGCACTGAACGAGTTAACTCAATAGAGTCCCAGCTTAAACATGTAAACTGAGTGTAGATGTTTTATTCGAAAGGTAAATAGCTGATGTTTTCACATCTGTAAAATTTTGCATTCTATCATTATTGGTTCTAAAAATATATAAATATTGAAAAAAAACACACAACTGAAAACAGAGCATTCATATGCATTGCTGGTCAAATCACTACGACTCCTTTGACCGATCCCAAAACATTCTGATAAATATACAAAATGAATTTTCCCCTATAGTAAGCACACATACTGAAGTTCATAGATTTAAAAGGTAACAAAGCAAATGCTAAACTCATTGATACAAAGAGTTATGTATACACTGGTGAATGAAAGGAATATTATCCATGTAAGAAATTGCTTTTCTATATCGCCCATATATAGGTTTAAGTTCGATAATTACTTGTTTATATCTTATTTACCTTATAAATTATATCTCAGATGCTGCATTAGTTAGTGAAGATAGTAGTAGAAATATTTGCAAAATTTGTTGTATAACAGTTGCATTTATTCAGTGAGATACCTGGTACATTAAAAGACGAAAACAACAAAACATATAGTGTCTCCACTTTCTCCTTTTCCATACGCCTTTTAAAGATTTATTTCATTGCCCCTATTCTTGTACCTAAATTATTCTTCATTCTTTGTTGTCTTTCTCCCTTGATATTTAGCTCTCAGCCCTTTTGTGAGGCACGTGAGCTTTGATGTCATTTTGTTTCACCACTTACCCAACGTCACATTTGGATTGAAGGGTGACGGCATGTCAAAGCGCAGGTTGTTGACCTCTACCACTCGCCTCACCAGGCTGTAGCCGTTGCTATGGATACCACTAGAGGGCAGTCCGATCAGAACATCTCCAGGCCTGATCTTCGAGAGTTTGGGGAGGATGCACGACTTCTCAACGACCCCAACAGCGAAACCGCCCAGATCATAGACGTCCTTGGAGTAAAGGGAGGGCAGTCCGCTTACCTGTTGCTCTAATAGAAGCAAAAATTGTCATAATATTGTGTAGGGCCGAAGATGTTCAAGGCATAAAAAGTAGAGAATGTAAAACTAGCATCGAAAGCCTGGCCTTGAATAGCTGTTGTTTGAAAAAAGTCTGTGGGGTTGTTAACATACCTCATTTGGAATCCTGTGAGCTTTAACCTTGTCACACAGCATGAAATAATTATTATTTCATCTAGTGTATGTAATACAAGCTTTAGAGTACTAACTCCTTGCACGTAACGCCGAGTAGCCTTATCTCACAGAGTTTGATAGTTTTGCTCATACCACCAAACTGTGGTCGAAGTACTGAAGAAACGACAGTTTTTTTTCTTAATTTTCCACAAATCCATAACATTTATTCAGTGGTTTATTCAGTTAAGCCCCTTGACTGGGAAGTGTAAGGGGAGACATGGTCGACACGTTGTACAACAGCAAGGGCCAGGCTGGTCTATTCTTAGCCAATCTTGTCAGGGTTGGGCTGCCCAGTCTGGTTCATTCCTTCAGGTTGTCTGCACACACTCAGCTTGTTACCCGCGCTTTCTGCCTCCTTCTATTGTACCCTACAGCTCCATCTTGGCTAGGCTGTGAGTGTGAGTGATGTGGCCGAACCACACACGCTTTCTTCTTTTCTTGTTTATCACAACAGCTCCATGACTGAATGTTCCAATAACGAACCGCTAAACCAACTCACCAACGAAAGCACAGCCGGCCTGCAGGCAGCCCGCGGCCACTCCGCGCACGACGTCAGGGAGACAGGCCAGGTCCTGCGAGCTGGCGGCCAGGTAACTCGTGAAGTAAAGCGGGTCTGCGCCCGTTGCCAGGAGATCGTTGACACACATCGCTACCAGGTCTATGCCAACAGTGGAGTTCTCACAAAGACCTTGGGCAATCTAAAAAGGAAAAAAAAAGAGACGCATAAAAAACTGAGAGCAGGTCATGAAATGTTTCCAGACAGCTTTGCTTGTTGCTCAATGTCCAATGTGAGCACTATATACAGACTATCCCGTGGACGGCCCCAAAACTTACATCTGACAACTTTATTTCGCTGCCACACACATAGACAGTGCGGGGAGACCTGGACTCCTGTGTCATCCTGTCATATTATGCTGCCATTGGTCCAACCACTGGACTCAAATGTTGAGATGTTGATGTTGAGTTAGTTTAACGTCCAACACCAGCACTATATAGGCTTTATTGTGGACGGGTCCCAAGACTAACATCTGACAATTTTATGTGCTGCCACACATGAGACAAAGCGGGGATGCCATGACTCCTGTCTCAGCCAGTCACATTATACTGACACCGACCCAACCAGTCAGGAGCGCAATCACCAAGGCTCGAAACCGGACCTTTCGCATCGGAAGCCGATGTTCTACCCTAGGACCCATTGGACTCAAACCACAGACTTCCTGCGTTGGGAGTCGATGTTCTCCCCCAGGGCTACTGCCTCAATTGAGCCTACATTAGATTTTACCAGCATACCTTTAACTTTGTGCCGACTCCATCTGTCCCAGACACCAAGACAGGCTCGGAAAGGCCGAGGGCACCGATATCAAAAGTTGCAAGAGTTCCAGCCCCGCCAACACTTGCTCCTCGTCTGCTTGCAGATAACAGGATGTGAGACAGATCCATTGAGGTGGCTGGAGTTATGGGCCTTTCCAAGCTAACCCTCGGCAGAATGTCTACAAAAGTGGGGCAGATAGAAATCTATTTGCATTGTGATAATTACAAAGGTGAAGACATACTACTCTAGCTTCATAAACTCATAACCCAACCGACAACTTACAGTAACTTGGACAACCGCAATGTTTGAACTCGTGCAAGAAAATGA
Source organism: Elysia chlorotica (assembly GCA_003991915.1). Taxonomy (NCBI): domain Eukaryota; kingdom Metazoa; phylum Mollusca; class Gastropoda; family Plakobranchidae; genus Elysia; species Elysia chlorotica. The sequence continues at coordinate 689,003 of RQTK01000075.1, forward strand.
TTGTAGGTCTCAAGGAACACTGCTGGGAAGCATTTTAGTTGAGAGGAAGGAAGGGAGAGGGTGAGAGATTGAGAGAGAGAGAGAGAGAGAGAGAGAGAGAGAGAGAGAGAGAGAGAGAGAGAGAGAGAGAGAGAGAGAGAGAGAGAGAGAGAGAGAGAGAGAGAGAGAGAGAGAGAGAGAGAGAGAGAGAGAGAGAGAGAGAGAGAGAGAGAGTGTATGTGTTTGTGTGTGTGGCTTCACCAGTTATGAGACGGCCTAAATAACTTTGAGCTCTGTAGTCATCCATTGAACTACTGAGATTATGTACGAGTTCTGAACTCTCAAACCATTACTGGACACTGGCAGCAGGCAGATTGTCAAAACAGCAAAAACTAAAACAAAGAAATAGCAAAAAAATGTTAAGTTTTAATATTTTAAAAACACCGTCACTTGTTACTTACCAAAGTTAAAGGACGCCTCTTGACGAGCTTTCAATTTACAAGCATCAAGCGCTTCCTCCGCGTTGTCAATCACCACGCGATCTCCATCTCCTGGCACACAGACACAAAGAGGACAACATCGGCACTGTACTACAAATTGGCTAATGTCATTTTTGTTACTTTGAGATAAGTAACAAAAACTTATTTTTTTTCCTTATTTCTGCTTCTAATTAGACAGACATTTTTAATAAGATGGGGCAAAAACCTATTAACAAATATTTTAATCTAAAAGTTAACAAGACCAAAAGGTAAAATTATGTTATTCACCTAATGACAACCCTTTCTTTCTGTCATGTTTGGATATTGCCTACACCTGGTTAAGGTGGATACAGAAAAAAACTTATAAAACATTTATTGTCTGCGCTTGCTAGTCTGGGATTCTGCAAGGAACAGAGATGAGAATGCCCCAACACAAAAAAGGCTGAAAACTAGGGATCCTCTTAAAAAAAGGAGGGAAGGAACAGCTATGACCTCTGAGGAGCTTTTTTTCCTAAAGGGGGTCTGGAGCTTTTTTTCTTTTAAAAGAGAAGTAAACTGCAAAACCACATCTTACAATCTCTATCCTTACTTTCAGATAGAAAATCTCATAGTCATGTAAAATGTTGACGTCTTATGAATCATGAAGTTTGCAGAAACTAGACCTAAAAAGGAGGAACTAGATTTAAAAAAAAAGAAGAATTTCAGCCTAAAGGAGGCGGATTCTCAGCCCTGAAGGAAGCTGATACCTTTATTACCACACCGACACAACACAGTGGCACTCACTACTCGGAGACATGGAGACTTCCACAACAAACATGTGCTCAGCTCCTCATAACTCTTAAATTCAATAAATTACAATTCTAATGAAAATGAACACTTCATGTCATCAAAAAAAAAAAGCTAGAGAGTCAATCAAGCAGAGCAACAAACGAAACGAGATGACTCGGTCATTAAACTGAACAGCTTCCTATGGGAGGTCCTGCTTTTAAATTCAGATGCAGCCGCCTTGTTCCTTTGAAATGTCAGTATAATATGACTGACTGAGATGGAAGGCCTGGTTAAATAATTAGACTCTCTGTCAATATTTGCACTTGGATGTTAAAAACAACAAACACTTCACCTATAAATAAATCGTAATTAAATTTTAGAGGGATGAGAAGTGGACAAGGAAAGCAAGATAGGTTGGATAAGAGGGAGCAATGTTTTCAGAATTTAAATCCTGGTCTCTGTGTCATATTTCATAAGCTTCTAAGCACTTAGAAACAAAATAAGAATGAATTATCACAATTATAAAGAAAGGCTGGTTTGCAAATCAAATATTTACATATACAAAGAGACAAAGACACTTAACTATACTGACCTGCAGCTGTGACAATCTGACCTATGACCTCGACACGATCAGTTAAGATTTTGCTCAACCTCTTCAAGATGGAGGATGCGTGTTGCCGATCGACGACGAGGATCGCCGCCAGCCCACAGCTGCAGGCGCTGAACATCTGCCCGGCCGTCAGCCCAGCCTGAGACACAGAGAGAGCAAGCATGTGAGGCAACCACGGAGAATCAAGAGCAAGTCAGAATTTTCAATTTTTGTGGGTAAAAAAGCACCAAATGCACTTAACCTTTTCCCATTGCGCACATGTTGAACAGGTTAACATGCTCTTGTGCAAGCAGCTCTTTGTATTGATGCACACTTTTATTTTAACATAAATTAAAACTTTTAACCTTTCATAAATTTTCCAAAATCCCCAAAATAGTACGCACACAAGGAATAGGCCTTAAATCAAGCATATGAAAAGGTTAAAGAGGTTGAAAAAGTTTTAACTCTATCGATATTTCTAGAACCAGAGATGATCTTTTTCATTTGAGAATACAAGAATGTAAAAAAGGAGTATTTTTTTCTTTTTTAAAGGCTTTAGCTCAAAACTTGAATTAGAGACTTGTGCCTGAAAAAAAAAATCAGAACACCTTGCATTATGGCATGTCAGACCATAAATAAATGTAACATGGAATGGTGTCGATTCGATTCTCTGCAAGCATGCGACATAAAAACTACAGAACATTTCAGCGAAAGATTCCCTGTATATTAACTGTGTGAGTCTATCAAAATGTATTAATATAATAGTCTCAGATCAATAATGCCTGATCTGATCACTAAAACATTCTTTTGAATAAATTTCTTTGGTTCAGTTAAAGGATGTATTACCATTATGCAAAGGTAAAAAATATGCATAAAGATAAGTACATTTTCTGTCATCTGATTCTTTCAAATCTTTCTCTGCTTTCAACTTATTTTTCTTTTTATAACTACAGATCTAAATTTGAAATGCTGGTTTTACTGACATGAGAAGTAAGTACATTCTCCTTATTGATAACTATCAATGTCATAAAAGTTATCTAGACACTTTAAGGCATAAAAAAAAATTGATTTTTCTTCTCTTAAAAATGCTCAAATGCAATTAACTCTTATTTAAGATGTATGGATTCCATCTTTCTTTAATTAATTAAACTAGCCAACGATAGAAAAAATAAAACAGTGCAGGTGCAAAATTGGATTGCTCAAACCTTTTCTAACAGTAAACACAAGAAACTTTATCAGAAAGAGGAACTTTGCCGTACTATTTCTGCCATCCAACCAAACACGGGCCCCACGGCCCAGGCTTTGGCGTCGACCTTGACCCCGAGTCCAGGAGAGCCGAGCAGGGCCAGGCACTCCGCGATGCTGCCGGACACCGGGTGGAACTGCTTGACCAGCCCGGACCGCAGCAGCGGCAGCACGGACTTCACAAAGATGGTCGGTGGGCTCAGCACCTCTTCAGCTGGGAAACAGAAAGGACCGGCGTCAGAAATTGCTTAACTCAACGCAGTCACATTGTGTACGTGCAACTGGTGAATGTACATATTTTATTTCAAAGATAAAAAGCTGCACAAATTTTTTTATTTTTTTTTTTCCTATTGGTTCACGCCATATGACTATTTTTGGAAAATCCCTAGTTCATTAAAGTAAAAATTGTGCAATTTAATGATCATTGCTGCGACTCCGTTAAGTTAATGGATTCCAAAGACCTACTCCATAGGACATGGCATTTTGATGCAAAAAAAAAAAAGGAATTATATCAAGTTGAAGGATGCTACCCCAAACTAATTGTCTGCCATGGCTATATGGCTCACACATATGTCATACACTTCATGAAGAAATGTTGTTTGACTAGGAAAATTCAAAAGTAACAATTGTTTTATGTGAGGTGACATAAAAAAGTCCTGTATGCACGTTTGGTCAAATTAGAGATGACAGCACACAAAAAAGTTTCTGTATGAAAAGAATAATTATCGAGAAAATAACTATAGAGATTGGTAGCCTGGTTACAAAATGAAAGAAACATTATGAAAAATGACCTCGTTATGAATGTCTTAGGGTCCAAACCTTTGATTGCATTTTTCTCAAAAGCACAAAAAGTGTAGGTAGGCGCTTTTTAAAGTTGAGTTGAGGGGTGAATTGGTTTTAACGTCCAACATCAGCACTATATAGGCTATATTGTGGACGGGCCCCAAGACGACGTCTGACAATTTTATGTACTGCCACACACGAGACAGGGCGGGGATACCATGACTCCTGTCTCAGCCGGTCACATTATACTGACACCGACCCAACCAATAGGGAACGCAACCAGGATTCGAACTCGGGACCTTTTGCGCCGGAAGCCGATGCTCTACCCCTAGACTACTGCACCCCCCGCTTTTTAAAATGACCTCTGATACAGAGTTGCTAAAGAACAAAAGGAAGACTTTGGGGCGTACCCAGAGAGCTGCCCCCGTTGAGCCCCTGCAGCCTGTCCAGACCGACGCGGCCCGCGGTGAGAACGCCCTCCAGCAGCTCAAAGTCGTCGTGCTGGAGTCCGCTAGAGGTCACCGCCAGGACAGCGTCGCCCGCCGCCAGGGGGCATCGAGCCGTGCTCGCCACTGACGCGTCCAGGGACAGGCTCGAGGGGAAGGCGCCCACCGCCATGCCTGCCAGGTCATAGTCTTTGGCTCCGTACATGCCCGGCATCTCGGCCGTCTCGCCCCCTGCAGATAATGATACAAGTTGCAAAAGTTTTGTTTCATTGAGGTACTGTCTACCCTTTATAACACATCCAACTCCAACAAGCCTTACTGAAGCTGAAAAAATGATCCACAAGTCATACATTATCAAATATTGCCACTGCCGTCAGTAAACGGTGGAAAAATATGCATCAGTCTTTGCTTCCCTACAAATTTTCTCATATGGTTGCTCTTTTATTTCTTAAAAATACTAAAATTTTCATGGCTAACATTTTTTTTCATTATCTTTTTTTTTTTTTTTTATTGAATTGGTTTATCATGCATACTTTTTAATATTTTTTTTTAGGAGCAGTGCACATTACATTGATTATATTCTACAAGACAAAAAACTTCACTACCAACATTTCTAGTAATGCCATAGAATTGCATAATAATTAAAGCAATATTCACATGAGGTATTTCTAGTGATACGACATTGATTATGTGACACAACACAACATACCCATCCTTCCCCTTGAAAAAATCAACACAAATCATTTACTTATATGTAGACACTGCATATTTAACTGCTTCTAAGATTAACTTTCCCTGAAGTGGATCTTTCCCCTGGACCTTATTTCATTAAATTTTACTTCAGAGTTCCATAAAAGTTCATCTGACTTGATTTTTTTTCACATAAGGTGATGCCTTCATTTATTTCTATTAGCATTTGCCTTATGCAATTTAAACTGTATTTAGAAACAAAAAAATCACCTATTATTCTAGCAATACTACATAATTATATAATACTCCGTAAGAAGTATCTTTATAGAAAGGGAGAGAGAGAATGAGGAGCTAGGCTCCCCTAGGGGATTCTATGCGGTGAACGATGTAAGCGGGAAAAGGTTACAGTATGAGCTATGGGATTCTATGCTGCAAACCATGTAAGAAGGAAAAGGTTACAGTATGAGCTGACCAATGAGAGCACAGCCGGCCTCCAGGCACCCGTCCGCCATCCCCCTGACGACCTCCTCAGCCACGTGCACCTCGAGCTTGCCGGTCGCGAAGTAGTCGAGGAAGAACAGGGGCTCGGCCGCGCTGGCCAGGAGGGCGTTGGCACACTGCGCCACGAGGCCCAGCCCCAGGTTGTAGTGGTGGCCCCGGCGCGCCGCAAACTGGGGAACACATGGCGGAACCTGGTTAAGATAAACTGTGGCATTTCCCAGGCACCAATTCCCTGCTATGTATTTCCTTATTAGGAAATGTGTTCTTAATTTCAATCCATGTCACGAGTGTTTTTTATATGTGTGCTCTCCTGTACCTAAAAATGTAACCCAAATTTAACGAATTAAAAAACAGGACAAAAAACGAAACTGCTATTTTATCTAGAATCAAAATGGAAAAACCCAACTTGCTGACAAATGCTTAAAACTGTTACCAATCCAGTTAAGTAGCTCACACATTCTCAAACCAAACCTTGATTTTGTGCCCAACGCCAGAAGTTTTGCAGGCCAGCCTGCACGTCGGATGTCCGGCCGCCCTGAGGTCAAACAGCCCCCCGAAGCCCCCCAGGTCTGCGTCACAGCCCGCCCGCCTGGTTGCCTTAGCGAGGGGTTTGATGGCCTGCACCAGCAGGTCGCCCTCAGATATGTCCACACCTGCGTCAGCGTAGCGCAGACCTCCAGGTGGGTCCCGTTCTCCGGCAGAATCTGGACACTGCTGGCCTAGGCGTGGGGTACTTGAAAGAAATGCAAAGGGAAAGAGAGAATTACTGCAGGGGATGAGTATTCTCACAAGACTAGGAAAATTTCCTTCAATTTTTGCAACATTACTTTTAACTTGAAGAGGTAACAATCGTAGTTTTGTTTTTGGAACTTTTGGAGAAAAGACATGAAGTACTCTGAACGACCCACTTCGAAACCAGCAAGACTGGCACCCCAAGTTGTTAGGACCTATACAGCTCTAATTTTTTCATCTAGCCGCACCTTTCTTATAATACATGTACAATTGTTAATTATCATTGACCCTCTGAGTTTGCAAAAACCATTAGTTCTTTGCTTATCATAACTGAAAAATCCTAAATGTAGACTTACAAATTTTACTATTATCCATGGTTAACAAGCTGTAACTTTTAACCACAGCGGAATTAGGTCTAATGCTGTATTATTTTTACCACCTCCTCTTTTAGGGAGTTTAGTAGTCTCAAATTAATGTTGACTGATGAGATTTTCTTTGTAAAATCTATCTTGATAAGTCCCTGATTGTGGGAAATGGGCTAGTTTATTTATAGAAAGAAAAAAGTATTCATGAGTCAAATTCAGGGGGATTTCTTAATACCAGTTCCAAAACAACCAACTGGACTGAACTGAAAAACCAAGCTAAAGTCATTCAAACTTGATAGCATCAATAATAAAAAAAACTTGACATTTCTTTCAACATTTATAATTATTTCAGATTGCTTCAACTTCATGAGAGAGTCATTATCGGGGGAATTAGACGGGTCATTTGTTTGGTGCTCTGAACTAAATAGCAGGTTCGAATCTCAGCTGGTGCCACCCTTCTCTACAAGATGGTTGATTGTGTTGGTGGCTGAACGTCTAACATCAGAACTATATAGGCTGTATTGTGGACGGGACCCAACCTTACATCTGAAATTTTCATTCTGCCTCACAGACACATTGTGAGGATATCCATATAGGATTTCTCTATGAAACCTAGCGGATGTAAAATCTCAATCACAGTCACACAGTTTGCAAATCCATTTCAACCGATAAAGTAACATGCCTTATGTATACTTTTTTTCAAAAGACTAAATTTCAAAAAATGAAAAAAAAAAGTGGCACGGACTACTGTATTTTTATTCATTATTTTTAATAACAGAAAAATTACAATACATCTAGCAGGAATTTACTTGATAATGCAAGAGAAATTAACATGGATTTTTTGTTTTCTTGTTTTGAAATCAGAGTACTTTCCTAGCTCTCAGATTGGTTAATAATAACTTCTAAAAATTACTTATTGAAGTATTTCTCTAAAAGGTTTGGACATTTTTGAATACCAAAATAAAAAAAATCAACAAAATGATATTTTCAGTTAGCAACTGAGCATAATAGCAGATTATTCATTTTCAGCCTCAGGGTGACATACGCGCTGGAGACATTTCAGATGCAAGTCATTTTAATGCTAACAAAAAAAAAAAAAAAGATAATTCAAAACATAGACATCTAGAAACTTGAAGTTAAAAAAAATATGAAAGAAAACAAAAGAATTTTTGTAAATTATACACTTTTATTCAAACTTTTGGGAAAGTTGTTGACCAAGTGAGTGTTAACAAAATGCTTGTTCAATATGAAATGAAAGATGAGATAAAAAGAAAAACAAAACCATCTAAACATGAGGGTGATTCTAAAACCAAAAATTAATTATGACAAAACTGGAACATAACAAAAAGAGCTGTACTAAAATAAAGAACAGTTGAGAGGGAAACTAAAAACAGATACAAAATTATACCGTAAAATGTCCTCCTAATTCACCTCCAACTTAAGAAAGGAAAAAAAATAATAATACATAAAGGACCTATAGCTAAAAAAAATTGTTTTAATTCCATGAATAAGCCACATTTTTATCTAGTTGATCAAATTTATGTATTTGAGAATGACAAACAACTTACAAGACCGTTTCAAATTAGTCATAAATGCAAGGAACAGTTTTGGCAAATATAATGCAGCCACAGATATAACCAATTTAATATTAACCCAAAATACAGACAAATAGAGAATTAAAAAAAAATAGTTTTCCAAAATTTCAAATAAATGGGTGCAATAGATAAAAAAATATGGCACATAAAGAAAGAATTCATCAATCTAATGGAGAGATTTCAGTCAATCTAATAGGGGAAAAAGAGGAATGATCAACAGATATTAAGTCATTGTGTTTAGCAGTCTATTTAAAGTAAAGGGAATAACGGAAAGACAATGAGAGAGGGTATGTGTAAATCATGGACAAAACATAATGATTCAATTATGCGATTCATGAAAAGAACTTTTTTTTTTTAATTTATGATTAGGTGAAAAGTTTGAGATTATTGGCTAAAGATACAAAAACATTCAGGACTGAACTTGTTAGATGTAAGTTTTGTGCAACAGACAATCACAAGGTGAAGCAAATTTACTGCACTTAGATGGACTTGATTTGTGTGGTTTCCAAATATTTCTTGGTCATGCATTGAGACAGATCTAGATCAAATAATGTGCTATCAATGTTAACCTTCCAATCTGTCAATATTTAGGTACAGGTCATACCAAACTGGATCATGATTTTTTAAAATAAACCTTGTAGCAAAAAGTGGTGTAGCACATGATGTCTCTCATTAGCAGATCTTTAATGAACCTTGACCTGCCCCCCCCCCCCCCCCCCCCACCACTGAAACTCTGTAAATTTACGGAAAATTGAAACTACCGAGGTACGTCATTCACAACATGATCCATACCTCCTACAAAGCTTTCAACAAACACAAAGCTAAATATCTAGTTTTGGTTTTATATCAAAAACACAAAGCAAGACTTTTCTGCTAAAAATATTTTGAACAATTACCGTATTCATCTGGAGATAAAGCGCAACAGAGAGTATCCACACTAGTCATTTCTAAACAGAAACAGAAATTATTACACGAGACTCATCAGAACCAGTCTATTCACCTTGTGCATGTTTTCTTGCCAATGTCAGATCTATAAAAGCTCCCCTCGAACTGGATCTTGGCCGCAGCGGCTGTGGCCCTCTCAATGGCCTTGGCCAGCGAAGATTCGACGGCCACCACGCCCAGCACTCTCCCGCCACTGGTGACCACTGTGCCGCCCTCGGTCACGTTTGTCCCTGCGTGAAACACCTGCAGACCTTCGAGTTCTTGGACAGAAGAAATTCCTGAAAGAGTGAAAATAGATTGAAAAAAAAAGGTGAAGAATAAATATCTGTCAAGAGAAATTCAAATGTAGTCAAAGAAAAATGTGTGTGGCAAAGTATATATCCAACTTTCTAAAACAAGGAGACTATTACTCTGGAGTATCCTCAGCCCCACTGTTAACATTGACTCTAAATTATGAAAATATTGATAAAGACAGCATTTAAATGATTTGCTAATGTTCAATGGCAATAGCCAAATAGATGTCTTCCAACCATTGAACTATAAAAAAAGGGTTCCGACAACGCATAAGGCTAATTCAAGGTTGCCCACTGGAAAATCTACTAACGTATGGGAAATAGGCATCATTGATGGTTACTTCTAGGCTTGATAACAGAAATTGAATTTTAAATTACAAGACTGTTAAAATGTTGTTATTCACCTTACATATTAACACCCAAACACGCACAACATAAAGAAGGTAACGAAGATAAGAGATGATAGATATATAGAAGCAAGACCCACCAGAAATTTCCAGCCCTTTTTTGTAAGCGCCTGGGTATCCCCCACTGACGAGCACCACTCCAGCAGCCGATTTGTCTACGTCGAAGGTCGGAGGGGCCTGAGGCAGGTTCCCACTGACGCATGCCTTCAGAGTGGACATCAGGTCAGATCGAAGCAGCGACAGCACTGACTGAGAAAGTAGCACAGAGGTAGTTCGTACACAAGTAGCTCTATTATTTGAATCTTGAGGTTTCCCTTCCTATCATGATGCATTCTTGTTATAAGTTAAATCATCTTATCTTCTTAAATCATTTGCGTCAAAACGCAGTAAAAACAACAACAACACACCACAGCACATTTTGTGTTCCCAAAATAACTATTGCACTGATTACTCTATACCAACCAATGCTGCATCTCTTCACTTTGTAAACAATTAAACTAAGAGAAAGAACTCTTAAACAGGCACTTTTTTTTTATAAAATAGATTATTACTTGCTTTAGTCTTAAAAAACCAAATCTTTACATTTTTATGCGTTTGTTTTCTCTTAGCATAAACACCTGAGTTTCTGGGTCTCCGAACCGACAGTTATACTCGAGGACTTTTGGTCCATCGGTGGTCAACATGAGACCAGCATACAGTACACCTGGAGAGAATGGTAACAAATAACTAGGTGTATCTCATATCATAAAAAGTTGGAACATCAAATGGTCACTTATTTCATAAAAGAAAAATATATGCAGCAATCTGATATTAACAAATGATTTCATGTTATGAGCCTTCAAAGGGATGACACCAACAAAAAATACCAGGTTGCAACTGGATTAACCAAAAAAAAAAAAAGATTTTTAGAACCATTTCTCTAGAGAAATTCATCAGTCTTACGATAAAATTCTATTTCTTTAAAAAAATGTATGAGGTTAAAATGGGTGACAACATTGTAATTCTCAAGCCTCAAGGGGAAAGTCACTATATTAACAAATTAAACCTTGGCAAGGGATAAATCACAACTTTTATATTTTGTTCATTGACAAAATCTAACTGAAAGAGTTACCAGTACTACGCTGTTTAGACAAACTTTCATACATACCAATATATCTCGCCCCCTCTTGTGCCATGCCGTGGACTGTTTTCTCTATTATGTCAGTTTTTATTCTGTCTAACTGGCTCTGGGTCAGCTGTTATAAAAAGGAAAAAAAAAAAAAGAAAACCCATGAAAAAGATGATTTTATAAGGTCTGACATTGAAACTGTCCAATAACCTCATTTTATTGACTAGGACAGCAATTGAGAAAATAATAATGACGATAACAAAATTATGATGACGATTAGGAACAATTCTGAAACAACTTGCGCCAGAAAACTATCCCCAGCTAGAAACATGAAAAGTCCATGAAAAGTCCTCTTAAACAAATAAGACAGCAAATTTTGAGGAAATAGCTTTAATCTGATGGATGATCAAAAAAATTCAACATCAAGATACAAAATTGTGTTTAAATTATTTGAGAAAAATGTACAAGACTTGATTAATTGGCTGAAACGTGATCACTATCACTGAGTATCTGACTCAAATTTTCTATAAATTTTGTTTAATGAAGAAAACCTGATAATGAAATAAAATTTCCAGAAAAAGACAAGGAACAATAATATACTGCAATATGTGTGTTTCTTTGATGCTGGTTAAAGAAAATGTGTGTACGTTACATAAAGATATGAACGAGGGCTGTCCCAGAAGTACGGTAAGTGAAGCCACAAGTAAAGAAGTAATTGGGCAAATTTAATACAATTTTCACATAACATGTCCACATCTTTAGTCTACTTTCTTTTTAAGTAATTGCCATTCTCACCGATGCATTTTTTCCACCTTTAGAAGAGAGCAAATGTACCCTTCTTAAAAAAAATTGTGTCAAAACTTTTCAGCCATGCTGATACTTCTCTGATAGCTCGACATCAGAAACAAACCGTTTCCAGACAAGTGTTGCTTACAGGGCCCAAACACATGAAAATTTTAAGGGGCAAATCAGGACTATGAGGGGGATATTGCAGAATGTCCCATCTCTACTTTTTAAACCAGTCGTTAGTGTTCTTTGTCGTATGCGGTGTGGCATTGTCATGTTGAAAAACGATTCCTTTGCTTGATTGCCTGGATATCTTTCGCTGTATTGCTCCATGCAGTTTGCTTAATGTTTCATAGTACCAGGAGGGATTTGTTGTATTCCCAGGTTGCAAGAAGTCAACCAAAAGGGCGCCCTTTTCATCCCAGAACACAATCTCCATCAACTTTTTGCCTTTAGACTGCAATTTAAACTTTTTTGCGCAGAGGAGGATGGATGTTTCCCCACACCGTGCTTCCCCTGAACGCTTAAACGTCTGTTTTGAAAATTGCAACGCCAAATTGTTACTTGTTTCAGGCTCATAGAATCTTCTCCATATAACTTACCAACTCTACACGAATTTCAGAAGGAATGTTGAATTTTGCATTAAAAAATCTTATAAAGCTACGGATTTCACCCTTTGACCATTGAAAAATGAGGATAGCCATCTTGGTTGCCATGGTGACTGAAAATCCGCAGAACAATGGTACATTAACTTTGGCATTTGGTGTACGACGAATAAATATTGGAACTCCCATTTACAGATTTAAAATGCGTAAAGTTGCTGTAAAGTTATGGGCTCACTTAACTTACTTCAGGGAAAGCGCTCGCAAGTAGACAAAAAAAAAGCACTGAGATTTCTAAGGGGTCACATATTCCATGTAACTCATTTTCTAAAGGGTCTGATTTACTATGGATGGATTTTCAGCATAAAACTGTTTAACTTTGTTTTCTTTGAATAGGCTAATAATACTTATTAAGTTCTGAATCTTCATCTGATATTATTTTGTTCTTTAAACCTTTAGAATTATGTCTGCACAATTTACTGATAAAAGAGCAGGTCTACCGATGCTGTTAGCCATAATGCAATATAAGAAGAAACTGGTGTATGAGTAGACTACAAAATTTGTCAGAATTTCAAACAGAAAAAGCTACTTTTAGACTCAATGATATTGTTAAAACCCCTCCAGGGACAATTCATTAAAAAAATTTACATTTCACATGCCACTGTTGACATCAACCCCTTCATTAACTTTCCATGAACTACTTGATCCATACATGGCAAAAAGGCATAGTACAATCAATGCACTGATAGCATGAACTTGTAGACAAGGAGTTTAAATACCCACAGTGTTTGATAAACTTGTACCAAAGACAATTTTTTGTTTTTCAATGAAAACTGCTCAGTGAGCTATGGGGGTAGAAGATAAGTGTTCTTACTCCAGGATATGGACAGATGGCCCCCATGCCGCCGGTGTTGGGTCCCTCATCGTTGTCCAACAGCCGCTTGTGGTCCTGGGAGGGTGGCATCAGGCACACATTCTTGCCATCTGAGAAGGCTAATATCTGTGGAGATTCAGATTTCAACCAATTATAGAGAGCTAATATTTAAAACTTATAGCTAACCCCCCTCCTCCCTATAGGTTAAGATCAACAATAAACTCATCTGTTTACAGACAATGGTTGTTTTGTTGTTGTATATTTCATGACCTAAGCTATAGAGTCATTAAACTTAAGTGACAATAAAAACAAATCTACAGCGTATTGGCAAAACATCTCATAAGACATGCATCTACATTGCTTGTTGAAACTATAGAGGCAAGTCTAAGGCATGAGGAGCAAACCAAAAAACAAATTCTGTTGATGCAAATGTGGATGCAGCATATGTACTAAAATACCAGTTTTACAATATTTGAAAAGAGGCCCCCAGGCAAAAAAATCTATGTAATGAAATACCAGTTTTTTGAAAAGAGGCCTCCACGTAAAAAATCTACTTCTGTGAAAACCAACATAAAAAACATATTGTCATTGATCAAGTAGGGTGACCTATCACGGATATATGTCATTTTGACCTCAGAATACCAATTTGTTTGTTAGATCAGTACATTATACATAAAATAAGCTGATTTATTAATCTAAAATAAATTTTGATGCATTTGGATTACACACACAGCACTGAACATTTTAAAAAATTAAATATATATAAACAAAATTTAAAAAAAGACATAATATGTCATATTATGCCATTTTGGCAGCACTATCATCTTATGCCGTGCCTGACTTCGGGTCAACTTGACTTCTGTATGTTTTGGATATTTAAGACACCAGACTTATAAACTACCTTACCGAAGCTGAAAACTTGAGCTTACTCTGTATAAACACATTAGACGAACAATAGGGTAGTCACCAAAGTTAGGCAAACATTAAAAGTTTACATTTTGTTTTGTACGATCAGTATTTCAAACAAAATTATTGTGAATATCATTGTGTTTGAACCTAAAGTTGTTTAAATGTAATAGAAAGAGACCAGAGTTGCAAACACTTGTACACATCAACCCATCCGATGAATAAGTCGGCACCTACAGACGTCTCCAGACTCACCGATACTTCAGGACCCTCAAGAAGCTCCTCCACAACGACTGTGTCGCCTGCGGCTCCGAAAGCTTTCTCCGTCATCATGGTCTTGACGGCTTGACAAGCCTCCTCAGCCGAGGCAGCGACCACCACACCTTTCCCCGCAGCCAGTCCGCTTGCCTTCACCACCAGAGCTTTGTGATCAGCCCTGTCAACCAAAACCATGTCAGACTTTACAGACACAGATACAGAACAAGGTTACTAAAACTTCTGTCTCAGACAGTCGCCTTACATTGACAACCCAATAACCCGGAGCTATAGCAAGTCAGACAAGTAGCTTACTTATGGCGTGTAGAGCCCGAGTGACCACTCTCGCTTGGAGTTCCCCTGACCTAGTTTATCCCAACTTGTTAACTCTATACGCTACAACAACTTTGGCGTGCGCACAGCGTGTAGAAGGCACAGTTCAAATGTGATTTAATTTTTTTTTAAATTCATTTTTGCAACATTCATTCAAATTCTATTCCACTTAATTCTTAAAGATTGGGTCTTCAATGGTAATTTCTTAAGTGGTTTCAAATTACATGGTGCTCAGCTGTTGGGTATTGTGCTTATGAACTTACAAAATCCAGATTTTAGAACTAGATCTACAGTACAGATCTGGTGATCTTAAAATCTATGATTATTTTACAGACTGAGAATTGGGCATGCAATATAAACAAATAACATAAATTTTGATTTACAATGGATTGCATCTAGATTTTTTTCAACTTGAGATAAAAACAACAACAGTTTAGAGTTGACTTGTACATTATGTACGCTATAGGACTTTCCAGCCAAACAATGACCCGTAGCCCGAGCCTTGTTTTCCCACATGCTGCAAGTATGGCTGCTATAACTCCCTTATGTAAAACAAAAGGGGAGACATCTGTGATGCATATCGCACGATAATTAAATTAATTATTGAATTTACCTTACAATTAGGAAAACATGCACAATGAAATAGAAGATAATTATATCATTACCAACTTGTCTGACTTACTCTCTTATATACTTGCACGCCTGATCTGGGTCTTTGAAGGTTTCAAACCTTGCTGTGGGGATGTTGTGTCTCACCATGAAATGTTTTGAAAAAGATTTGTCCGCCTCGATCTGAGCTGCCTGTCCACTAGGTCCAAACACTGGGACAGCTGAAACATGTTTTCGAAATACAAACTCACAAGTTTTCTGGCTGGGACAGTAAACAAAAAAACCCCTAAAAAAAACAACAGACCTTAAAAGTTCTTTAGATACCAGCAAAACATAACTAACCAATTCTAATGATCCACTTCAATATAGAATGCACTGGCATTCCACCAGAAAAGAAGAATGATCACCACATTCTATAATGGCGATTGACACAAAATAAAAATTTTTTTAAATTAAAAATAATAATAAAATAGCACCAATAACATTGATAATTAAAATATTAATAAAAATGACAATAATAATAATAACACTTATGTAGCACCTAAACTCTTGCTAAAATTGACTTGAAACTTTGTATGTCCTTTGCTATACATTCATCATAATTATATTCATAGGGCTCATCAGAAGACTATATTTTAATTTTCATCGTAGTCCGTCTCCACATTGTAATGGGTGTAAAAAAAAAAAACAACTTTATTAGCCATGTAACTTTCTGAAAAAAATGTTGTAATTAAATGAAAAAAGATTACTTCTGGGAGGAGTAACCTACCGGCGTGTTTAGCAAGATGGTCTGCGATGCCTGCGGCAAGAGGATCCTCAGGACCCACAACGACAAAGGTTACTGCGTTATCCATGCACCACTTGGCCACCATTTCAAAATCCTTCACATCCAGTGCTGGACAAAAAAACAAAAACAAGTTTGTACAAATTCATTAAAAAAAAAAAGAAGACAATATCAGGAGTCTGCTGCATTTTCTTGTTTTTGTTCTTAAATCTTTTTTTTTTTAAATATTTTTTTATCTCCTTTTCATTTTTAGCACAGTTCAGGGTTTTAGGAGAGTAGATAATACTAGTTTAGATGTTTTAAAAAAGAACAACAAACAAACAAATGAATGTGAAAAGAAAGAAATAAAGAAGTTGAAATTAGAAGTACATGAGTAAAAGAGGGGGAAAAGGGCAAATGATGTGAGAGGAGATAGAGAAGACAGCACTCTCTTTTTTCTTCCATTATCATAAATTCACAGCATTAACAGCGTAATAATTCATAGCAAAAGTAGCCTCAGGCCTGTCTTCTACTCCTTCTCTCAGGTGACCCCACTCCACAGATTCATAGTGGCCACAAAAGTGAGAGGGTTATAATAATACCTCAATTCTAAAGCTAAAGGTTCGATAACCATGGTTGGTTCAAGTCTTGAAATTACCAACAGTATATTGAGACTCGAGTTGTGAGTTTGTTTGTACGGCACGTAAGACCCATAATGGATATATTATGCCTATGATGTCCTTCGACAGTTGATACATTATAAATGCTAGTAGCATCGGTGACTCCTGTATCTCTGTGAGTGGTAAAAGCATAACAATTGTGCATAAAATGGTTGATTAAATGTAAAGGGTATATACAGTGGTTTAAAAGATCTATGTGTAGGATCATAACAGATAAATTTAATTATACACATCAATCTCCTTCAGATGTATACCTCAGTAGAGGACTAAAATTTATAGTAAATATACTCTTAATGGTTTGGAAGCAAGGAAGGTACAGATTTCTTTCCTCGTTGAAAAAGTGGTTAGTCAACCAGAATGTGACTAATGGATAATTGACAGTTGCAGGTATCTGCGCGGAAAAATTAAATTGTAGCAACTGTAAGTAATGGAATTTCAAAGCTCCATCCCCACCCAAAAGGTCCAGGATTGTGAATTGTACTAACCAACATTCGAAACTTTTGAGATGCCGCTTGCTGTCCCAGCATTTCCAGGAGCCACAAATATTTTGCTGACCTGCGGCGACTGTGACAACTTCCATGCCAGAGCGTGCTCTCTTCCTCCACCCCCAATAAGCAGAACTTGTTCACTCATTGTAACTGGGAAATCCACATTGATCAGAAAAGACAGTTTTTAAAGAGTAAAGAAAAAAACGATGCAAAGTGGAGGTCAGTTCTTTTCGTTTATATTTTTCTTTTAAAATAGGCAAAACAATTTTGTAAGCTGTATACAAAATGTTTACAATATTTTGTAGAAGGAAATCAAGCTCCCTCAACACTGTACTCCTAGCAGGCAGCAGAGGATAAAATATTTACATTTTTAAACGAGCAATTCCTCTACATGTAGATCTAGATTCTACAACTCTTCCTAATAAGTGCATACTTTTTTAAAAAGTAGTCTTTAAAATTGATAGATCTAGTCCTAAAACCTTTTCCGAGGTTTTTGTGTGCAGAAAAATGATACCCCCCCCCCCCTTTATTAGTTTTACAAAGATCCATGTAACATTTTAGGGGTGGATCTAGATTAGATTTAGATCTAAGGTAGAAGACACTAGCATAACGTAGCTTACGTCTGGTTGTGAGCCTTCATATTCTTATAGTTACGACGAGACGTAACATAGATCTAGAGCTATATTCTTACGTCTTGTTTGTGCATTATACCATAAGATCAATAGCCTTTAGGCCTACAGTTTGTCTAGATCTAGAGTAGAGTTACAGCTTACCTGTGATGTTTACAAAATCTAAAAAATCAACACCCCTCTACTAGATTCTAGATCTTTATTTAATCTAGAATCTAGAACTAGGTTATTTTCTAATCTACGGTCTATGAGTATTTTATGGTTAAAACCGCCACTCCGCCAGTGACTAGCACTGAGGAAACCTATGGAACTGAAAATGCTTTGCTATAATTATTTTTCTCACACCTTCACTTTCACTTTCGAATTGGTTTGCACGTGGGGAAAATGAAAAGGGAGACAACTAATTTTTTTTTTTTAGAAAAGTGAAGGATAAAAAAGTAGCAGGGTTTTGTTTTGCGCAGTGATTATCCGCATCCTTTGTTTTGTTTTTTATTTAATTTTTTTCTTTGGGAGGAAGAGGGGGGGGGGGGGGCGGTGATAAAGAAGTTCGCGATCTTTTACGATTTGTCCTTACAAGTTTAATATAGATCTATATCTAGACTGTACAAGTAAATGTATTGATTGTGTTGGTACTTGATACTAGAAGTACTTATACTAGCCTCCACCGTTTATAGAAGGTGGTCATAACCAGCGTTCTTTTTCAGCGTTTATAGTCGAATGAAAACTGGCGTTCTTTTCCACGTTTATAGAAGGTGTACAAACACAGGCGTTCTTTTCCACCGTTATAGAAGGTGTACAAACACAGGCGTTCTTTTCCACCGTTATAGAAGGTGTACAAACACAGGCGTTCTTTTCCACGTTTATAGAAGGTCGACAAATAAATGTATTGATTGTGTTGGTACTTGATACTACGTAGAAGTACTTATACTAGCCTCCACCGTTTATAGAAGGTGGTCATAACCAGCGTTCTTTTCCAGCGTTTATAGTCGAATGAAAATCTACGTCTCTTTACACTTTTTATATGTGATTTCTTGAATAGGTCTACTGATGGTTTAAAATTGACGATTTTATCCAAATAATATGCTTTGACTACGGTATTAAAAAGAAATATTTTCATGAACATTACAAATCTAGCGTAGACCAAAAGCATGTTCGGCATAGATTTCTTTTTGTCCTTTTTGCCCTGCAGTTAGAATTTTGACCCATTTACGGTGAAATGGGTGATAAAAGAAACTTTATCACTAATCGACATCTGTTATCCTCGTCTGATCCCCCCTCCCCCACCCACCCTTGCCCCAATGTTTACTCACAACAGTTCAGACAAAAATCTCAACCTTGTTTTGATGTTTTTCTGACGCAGACGCGGTGGATCTGCCTGTCTCTCATTGATTCGTATGGTAACAGTTTTTCCGATGTTTATCTGGAGCCCAGTCTTCCCAGCTTCTGCTGCCATGCGATCTAGCTTCTCCTGCGCGCCCTGTTGCTTTTGGGAGAAGCTGTGATGTCGTCTGTGGGGTAGAGATCCTCCAGCTGTTTCATGAAGGTCCACTGGATACCCGCCCTTTGGCCTGTTGTAAACTGTTTCATATCGCAGTCAACCACCATATAAGGAAGATCGTTGGCGAGAGCAAACAACCCTGGCGGACGCCAGTTTTTACGTTGAATGGTTCTGTTAGTTTCCCGTCGTGGATGACTTGACAAGTGGCGTCTTAATAAAGTTGCTGGATTATGGTGACGAAAAATCACTGATTGACTAACATATTAATTTCATTTTCAGAACATTTTTAGTTCTTAACACAGAATGATACCAGAGAGTGTGAAACAGTTAGAGGTCTCACGCCTTAAGGCGGTTGTTTATTCCTTTGAACCTTAGTAAAAAAAAGGCAGCCTGAACGTTGTTCAATGAAGAAATAGAGTAAGCGCGCGTTACGTTAGCTCTTTAGGTGACAGGTCTCACTAAATCTCTAATGATGCTGAGAGACCGACAGAGAGTATTTCTGGGCTTACTTAGCATGCACAAGAGCAATTCATACTGTCCTAACAGGGCCTTGGGCCAGCCGCCCACTCAGCGATTCTAGTCGGCCAACTAAAAGTTGGACCATTCACAAAGTCCGCGCCCACTTCATGGATTGGTAGACCAATCAGTCGTGGTGAGCGGCCCCCAGCTTCCAGTATAGTGTGACGATTGACAGTTTGATGGCGGGGGAGGATCAATTCAAACCCGTTGTTGTACGTAGGCAAATAACTAGTTTAGTTGGCCGACTAGAATCGGTGAGTGGGCGACTGGTCTTACTGTTCAGTGATTGAGTTACTTTTCACTAGCACTGCGCGATTTTTGGTAAAAATTGGGGTAAATTCCTTCTCATTTTGGAAGCTTATGTATTTATGACTTGTGAAAAGAATTAGAATTAAATGTGGCCGAGTGGTACAGCACGCGGCTACAAATCAAATGACCTGCGTTGTGTCTGACAAATCTGACTAGAAATTGTTCTCTATTGGTAGGTGTTCTCTATTGGTAGGTGTTATAACATTTATAGGGGGATTGAGCTACGCTCGAGAGATTATTAGATGATGAAGATAGACGCCACCAGATCCCGGTGAAGGCAGATCTACGCGTGGGAGAAAACCCCCGGGACTATCCGGAGTAGGTTGCAGGGCGCCCTGAGTCCGGAGCCCAGTAAGGTGGGGCGCTCTGCACTCCCTCATATGATTGGTCTATCATATTTCTGTTTACAACACGTTTTACATGTCGTTGCACTCCCTCATATGATTGGTCATCATATTTCTGTTTACAACACGTTTTACATGTCGTTTGGGTGAGTCGGTGATTTGTTGTGTTACTCTCTATATAAAATATAAAGTATTTAATTGGAGTAAAAAAACGACTGAAGGTGTACATTAAGGTTGTTATGGCCTATGAATGGTTTTAATGTTCTAGTAACTATGTCATGTAGTAATTTTTAAAAATTTATTTTGACCTTACGATCGCCGCCTCCCGTGATACCGAGCTATAGAATTCCGTAAAACGATTTTGGCTGTTGTATGTGTGTTTTTTCAATGTGAACACTTGTATTATAATGGAAGAGAATACAAAATGTATTTCATCGATGTTTCTGTATTTTCTATATTTAAAACAACAACCCTTAACTACCTAGTTAAATTTTATTGATGATAAAACCTTCATGACTATCCATTGCACAAGCTGCTTGTTTTAAGTTATGGTTTTTCACTCTCTGTCTCACTCTGTGTCTGCCCACCTGCCTATTTCTGTCTCTCCGCCTCTGCCTCTCTATGTCTATGTCTAGCTTTCTCTCTTTATAATTATGTCCAAATCTATACATTTTTTCCACGAAAGAGAAAATCAATTGCAGTCTTATAATAAAGCAAAACAAGTAATTCATTATATAAACACACACAAAAAAACAACAAGAAAAAACACACATTAATATTATAATATATTTTAGTAAAACCGGAGCACCACCAACAAAAAGACATCTATAATTATTAGTACCAACTTTTTAATCATATATAATATAATTTTGAAGGGTGTTTTAATCATCAAGGCACAAAGTGCAATATCTAAGGGCAAGGCAAATGTTTATCACAGATCACAGTCAGTGTGATGGATGTTTAATTCACCAAATATAGAGTTTACATGGACTTCTTTTACCAACCAAAATCGCCCCCTTCTCCCACTTTATAGTCTTTTTGTTCAAGCATGTGCGTAAATAAATAATAGGATTACATTTTACTGAATGGTTGTAATATCAATCTTAAACTTATACTTCCATAACAAAATCAAATTTTCAAAAAGAAGCATTTCACATAAAAAATATTAGGTAACAAAATTCTGTCTGTGAATCATAAAAATGTACCTTGACGGCATCTTGCTTTGCTATCATGCTATGGATTGTCAAGTTTCATGACATAGAGTATCACTCCAGAGCAGTTCAAATGTCTCTGTATTATTCTTACAGTAAGCTACGTTCTCTCATGCAAAGTTATTTATGTAATCATCGCTCAAAATCATAGTATGAACCTAACGCTTCTCTCTTCCTCTCTTCCACACAGTCACAGAAATTAACTTCTATAAGAACCCTTTTCAGTTGTGATGCGACCGTATACCCTTGAGATAGCCCTTCCACCTGGCCCACGCCTCCCAGAAGATCGGGTCTCCGTCCACAATGGCCATCTCGTGGATGAGCGCTATGTGGGTCACGTGATAGTCCCAGCGCGCGCGATTGGGCGGTTCATGGTTGATCACGTGACGCAGGTCGTAGAGAGTGCCGGCCCCTGTGTCGTACATTCCCAGCATGAACTTGAGGGACTTCATGCCAGCGTCCCACAGCTTCTGGGCCAGGGCCTGCGCGGCGCCTTGAGAAGTTTTCTGGGGGAAAAGCCGTTGGTTCTTATCGTTGTATAAAGTCTAATATACCATTAGGAAAAACCTTGGACGGGCCAAACGTTGGGAGAAAATAAGATCACGGGACACTTTTTCCATTTGAACAGAGCATGGACATAGAACTATGAAGATTAAGATGATGATGAAGACCATGATGATGATGATGATGATGATGATGATGATGATGATGATGATGATGATGATGATGATGATGATGATGATGATGATGATGATGATGATGATGATGATGATGATGATGATGATGATGATGATGATGATGATGATAGTGATGATGGCGATGACGATGATCATGATTCTTAAAAAGACAAAAAATGTCATGACTAGTTAGCATTTATACCTAGGTTGTGATCTCGTAATAGCACCATCAATGTTGAAAGCGTTTTGATATGATAAGACACATTAGAAATCAAAAGATTATGACCAGTAAACCGGTTTTTACTAAAGAAAAAAAGCAATGCAATTCAATATATGACAACCATAAATATCACTCCTAATAAAAATGCTTAGTTTTAGGAAGAGAACAAGAAACTGCCTGACCATGACGTCGTAGAGCCCCATCATGGAGAAGATGAAGCCGTTGAGCACGAAGGAGCTGGTGGGGACAGTCGGGTACTCCTCGTACCAGTCTAGCTGGCCCAGGAAGCGGGCTCGAACCCCGCCCTCCTCAGATCCAAGCTGGGGACACAAACAGGTGACACAGGGGATCAGACTTCATAAAGAATAGTTTTGTACACTTTGTTGGAAGTCACAAGGTTTGTTTCAGATTTTTGTAAGCTTACCACGTGTTTCGGATTGCAGAGAATGTGCTAAAGCATGCAAAATTTCAAGTCTTTAAAACTATTTTAATAAATAAAGAAAACTTATCGGATATAGAAACAATTTTTAATATGAACACAGTTCTGGTTCTACAAATACGTGTCACAACTCTTTGTCAAAATAATCATAAATTATTCCCCATAAACAAGACTGTATCAACGCGCACACTTCTCTACTTTGATATTAAATATTTTGCTTAACGTATTTGAAAAAGAAGCGAAATGCACAATAGCTGAAGTCGGATGTTTCAATGAAACCATAACATTTATCACTGAGACCACCTGTAACAAATCAACCAGCCCCCCTGGCATGAGCAGGACTGAGCTGGGCGTACCGTGTAGAGGTGCAGCGCCCTCTCCGCGCTCTCCAGGTAGCGGCGGTCACCGGTCACGTTGAAGGCTCGGACCAGAGTGGACATGCCCTGACCTTGACCCATGGCTGAGTACCAGCCTGGGGGCAGCTGCATCTCGAAGTTGTCCAGGGCTGAGCTGGTAGCCCACCCGCCCTTGTCGTCTTGGTTTTCCAACTGTGAAGTTCAAACACCGCTTTGGATTATTGGATTAGTAGTACGCATAATTTAAGTTGGCATTAATCTGTGTATCAAACTGCACATTATTATTAAAATGTATATTTAGTAATAGTAGAACTCCAATTTAGCATAATCTACAACTAAGTATTTCTTTATTAAAAAAATGCTCATCATGTATGTTTTCATTGTACAGCGCTCTGATCATAAGCATGTTTGGGGAAATGCGCTATAGAAATAAATGCAATCAACTTGCCAACCCAGCAACCAACTTGCGAACCCAGCAACCAACATACTAACACAGCAACCAACTTGCCAACTCAGCAACCAACTTGCCAACCCAGCAACCAACTTGCCAACCCACCAACCAACTTGCCAACCCACCAACCAACTTGCCAACCCACCAACCAACTTGCCAACCGCACCAACCAACTAACCCAGCAACCAACTTGCCAACCCAGCAACCAACTTGCCAACCCAGCAACCAACATACTAACCCACCAACCAACTTGCCAACCCACCAACCAACTTGCCAACCCAGCAACCAACATACTAACCCACCAACCAACTTGCCACCGCACCAACTTGCCAACCCAGCAACAAACTCGCCAACCCAGCAACCAACATACTAACACAGCAACCAATTTGCCAACCCAGCAACCAACATGCCAACCCAGCAACCAACTTGCCAACCCAGCAACCAACTTGCCAACCCACCAACCAACTTGCCAACCCACCAACCAACTTGCCAACCCAGCAACCAACTTGCCAACTTGCCAACCCAGCAACCAACTTACCAACCCACCAACCAACTTGCCACCACCAACCAACCCCAGCATCCAACTTGCCAAGCCACCAACCAACTTGCCAACCCACCAACCAACCCCACCAACCAACTTGCCAACCCAGCAACCAACTTGCCAACCCACCAACCATAACTCACCAGCCAGTCTGCGGCGTGCATGAGGTTCTCGTTGTGCGCCGAGGCGGCCACGGTGAGGTTGTCTAGGAGGCCGCGCCCGTGCACTGTCACGTCGATGATCTCCAGCGCCTGGCGCGCGTGGTCTTTGCCGTCGTTGAAAGCTGGGGACAGGATGGAGAAAACTGGTTCAGCCAGTAGAGAGCCGAGATTCTAATCAAAAGGACCCGGATTTGCCCTCAATCAGGTCATGCCATGCTGAGTGCAGACTAATTGTGTCGCTTTAAATAATACTATTGGACTGTGACCGGTTAGTTATAGGCCCTAAGTCATGGTATCTCAGCTCTTTGCCTCTATTTTGCATTATTAACATTTTTAGGTTTGACAATTGAAACCCGTCGGCGTATGTCCATTCGCCCTCCCCCTAAAAATAAACAAGTACCTTAAATCATTTTCGGATAATTATACTTTGATTAGATTTTGTTCGTGATGAGTGTAATTCACTGCATGATATCTGTGTTGTCTTCTCAAGTCAGAGGAGAGCGCGCGATTCGAACGGTGAAGTCTCCGGTTCGATCTCTGTTTTGACCGCCGTTTTCTACTGGTTGGGTCACTCACAATATCACGTGACTGGCTGAGACAGAAGTTTTGGTAACTGCTCTCTCTCTCTCTCTCTCTCTCTCTCTCTCTCTCTCTCTCTCTCTCTATATATTCTTTCTCTAAATCACACTCTCTCTCTCTCTCTCTCTCTCTCTCTCTCTCTCTCTCTCTCTCTCTCTCTCTCTCTCTCTTTTCCTCTCTCAATTTCTCTATGGGTTTAACGTAACATAGACCCCTGGGAGATCCTCTAAGGCGAGAGTCTTAATGCAGTAGAGCAATCCTGACCTTTGATGGTATCCACGTCCAGGTCTCGGGTGAGCCTCATCCACTTGCCCAGGTTTTTCTGCTTCATGCCGAGCGTGACGTGCGCCCCGTCCACTCTCATCCAGACATCCTCGTGCGTGAAGTGCAGGTAGGCGACGGGGTACCGCTTGGTCTTCACTCGGATGGTGATGCCGCCCACGGGACCCGTCATCTTGATACTCACACAGAGAGCCATCTCCTCGGAGTGGATGGGGAAAGTCAGGCTCTCGGACGTCATCGACTCTGAAGGGTAGAGAGACAACGGTGAAAAAAATAGATCTTTTTGGTATTCTTGTGGATTTGTTTATGATAGAGTGTTGGACGCCTCAAAGAATTAGCTTTGGTTTGCTTTTTTGTATTGTTGTTGTTTTTTTGTTGCTGATGTTTTTGTTGTTGCTTTTGTTGCTGCTGTTGTTGCTCCTGTTGTTGTTGATAGTGAATCTTTTAAAAGTATTATTATTTCTAACGTTGTTATTGTTGTTGTTTTTGGTGGTGGTGGTGATGGTAGTTTTACTGATGTTTTTTTTTAAGATGGAGGATTAGACAAGGGAAACTTTGTGGATTGGAGAATCTGCTTCTAGCCAAGAGGTCCCAGCTTCTGTGCTCAGTCCACCCGCCTTTGTCTTCCTAGTGCTTGGTGGCTTTCAGAGTAATGTGAGCGGCTCTGGTAGGAGTCCTGCCATGCTATCTCCTTAAAATAAAACGCTGAATCTTAATATTCACGCTAAACCCAACGCCTAGAGCTCTGAAGAATGAGATATGAATAGAAACCCCTAGATTCAATTAAAGTAAGAGAATTTATCTGCTTCTGTTCCTCCCAAACTACCCACCTGTGGCGCTTAAGGCGAGACCTTTTGATGAAATACTACTGTTATAATTATAATACCTCGACAAAGTTGTTAATTTATGCTCCCCCAAACCTACTCAACTCGAACGTTGGAGGCAAGATTTTAAGATAAAATAATACTATCGTTGTACAAAGAGAATGTTGTTTTCCTTCACTCCGCCCAAACTACCAACCTGGAGAGGGAAAACGAACTGGCTCGAATCCCACGATCGGAAAAAAATGCTTTGTCCGAAAACAAAGAAAAACAATCTCAGTTATTTGACCAGAGCCTGTTGTTTGCGCCTATTTCTCCCAAGCTACCCACCTGGGGCGTTGAAGGCGAGGACCTTCCTGGTGCGACCCTTCACCTGATCCTCAACAACCTTGATGGAGGCGGACCCGTCAGGCGCCACCTTCCAGCCCGCCTCGCCCAGGTCGCCGTGGGACAGTTTCTGGAAAGTTGGCAAGGGAAAAACAGCTAAATATTCATATTATTTCTTAGATCTTTAAATGGCCTTCCAAGTATAGGATGCCATTGTTAGCAAATTTAAGTCGTAAGTAAACTCTCGTGGTAGGCTTTCGTCTTAAGATAATGTCAATAAGAAGGCTTGAGACGATTTGTACGCTTCGTCACGTTGTACTTACGGCTCTTTGAATGAAAGCAAAACGTGTCGAGAGCAGTGCATTGCGGAGCATCACAGCTGTGGATTTATCTTAGTCTCAAAACTTGCAGAAACATTTTTGGAATACCAGCTAGCTTAGTCTGCATAATAAATATAGTTATTATAATCTTAGGGATTTATATATATATATTTGGAATAATGTTAAAAATGTGCAAACCCCTCATTTACTGCAGATGAAAAACTTATTCTGAGCAGTGTAATGGTACAATAAGACCAAAGTCAATGTATTAACGCCTACGACACTATTTTTTACATCCAACACACACTCTTAGAAAACTTATTTTGTTCCTCTTTTTAGGCACCTAAAAGATTTGTCGTGGACTTTTTCAACACTACTTAGTCTATGCACAGTCAAATGTTGTTAGATGCAATTATTTCCATCAAAATTAGACGTTATTAAATTACAAAAATATTTGTGTTTTTTTTCAAAGTCAAATAACTTTTAAAAGAGAACTTTTTTTTTAACTACAACTAAAACTGGATTTTAAACAGAAAAATGTGTCGACAAGTGTACGGTTATTGTAATTGCTTACTTTGATAACGAAGTATTTTATTTCAAACTGAACCTAGCGATTTTGGTGTACCCACGATAAGCCATGAATAAGTGTATGATAAATCACTACCTTTCTTTTGTTCTGGTAAAACTTAAGAAAAATCAAACTTCCTGTAGGAATCTGTTCTTGAAAAGGAGATGAACAGACGCAGTTGCAATTTCAAGCGCTTAGAAAAAGCCCTGGGAGGTTATATCGGTAGTCTTCTGGACTGACGAGCTGTATGTTCAACGGTTTAAATCTCAGACACAGTATACTTTTTAAACTGCACACTTTGAGAAATAAAGTGGCGTATCGATCTAAGCAAGGTATGCCCAAAAAATCTAAACCACTGTTTTACGCAGGGAATCAATAGACTTAGATCTACAGAAGAAAGTGGTTTACCTTGGGCTCTGGGTTCCCGTTGATGATCCCCTTGGCGTGGTGCGCCAGGCCAAACTGTGCCACAGTGATGGGGTAGAAGTATCCCTTGGGGTCCCACTGGATGGCCAGAGGAACTCCTGCCACAAGGAGTTGCAGGCATTAGAGTGAATGAAAGGGATTGGAGGAATTGCGAGCTAAATGGATAATAATCTCTCTCTCTCTCTCTCTCTCTCTCTCTCTCTTGTGACCTCTACATGCCTTTCTATTTTCTCTTTCATTTTGTCTCTCTCTCTCTCTCTCTCTCTCTCTCTCTCTCCCTCTCTCTCTCTCTCTCTCTCTCTCTCTCTCTCTCTCTCTCTCTCTCTCTCTTTATTTCACTCTCTTGTATCCTCTCTGTCCCTTTCTCTCTTCTCTCTCACTTTGTCTCTTCTATCTATCCCTATTCCCCCTCCCTCCGTCTCTCTCTTCCTATACCTTTATCTCTCCCTCTTTCTCTAATCCTATCACTTTCTTACTCTGCCTTTCTCTCCCCACCTCTCTCTCCCCCCCTCTCTCTAATCCCTTTTCCTCTCTCTCTGTTTCTACTTCCCGTCTATCTCTGTCTCTCCGTCTCTTTCTTTATTTCTCGTTTTCTAAGCCGTGTGCTCAGTCCCTTTATACATCCTATCTCCATGTTATAGTTGACTAGAACTTGTCCGACCTTCAGAGGCTGTAGTGCAGAGCAGCATCCCGCGGACCTCCACGAAGTATCTGTGGAAGTTGAGGAAGGCTCCCCCAGGCTCGTACACATCCGTTGGCGCATGCACACTGCCGTAGGAATAGCGGAAGTCGTAGACACCCTTCTTGATATCCCCGTAGACCTGAAGAGTATTTCAGTATTTGCAGAGTACATGCACTGGCGACACTGTCAGTCATAGAAATATATCTTTTCCAGTTTTTGGAGAAATCAACACGTCATCTCACTGGTACAATGTACTTTCTCATTTCTAAATTACTCTTTAATCTTTAGTATTTAAACAATTGAAGTAGGATAATTAGAGATGAGTTGATGAAATATCGCCCTTGATTGAGAGTCTATGAGGTAGTCATGGAAGAGACTATTTGGCAACGATATAAATACAACCGAGCTAAAATAATATATGCTCTTTTTGGTTGACATGTTAGAATTGAGCTCTTGATAAATAATACACCATTCTAGTTTTGCAAAGCCAATCAGTTAGACATTGTAAAGTAATAATTACTTTTTTTCTATTAAAAAAAATCCCTAACTAAAATTCTGACAGTAGTATAAGTCAATCGTGAACCCTTTCAAAGAATCATAAATAGTTAAAACTAGTTACAAAAGTGAAATGCAGATATCTACCACACCCTCTAAACCCGCCAGGACCACCCGTAATAATAATTTTAGTAGTTTTCGTGCCTTTTTTTTAACCGAACATTTGGATTATCATAATGAACATAACTGAATACAATGAATACAAACTCAGTCTATACTGAAAAGGTTCGACTGTAAAGACGGAACATTAAACTATTGGTATTAGCATTGAGGTTTGTGGAAGTAATTTTCAAGCTGCTGTTGACTCACATCAAAGTATTTCTTGACGAACGTGGCCGGCATGTAGACCTCGTTGTCATCCTTGCGGCAGCCGATGAGGTACTCCCCGTTCACGGAGCAGTTGATGCCCTGGGGGTCGCTGGCCATGGGCAGGACTGAGGGCGGCGGGGGCTTCACCTCGGGGCACGGGGGGCACACTTTGGCCGGGTTGACCGCCAGGACCTTGGACGGGGCCGCCTGGCCTGGGGCTCTGTGGGGCGGGACGCTGGCGCCGGTGACGGACCAGCCTGGGGGCGGGGTGTGAGCGGGAGGGGGGCATCGACCTTATTGCAAGGGAGATTACTGTTATAAAACTGATAGGGTGTCTTGACAATGTTATAGTTTTAGTTTTTTTTCCTATCTGTAAAGGAAGGGGCTATTCAGGTATTTTCAATATTTTCCCATCTGACCCACAAGCTTAGGCTGATATACATTTGTTGACCGAGGAAATCAAGATGATGCTGTGTATATTTGTTGAGGATCAAGGTTTCATGTTTTCTCTGAGATTTTACCCTTGGATCGTCCTGTGCTAAAGTCTTAAGACTTGTACGGAATTGTGTGCCCATGCATAACAGTAAGTGTAGAGATATTTGTAAGCATGTTGGGATAAAAAAAATCACAAAAGTATGAATCATGATTAAACTATGCAAGTTAAG
Organism: Elysia chlorotica; assembly: GCA_003991915.1. Classification (NCBI taxonomy): domain Eukaryota; kingdom Metazoa; phylum Mollusca; class Gastropoda; family Plakobranchidae; genus Elysia; species Elysia chlorotica. The sequence goes on from RQTK01000075.1 coordinate 719,113, forward strand.
TAAATAGCTTTCAGAAAAATAATGAACACTCTATGCAATAACCAGTTCAAAATTAAGATCATTGAAAAAGATGAATAGTTGGCTGAAATTCTGAATAAAAAAATGGCACATTCTCAAAATAAAGCATGCACCATAATGTCTTTTTCTGACAAAACATTATTAATTTGGGACGACTTATCGTGAGATTAATAATTCCAAGTCTGTGCTTAAAGAGTTTAAATGAATATTTCTTTCACCCTCTCTGACCCTCTGTATGTTACTGTTTCTGTCTTGCTCTCTCTCGCCCTCTCTCCCTATCTCTCTCGCCCTCTCTCTCTCTATCTCTCTCTCTTTTGCTATCTTTCCGTTTTCTCTTTATCTCTCTCTACTCTCTATCCCCAGCGTCTCCTCAATTTCACAACAGGAGAATCCTGTATTTGAGCTGTCACCTTTACAGCCAAGAAGGTTTAAATGCACTTTCTTCTCTAAAATTAATTTGTAAACGCCAAAAGCGTTTTAACTCGGCATCCTTCTCTACGGAGCTCTACAACAGCTAGGTCCAGGAGGTGGGGTTGAGTTGGGGTTGGGTTGGTTTAACGTCCAACAGCAGCACTATATAGGCTATATTGTGGACGTCTGACAATTTCACGTGCTGACACACACAAGACAGGGCGGGGATACCATGATTTCTGTCTAAGCTGGTCACATTATACTGACACCGACCCAACCAGTAGGGAACGCAACAGCCAGGATTCGAACTCGGGACCTTTTACGTCGGAAGTCGATGTTCTACCATTGGACCACTGCGCCCCCCGTGAGCATGGAACGTACCTTTTCTTGAAGAGCAGCGCGCCGCTGCCCCAGACCCACACGCCCATGCTGGCCACACACACGCTCGCGATGACCAGGACTAGCGCCCGGAAACAGCTGTCTCCTCGCCGCAGATGGCGGCGCAGCGCTCGCATCCTATCCGTTGTGGTGGGCGGTTCGAACACAGCTTTCTTCAGACCCGTTACAGTAGGCCAAGTCTTCTACAATCTTTACAGCGCCGGTATAAGGTGTGGCTGAAGATACCTCTGTTGTGGTTTAAGGTTGAACGTTTTGGTCGGCAGTTCGAAGATAGTTCTCTTGAGATCTATAGCAAGGTATTCAATGATATCTGCAGCGCTGGTCTCTAATGTCCGTTGCGGTTTGCTGTTCGAAGAGAACTCTCTTAAGATTGAATGGTTGGGTGCTGCATGATCTTTATGAGGATGCTCCAGGTGTTCCGTTGTAGCTTAAGTCAGGTCACCAGAGATTGTCTGGTAAGATCTACTTTGGTATCTACAAGGTTCTTTCTAGTTTATCTGTTACACAGGCGTACAGGTCAAATGAGTCCAAAGCTATGAGAATGGAAATAGCATTTTTTAAATTAATTATACACTACCTAGGTTCTTGAAACCTCATCACAGAGACAACAACACAGCTGAGATTCAAACCCTGGTTCAAAGGTTCGTTGTTGAGAGCACTAACAGAGTGAACTACTGGCTCTTTCGCGGAGTGAAAAGAGATGTGTTATTTGTTGTTGTTTTTTTACCTGAGCCAGAACACTCAGCAAGTAAATTATTACAATTATTATATATTATATACTGCAATTCTCATCTGCCGATTCACAATAGGGTCAAAGCGCTTTTGCTAAAATATGGCTCTATTATTCAATTTAATACACGTACTTTTCTGCAAACATCTAACATGTTTTGTAGCATGATGAAGATAAAAATAGCAATGAAATGAAACCAACTAGAAGGTTCACCACTGTAAAAGTGAACTGGTTTGGTCAAGTGGGAACACAGCAAGCGATAGGCGGATTATTTTAGCAGCACCGTGCACTGTTCCATCTACAAATAATGGTAGCTTTAAAAACACCAGTAATACACGCTACATTGGATCATAATTAAAAAAAAAAGTAACTAGAACACTCAACTTTTGTACAACGCCGGTTACTTAGACTTAGTCAGTTAGTGCCCTGGGCGGATGCAAAAAAGGTCAATGGTTCGAACCTTGGCCGTTCCTCCGTATACTTTTTATGTCTCTTTTTGAGGACAAAAAACTTCTTAAACAAAACATTAAAGTGTTTTATTTCTATAAACTTCACAATTGTAACTAATAATTGACTCTTGACTTACCTTCGGTTTTACATTGAGTCATTTACAGCACTAATTGTACCGTCAAAAACAGTGAAGAAGAGAACACACACACAAATGTATAAGATTATTATCAAAGTCCGCCCGTGTGGGAGGAGGCGGTACGTTGGCCGGTCTGCATCTATGACCAGTCGCTGTGGTGGGAGGTCGATAGATGGACACTCATCCACCCGCCCGGCTGAACCGTAATCCCCTCAAAGCTGGGACTTTCAATTAAATAAACCTTGTTCAATAAAGTCAGGAGATAGTGAAGGAAGACAGAGAGGGCGGAAAATGAGAAAGAGAAGAGAGAGAGAGATTGATTGATTGATTGATTGATGTTTATTGGTTCGTTGGGCTTCTCACCCTTAACAAACATGACAAAAAATACAATTTTACAATGTTCAAGAAAAAGATAACAAAATGGTAACATCACTTTCGATTTGCTCTCTCAGTCCTTCACCCAATTTATTAAGCTTTTGAGTAACTTTTAGTTATAAACGAGCTTTCAGTTTGATAATTTGTGCTCTTATTTTTGGAGATAGGTAATTTAGTCTAAATTTTACCACATAGACATATCAGGGAATATAATAATAATTTATCCAAAATTACAGTTCACATTGTACAGATAGCAATCAAATGAAAGTACAAGCTTTATTTTATGCAAGACTGACATACACAATCTGAAAATACACCTGCGACACTATTCCTAATAGGCTGAAGAATTTCACTTATATCAGAGATTTTCTTAGTTTCAAGACATGCTGTAAATATATGGCAACATTGGAATAAAGATTGCTATTTGACATTAGTACACTTAATCTACTCTATTTCGAATGGTAAGGTATTTGGGAGGGATGACGTGGTTCGAAGCTCCTCGTATGCTTTACAAATCATTAATAGTGGTATTCATCTTCTCTAACTGTGTTACAAACTGGACACAATTGCAGTGTGATATCTTTTGAATATTTGAATTTATGACAATTTATCTCTGAAACACCGAGTCGAAATCTTACTAAAGCATTTTTTAAGTTTGATGGTATAGATAGATAGATAGATTAGATAGATAGATAGATAGATAGATAGATAGATAGATAGATAGATAGATAGATAGATAGATAGATAGATAGATAGATAGAGAACCTATAAGATAGATAGAAAAGAGGAAAACTATGAGAGTTTTAGAGAGAGAAGGGCGAGAATGAGAGAGATGGGGGAGAGTGTGAAAGAGAAGGGGAATAGTGTGAGAGAACTGGGGGAGAATGTGAAAATGAAGGGGAAATTGTGAGAGAGAAGGGGGAGAATGTGAAAGAGAAGGGCGAGAGAGTGAGAGAGAAGAGGGAAAGTGTGAGAGAGAAGGGCGAGAATGTGAGAAAGTAGGGGGAGAATGTGAAAAAGAAGGGGTAGAATGTGTATTCTGATTTTCTTCATCACCTGTAGACCCATATCCCCTTTTCACTTTCCAGATGAGAATTCAAACTGTTGGTTCACGACTACCTAGGAAGTATCATTATATAACTCTAACTGAGAAAATCTAAGAATTTTCTGCACAATGTGAAGCACTACTGTCTTACAATCGATTTACACAAACGGAAAACAATAGTTGACGTTTTAAACCTGATCTATCTGTGCCCCCCATCGCGTTTCTCAAAATCCAATGGTCACTATCGGCAGCCAGGTGCATACGCATTAGTAACATGAACAAATATACTTCCTTAGTTCTTTCTTTTTATCGTTGAAGAAAGTAAAAAAGCATATTTCATCTACCAAAACTTACATACTTGATAGAATATTGTACATATAAATATTACGCGAAATCCGATTTTCTAGGATAAAGTGGCATAAATATACAAATAGTGTTGTTTCATCGGAATCTTTTAAAAATCTTCTGCAAAGGACAGAGTTTCCGAATGAATACAAACTGTTTTTTACGGTAGTACGATTTTTCTCTTTTTTTATTCGAACTTTGGTTGGGAATTCTAACATTTTCTTTCTCATCCCACATTATAGAACTGATGGTATGGCGAGATTATCTTTTGACATTATGCCTATGTTACGATTATGCCTATGCACCCGTGGTCTAGCTTCAAGTTCTTAAGTTTCCCTTTGGCTTCATTTGTCATAACTGATAAGCTTGCTTGGGTCGTGATAAAAGGCAATAATTATGTGTAGTATTTATGTTTTCTCATAACTAATTTTAAAGATATTAATCTTTAAGTAGAGACTCCACCCTACCACTAAATAAGCCAGGAATCGAACTCATACTGTCAACCCAGGCTACTAATGTCTTGGCTATCTGAACTCCAAACAGAGTACATAGAGACATGATAAAAATATTGATAGTAATCTGATATATAATGGCGACAAAACAAATAGATAAGCTGAGGGGTTAAAGGGGGAGACAGAATAGATTACAGACAAAGGGAAGAGTGAAACAGAAAAAGTGACATCAAAACAGAGAGAGAGGGAGAGAAAGAGATAGATAGATAGATAGATAGATAGATAGATAGATAGATAGATAGATAGATTGATAGATAGATAGATAGATAGATAGATAGATAGATAGATAGATAAATAGATAGATAGATAGATAGATAGATAGATAGATAGATAAATAGATAAATATATAGAGAGAGCGCGAGATAGATAGATAGAGAGAGAGAAAGTCCAAGACATATTAAACAATGAGTTACTGATTAAATCTACAAAAAATGGAGTTTGGCGGATAAAGTATCGATAGAAAAGTTCGTGTATCTTTCCTTAGATACATTGTACTTACATTGATCTGAAGGGGAAAAAAAGAAAAAAAAACTGAAGGAAAAAAATAACAACCATTAAATTGTAAAAATACGTGTTGAAAAGAAATTGTACAGCTCACATACATCTCATTTTCATAATTTCCCCCCTACTCTATGGCTATTAAGGTTATTGATCAAGTTTTTATCGATCTCTATCACAAGGGTTGTGGAAGTGCGAAAAGTCGCGGCCTCGTAAGTTGTTCGCTCGCCATGGTCAATATCTTTGGCCAGATCAGTAGAGGTGGTGAGCAATGGTCACCACACCTGGCCGCCTCAACTCTCGCCCGGAGCTGTCTTAATGGACCTGCACGCTTGCACGGATTCGTGTCTGGTGGACACGTATATATATGGGAGGGGGAGGGGGGCGTGTTGGTGGGTGATGGTAAGTTTAAATCGATGACAGGGGGATTAGTTTAAACTGTTAATGTACTGATATGGTGTGGAGAGACACACGTGGGTGAGTATTAAGTTCCAAAAACTTATAAATGGGCAAAGCGCGCGGATTCGATAGGCAAGGTATCCAGTTCAATTCCCTATAGGGCTGCTTTGTTGTCTACTCATTGGGTTAGAGTCCCGTGACCGCCTGAGATTTGGGTGTGACTGGCTGAGATAGAAGTTCAGGTCTCCCCGTACTGTCTCTGTGTGGCACCACGTACAGTTATGATTCTACTCCCTCCGATTCTTGTTAAAAAAAGGTGATGACACAATGCCATACACATACATCGCCTATTGTCAATAATAATAATAATAATAATAATAATAATAATAATAATAATAATAATAATAATAATAATAATAATAATAATAATAGTAATAATAAAAAATACGTGTTGAAAAGAAATTGTACAGCTCACATACATCTCATTTTCATAATTTCCCCCCTACTCTATGGCTATTAAGGTTATTGATCAAGTTTTTATCGATCTCCATCACAAGGGTTGTGGAAGTGCGAAAAGTCGCGGCCTCGTAAGTTGTTCGCTTGCCATGGTCAATATCTGTGGCCAGATCAGTAGAGGTGGTGAGCAATGGTCACCACACCTGGCCGCCTCAACTCTCGCCCGGAGCTGTCTTAATGGACCTGCACGCTTGCACGGATTCGTTGTCTGGTGGACACGTATATATATATGGGAGGGGGAGGGGGTATTGGTGGGTGATGGTAAGTTTAAATCGATAACAGGTGGATTAGTTTAAACTGTTAATGTACTGATATGGTATGGAGAGACACGCGAGAGTGAGTATTAGATTCCTAAAACTTATAAATGGGCAAAGCGTGCGGTTTCGATAAGGAAGGTATCCAGTTCAATTCCCAATCGGGCTGCTTTGTTGTCTACTCGTTGGGTAGAGTCCCGTGACCGCCTGTGATTTGGGTGTGACTGGCTGAGACAGAAGTTCAGGTCTTCCCGTACTGTCTCTGTGTGGCACCACGTACAATCATGATTCGAATCCCTCCGATTCTTGTTTAAAAAAAAGGTGATGACACAAGGCCATACACATACATCGCCTATTGTCATTAATAATAATTATTTATCAATGCTACAGCTTGCATCGCTTCATTTGGAGAAAAAAAACACACACACAAAACCGCTTTTCCTTTAACTACATTATTAAGTTAGATCAGTTTCTTGTTACTAAATAATAATAATAGAAAAATTAATAATAATGGAGCTAAGCCCAAAACAATGTGTCAGTTTTGCTCCAAGTTGAAGAAATCAGCTAAATTAGGTTGGTATTTATAAAACGCTAACCGTGGTCAGGATAAAAAATGAAATAATTTTGTTGGTTTTTTTTTTGTTACATCATAAAACACATAACAATATAAATAAAAACAGGCCGTTTACTACGTCCTGTACTTCCTGTGAAGATTTGATTGTGTGTGACGCACGATTGATATTTCACCTTGTCCAAATTCGACGCGCATGAGAAAAATACCCTACCCTATCCCTGTCCCATCAGATTACAATACTTAAGTTTCCTGAAACTCGACGACATATTGCAGTAAAAAAGCAATTTTTCTGGTAAGAAAGAAATGCTGTTTTTGCTTCTGTGAAAGTCCCTTAGAAACAAACAATGTCCCCCCCCCCTCCCCCAAACTTCAAGGACAAAGAGACAATCGGATCGAAATTGGTGTGTAAAAGGTAGATCTATCTAAAATGTATATTACTTTAAAATAGATCTATATAAAATTCATTCATAATTTTACAATTAATCGTAGTGGAGATCTACAATTTGTGGTTAGGTCTAAGAGACAAACAACGACACCCCAAAAACCCTGCAGCACTAACTTCAATGACAAAATAGAATAAGAGAGACCGTGGCCGCAATGCCAGAACAGTAGAAAATAATGCGTCTGCTCCTGCTGAAAGATGTGCAAACTGGAGCTGTAAGTGATGAGTCAGCACCTCCAGGCTTACACAGAATAAGAAAAAATGGATATGTATATGTAGGGGGTGCACGGCAAAGTGAAATTTTGTAATAAGGCGCCCCGGTTGGTTTAACACAGCAAGAAGAAAAAGAAATACGAAAAAAATTTAATGCAACAATACTTCTTACGATCAAACATTAGAATGTTAAATCCCCCGTAGAAAAGCACATTAGAACATACAATGTTGCACTAGCCATCTATTGGGTGTAATGAAGTGCGACAAGATGGATTCAATATTTACAGCACAAGGAGAGCAGTACCACAGAGTCCATGCCTTGCTGCCATCGGGTGATCGGGAGCCAAAATCTGGACACATTTTCTTCAACAGCACGCATGATGAGTTGGACTTCCGACTCAGTCGTTCAGAAAATTTTGATAAACTGATTATTGAACACCTACAACAAGAACTGCACATAATAAATCATTATGAGCTTTCAAGGGACAGACACTAGACAAGGTTAGAGTATGGAGCTATGTACAACTGTATGTGGCCTTGAGCAAGGTTGGCAAAAGAGACAACGTTCGCCTGTTTGCACCTCCTGATCGTGAGCGTGTACCCGGAGTATGTACCGATACATGTGTCTATCAGAGCTAATGGTAAGTTTTAACAACTATAACCTGGTAAACATAGTCACGATGTTAATTCATTTTTCAGGTGTTGTAATATTTTGTTTGAGGTGGTTAATTTGCGACATATAGTCACTTTGTGTCCAAGTGATAACTTTGCGGGTATCTTTAATAAT